>CM062294.1:82408876-83008876 GCA_031216915.1 Pictodentalium vernedei
CGAGCGGTACGCCTTAGTACACAACGCCATCGTGCCCCCACATGGGCAACTGGGGTTAAGTGTCTTGCCCATGGACACAACGCGGTTGCCGCAGGTGGGATTCGAATCGAGGGCCTCTCGGCTTGCAGTCTGCATCTCTACCTACTGATCCACCGCGCACCCCGGAATAAGTTAGTTGAAAGGTCGTATAGTTTTGTTTGCCATTTACCTAACGTAATGTCCATATTCTTCTTCCGCTGTTCAGTCAACGTTTGCCTCCAAACCATAACTTATGATTCTTTATTGGAATCAGCTTGTCAACCGGTTGTATCAGGTAAATACACAGAACGACACACACGTGTGAATACATTAATCAATATGGCACGAGAGCCAGCGCGGAAGAATAAAACGAGAAACCGGATGCCTTGAGTTTTTTCCTTATGCAGTGGCACAAGTGTCATATCGATTAACCCATTCACACGTGTGTGTCGCTCTGTGTTTATTACACGCCTTTACGTGTATAAAAATAATTATTAGAAGGACATTCAGCAATTCATTTGACAATTCGACCCCTGAGTTCCAATGTGTTCTATGCGACAGTGGTCACATAGAACACGTTGGAACTCGGGGGGGACGAACTATCAACAAAAAAAGAACACATTTTATCGCCAACCAAATTATCATTTACAATTTTTTTATGAAGGTCTGGATAAATTAAAATGAATGTTGGTGTTTCAATCTTTTGACATTAAACTGTCCACGTCTTCATACTTTTTAAACTGGGCTAAACCAAGGTGTAAATATTCCAAGACTGTGGGGGCAATTTTTGGCATTCTACCGGTCTGCCAATCAAATCACTGAATCCAATCAGTCAGGAAATATATTTTTTAACACCCTCGGTATCTCATATCGACCGCCGAAATTACAGAGCGTCTTTTTTAGACCTTCAGTATTAGCAAAATATCATAATATATCCACTTCCAGCTGCCATGCAGTGAACCTTCTTTTCCTTACAATTCGCAATACAGCGCACTGAAGCATTACCGCTTCGGCCGCACAAAGTAGATCTTCTGTTTCTCAGGCCATTATTAGTAAAATTGCATGCGGGCGAGCGTTTCTTTATTTTATTTTTTATTTCTATAATTATTTCTTTGCCATCAAAAGTTCATGTTCTTGGTTTATGTTTTAGGCCTCTAAATCTACGGAATAGCATGAGTAGCTGCTTATTTCGTCCCTTGAGTGAAAGAAGGCTTTGCAATGCCAAAGCATTGCAAAGCCTTCTTGCACTCAAGGAACAAATTCATCAATTTTTATCTTGGGTAAAATATTAGACCTAAACTATTTATTTTATTATTTTTTTTAAGTTTACATTGCTTATAAAAAGAGAGCATGCAGCAGCCAAAAGGACCATGCGGGAGGCCTGAGAAACAGATTTTTAACTTTTTTAGGCCTTTGAATCAATCGATGTCCTGTTCAGAATGGATGGTTTTCAGTTTGAAATAATAAGAAGTATATTCATGTGACCAGCAATTAATGGCACGGCTAAATATAAACGTTCAGGGTTCCCAGGTATCGTTTATTGTCATTGCATATTTTTCGATAAACGTTTGAATCACAATATATGTTTAAAGTTTTATTATTAAGTATAGTTATAATTTGGGTTGTATTTCACACTTATAATCTCGAGAGAATGTTCGGTGTTGTAGAGTCATTAAATATAAAGTTAACTACGATACTAAATGAAATAGCTGTGTGTGGTTGAACGATTTAAATTATGTCAATACCCCAAGATCCGGTTATTGTTATCGTTGTTGTTGTTGTAGTAGTAGTTGTTCTTGTTCGTGTTAATTTTGGTGTTATTGTTAATGGTTGTAATTTTCGGGAATTGGAGAATTTGATGTTTTGCCGTTTCTACTCTTTTTCATTATACTTCATCACCGACCAAGCAGAATTGTATTGAGCTTCTCAGTCACGAGATTTTTTTTTCTTTTTGTTATTTGTTATTTTTATCATATAAAACATAACACACTTAAATCTACGTTTTATAAACATATTGCCTGTTTACGCATAGAACCATTAGATTTGATAATATGAACCAGTATTGATTTTGCATAGATATACTAAAGCTAGAGCTCCTGTTTTCCAAGATCTGAACCGTTTTTAACTATTCACTTTATAGTCGTATTGTCGCGCAAACGCCTTACAGAGAAAGTCGAAATTGTGGTTCTACCTCTAATTTCGCCTTAACCGTCAGTAGATGGATGACCTAAAACCTTCAAAAGAAAAGCCTGGGTGAGTTCACATTAATCGGGGATCCATACTCATGTATTTGGTGAAGTTTAAATGCCCGTCACATGTGTCAATCAGTTATTCCATTTGGAGTACACGTACTCCTGGTGCGTGCGTGCATGCGTGCGTGCGTGCGTGCGTGCGTGCGTGCGGGCGAGCACAAGGGCACATACATATATGTATAATAAGACTATACTGACTGCATATACTTCAAGACTGTACCTCCGTTATTCCAACGTACTAACTGACTAATTTCTTGATTGATTAGCTATGTTGTTGCTCATATAGTTCCTATTGCTAGAAGCAACTTACCACAAGCTTCAAAGTCGTATCATGAAGTACGAGAGGGATGTAATCAAACATCAGTGGCCATATATGTCGATGTTTCACTTTGCGAGACCTCTACTTCATGCAATGATTACTGAGACATCATTATTCCTGATTTTGCCAGCCCCTACCTAAACATACACAAAGAGATAACCAAACATGTTAACATACCATTGAAGGCTATAAGTGGTATTAATTATGAAAGTAAAGTAAGTAGATTTTTTTTATTATTTTGGTTTTTGTGTTTTAGTGTTAGATTATCTTAACCCTTTGAACCCTAGCGGCCTCTTTTTCGGTCAGGAACATGATACGTCATAACGTTATTAAATATGATGGCTGTTCAGTAAATGTGTGGGGTAGACTAATTAGTATTTTCAACGTGCAGCCTTGGGGCTGCACGTTGAAAATATTGATTGGTCTACACCAAATAATGAATATGGACTCTTCTAATTGCTGCCATTGAACTGGCGTGGATGATACCATCACAGTTCAAAGGGTTAAGATATAAAGTCATATTGTAGAGAACAAAATCTGTTAAGTATGATCATTCATATCTCTGCTGCACATTAAGCAGCTAATTAGCACTCGAAATGTAGTTTAGATATCTTTATATTAATGTTTATTACCTTGGAGGTTATTGTGATACTATGCCCCAGAATTTGTGGAAGTGTAACCGTAGGTATAGTGCAACGTTAGTGCAAAGCAAGATGGGGTAGGCTGTCACAGAAGCAGCGAGAATGTTTCTTTTCAGTCTTCGGCTGTGTTGTGTTCTAAAAACAGGTTGAACAAAAATGTCATCATTGGGTACGAAATTATTTTTCAGAACCCAGAAACACCTTCGCCTGGCATATATTCTCATTTCAATATTGTTGCTGATGTATGGTATGCTTTGTTGAAACTTTGTGTGCAAAACGATATGTGCTTGTCTGAAACTGTATCGCAGGATCAAAATTAGAGTCGAGGGGTATGATTTGTCTTCTTTGTGGTTTGGAAACACTTGTGCCATATCGATTAACCCATTCACACGCGTGTGTCGTTCTGTGTTTATTACACGCCTTCACGTCTGTAAAACAATTATTAGAAGGCCACTCAACAATTCACTTGACAACAGTTACTATCAACAAAAAAGAACACATTTTAACGCCAACCACATTTGCGAGGAAACCCGTGTTACTATTTTTAATTCAAATTATAATGGCGGTGCACAATATGTGGAAAATTCCAGTGAAATTTCGCTTCTCTTTAAAAATAGTCCGTCAACGATTTCTGTTCGGCACAAGTGTGCGGAACGGAATTTCATTTTCAGCATGGTTTAGTGTTGCTGTAGATGGGGATTTCATAGAACAGGCGTGTAATAAAAGTGTCGGGGTGGGTTGTCACACTTAGCGGCGCCCCTGGAGTTATGGTCTAACTGAGAATGATTGGAATTCTATTTTAGTCCAGGACTCCGCCCAAGTGTGGAGTTATGTTGAGGCCGTGCTCTGGGGGTTTCATTCTTCATCACTTCGAGCTGCAATTAAAAGACACTGCTATGTATAATGATGATTTCAGCAGCAGTTACTCTTTTATTTATTCAATGCGATTTGTCACTTTAGAAAAGTTTCAATCACAAAAAGGAGATAAACTCAATAATCAATGAAAACTGTGTGGTCTGGCTCCGGAGTGTGAAAGTACGTTAATGTTTTTTTTTGCTTCGACCTGTAGGAAAATTTTGATTACTTGGTACAGTAATTCGGCCATCTATCCGTGCAGTACGTGGAGAGTGTATTATCAGTAAATCACTCGCAGAGTGGAGATTCCACCCAAGCAATAATTGCAAATTTGTTGCAAAGCATAACAAGCACAATCAAAGTTTCAGCCAATGGACCTCCGGGTTAAACCCTGAGGTCTATTGGCTGAAACATTGCTTGTGTTTTTAGTCGATATATACAAAATTTGAAAGTTATAGTTTGGGTGATAACTCCACTCCTCGGGTGATTTAGTTACAATCCACTCTCCACGTACTGTATGTGTGGTTGTTTGTTTATGTTTGTGCTACACTAAGACAACCTTCTCCACCAACACCAAATACAGAAATTCACTGGGTATTTGCTGCGTTATGTTCGGGAGTTCATTTCAAAACCATTGGAATAGTATGTCGTATCTTACATTATATGCCTCGAGTAACAAGTGTAGTCCACATGCTTACCTCGACTTAAGTCTCAAACATAAGCATTTCATATTCGAGTATTCGTCTTCTCTAAAATGGTCGGTGCTAGAAAAAGGAGGCAATGTTTGTAGTGCTCAAATATGCAAAGCTGGTTAAGTAAAATATTTCACGGTTAAAAAGTTGCTTACATTAAACTACTGGTATCGACGGACAGCAGACATAAAATAGTAAACTACTTAAAAACGAGGCTTGATAACAACGAATGATTGTCTATCTTTACCAAATTATTACATTTTAATGTGGGGAGGGGAGGGGTTACTAAACCGGACACTACTTCAACATACATTTTGTGAAGGATATCGTAATGATGTAACTTTAACTTAATCTGACAAGTTTAATCTCGTCTCATCAAAATCGAGTGAATTGTGATATTCTCTCAATGTAACAACGAGCCAGCCCGATAATGGCTTGTACAAGGTGCGAAATGAAACAGTGGAGTTTCGATTTAAAGCTCTGTTGAGAAACACATATTAATGATTGGTAGAATATTTTTTCCTTTGGAGGTTTTTGCAATAGAGCACCCAGAATACCCCCCCCCCCCCCCCCCCCCCACACACACACACACACAATAAAAACAAAAACAAAACAAAACAATGAGCACATTGTCGGAGTTGTCTACAGCCCCAAACTGGGCAATGGATAAATGGATGAACATTCTATTGAAGAGGTAAATTCGCAAACGAACGGGAATTTACTTACAATATAAAGAGACCTGGATGGAAATGCGGGCAAAGCTCAGTGACCGTTCCTCGCACAAGTTTTTTACGCAACTCACTCTCATCCCAAGTGGAAAGTTTGATGGACACGTGGATACACCAACAAGTTGATTCCAATAAACCACAGTCTCCCGTCTATGTGCGTATGTGCGTATGTGGAAGGTGAGGAACCAAACATTTAAAGTTATGATCTTGATTCTTCACCGTCGACCCTAGTTTTCCATGTCACAAGAAATCTCGTTCAGTTATAATACACAATTAGGCTCTATTCAAAAACATGTTATCTAGAGTTAGAACAAACAGGTGGGCGCGTGTGCAAACAGATGTTCGGGCGACAAGTTTATTCAAATATATATCACTCCCTGAAAAAATCATTCATCGCTAAGAAACTGGTATAAGGGCAATCAAAGGCCAAATGTGCTGACAACCGTTCAATTATAGACATAGTGGTCTGATTGAGAAAATAAATGCACGACCCTCCCAAAGTTCTCTGGTGCAAATAAATGTAAAGGTTATGGCTCGCACAAGAATGTGTTTCCAAACCACAAAGAAGACAAATCATACCCCTCGACTCTAATTTTGATCCTGCGATACAGTTTCCGACAAGCACATATCGTTTTGCACACAAAGTTTACTTTACTTTCATAATTAATACAACTTATAGCGTTCAATGGTATGTTAACATGTTTGGTTATCTCTTTGTGTATGTTTAGGTAGGGGCTGGCAAAATCAGGAATAATGATGTCTCAGTAATCATTGCCTGAAGTAGAGGTCTCGCAAAGTGAAACATCGACATATATGACCACTGATGTTTGATTACATCCCTCTCGTACTTCATGATACGACTTTGAAGCTTGTGGTAAGTTGCTTCTAGCAATAGGAACTATATGAGCAGCAACACCACTAGTCAATCAATAAATTAGTCAGTAAGTACATTGGAATACCGAAGGTACAGTCTTGAAGTACATGCAGTCAGTATAGTCTTATTATACATATATGTGTGTGCCCTTGTGCTCGTCCGCCCGCACGCACGCACGCACCAGGAGTACGTGTACTCCAAATGGAATAACCGATTGACACATGTGATGTGCATTTAAACTTCACCAAATACATGAGTATGAATCCCCCATTAATGTGCACTCACCCAGGCTTTTGTTTTGAAGGTTTTAGGTCATCTACTGACGGTTAAGGCGAAATTAGAGGTAGAACCACAATTTCGACTTTCTCTGTAAGGCGTTTGCGCGACAATACGACTTTTAAGTGAATAAGTAAAAACGGTTCAGATCTTGGAAAACAGGAGCTCTAGCTTTGGTATATCTATGCACAATCAATACTGGTTCATATTATCAAATCTAATGGTTCTATGCGTAAACAGGCAATATGTTTATAAAACATAGATTTAAGTGTGTTATGTTTATATGATAAAAGTAACAAATAACTAAAAGAAAAAAAACAACTCTCGTGACTGAGAAGCTCAATACAATTCTGCTGGGTCGGTGATGAAGTATACTGAAAGAGAGTAGAAATGGCAAAACATCAAATACTCCAATTCCCGAAAATTAAAACCATTAACAATAACAACAAAAATAACAATAACAAGAACAAGAACAACTACTACTACAACAACAACAACAACAATAACAACAACCGGATCTTGGGGTATTGAAATAATTTAAATCGTTACCGCAAATAGTTATTTCACTTAGTATCGTGGTAACTTTATATTTAATGACTCTACAACACCGAACATTCTCTCGAGATTATAAGTGTGAAATACAACCCAAACTATAACTATACTTAATAATAAAACTTTAAACATATATTGTGATTCAAACGTTTATCGAAAAATATGCAATGAAAATAAATGATACCCGGGTAACCCAGTACGTTTATATTTAGCCGTGCCATAAATTGCTGGTCACATGAATATACTTTTTATTAATTCAAACTGAAAACCATCCATTCTGAACAGGACATCATGATTGATTCAAAGGCCTAAAAAAGTTAAAAATCTGTTTCTCAGGCCCCCCGCATGGTCCTTTTGGCTGCTGCATACTCTCTTTTTATAAGCAATGTAAACTTAAAAAAAAATAAAATAAATGGTTTAGGTCTAATATTTTACCCAAGATAAAAATTGATAAATTTGTTCCTTGAGTGCAAGAAGGCTTTGCAATGCTTTGGCATTGCAAAGTCTTCTTGCACTCAAGGGACGAAATAAGCAGCTACTCATGCTATTCCGTAGATTTAAAACATAAACCAAGAACATGAACTTTTGATGGCAAAAAAAATAATTATAGAAATAAAAAATAAAATAAAGAAACGCTCGCCCGCATGCAATTTTACAAATAATGGCCTGAGAAACAGAAGATCTGCTTTGTGTGGCCTAACCGGTAATGCTTTAGAGTGCTGTATTCCGTATTGTCAGGAAAAGAAGGTTTACTGCATGGCAGCTGGAACTAGATATATTATGATATTTTGCTAATACTGAAGGTCTAAAAAAGACGGTCTGCAATTTCGGCGGTCGATATGAGATATCAAGGGTATTAAAAAATATATTTCCTGATTGATTGGATTCAGTGATTTGATTGGCAGACAGGTAGAAAGCCAAAAATTGCCCCCACAGTCTTGGAATATTTACACCTTGGTTTAGCTCAGTTTAAAAAGTATGAAGACGTGGACAGTTTGTTTAATTTATCCAGACCTTCATAAAAAAATTGTAAATGATAATTTGGTTGGCGAGAAAATGTGTTCCTTTTTTGTTGATAGTTCGTCCCCCGAGTTTCAACGTGTTCTATGTGAACACTGGCACAAAGAACACATTGGAACTCAGGGGACGAATTGTCAAATGAATTGCTGAGTGTCCTTCAAATAATTATTTTTATAGACGTAAAGGCGTGTAATAAACACAGAGCGACACACACGTGTTCATGGGTTAATCGATATGACACTTGTGCCACTGCATAAGGAAAAAACTCAAGGCATCCGGTTTCTCGTTTTATTCTTCCGCGTTGGCTCTCGTGCCATATTGATTAATCTATTCAGACGTGTGTGTCGTTCTGTGTATTTACCTGATACAACTGGTTGACAAGCTGATTCCAATAAAGAATCATAAGTTATGGTTTGGAGGCAAACGTTGACTGAATAGCGGAAGAAGAATATGGACATTATGTTAGGTAAATGGCAAACAAAACTATACGACCTTTCAACTAACTTATTCCGGGGTGCGCGGTGGATCAGTAGGTAGAGATGCAGACTGCAAGCCGAGAGGTCCTCGATTCGAATCCCACCTGCGGCAACCGCGTTGTGTCCATGGGCAAGACACTTAACCCCAGTTGCCCATGTGGGGGCACGATGGCGTTGTGTACTAAGGCGTACGGCTGGTCGATGGTGCACTTGTTTTTAACCAATACAGTTAAAACTAGAAGTCCTGTCACGAAATGTGCGTTTATCTAGGCTTAATTGCGCGTAGCTGAATGTCTCAGCTGGTGCCATATCGATTAACCCATTCACACGCGTGTGTCGTTCTGTGTATTTCCAGCTGAGACATTTTCGTCTGCACAGGGATCTTAGATATCAATTCGCTTTTGCGAGAAATCATGTATTTTCTTTATAAGGCTGGATTTGATATTTAAAGATATGTTACACACAGTTTGTCATATAAATAGAGGCCTGTAGATACGACTCAGCTGTTAGGGGCTGAGCATGATTAAGTTGTCATACCACAACGGTAAATGTTAATTAAATAAGAAGGTGCGTAACGACTACCACGTGTATATTTTATTTTAGCCACAAAAATATTTTCAAGAAGTCTTCTTGCGTTTTTCAACTATAATCCTGGTGACATGTGCTCCAACTACATCATCAAGGCATGCCTTCAACGAAGGCATGCCTTGATGATGTAGGACTTGAGAAATCACAGTCAAGACAGATTAGGGTTACACCCCACCCCTTCCACACAATCGGTCCTCCCCACGACGCTACTATAGAACACTCTTTCCTTCGGGAAAGGGATTAGTTGGATAGGAGGTATTACCCATCCTTCAATCGGCAAATATTGCTACAAGATTTGTTTTTTCTCCCCCACTGCATGTGTGACATACATGTGTCCCGGGTGAGATAGCAGGGGGAGACAGATGTATCCCACCCCACCCACGTGGCGTTATACATTTGTAAGGTTATTATGACGTTATGCATATCGTATCAGTTTCTTTACCAACTAATTCATATTGACGTCATCGGAATGCAATATGATCAAAGTTTGATGCTCTAAAACTCTTCAACCCTCAAGCTGCCACCGTTCCTAATCGATTTCGTGGTACATACCTTTGGTATATACATAACTTGTGCATGCTCTTTCCGATGGTGTCATCAGTTTTTCAAAACAACGAATACAAAATGAGTTGATTGAATCAGCACGTGACTCCCGTTTACCTCTGGCTAACGTAATCGCTGCATGTTGGGGGGAGAAATATAATCCATGTTGGGTACGGGTGTGGGATGGGAAAATCTTACCCTCAGGACAAGATATTTGGCCCAGACACTTAGCAAGCCTCGTGTCTGGGCCAAATATCTTGCCCACGGGTGAGATTTTCCCATCCCACAGCCGCACCCATCAAGGATTATAATAATACCTGTTGTCGGTGTTTCAGTCTTGTGTATTTTGCGAAGGTATACTAAATTACAGATATTTTCTTTTATCATATAACTCGTCCGTTTTATTCACTTTAAAACATTTGATATTTTGTTTTTATATTAATCAGTGATAAATAAAGCCTTCCGTCAATTTCATTGGTCAATTTCAAAACTAGACAGTTTGATTGGCTGAACAAAATACAACTGGGCCACATTTTTATAATTTACATAATTAGAGTTGGGGGGCTTTCATTGGTCAATTTCAAAACTGGAGAATTTGATTGGCTAAACAAAATACAACTGTGTCACATTTGCATAATTTCAGTAGGGAGAATTTACGTTATCTGTCTTATTTATTTATTTATTTATTTATTTATTTATTTATTTATTTATTTATTTATTTATTTATTTATTTATTTATTTATTGGTGTTTAAGGTCACATATTTTTGCACAATGGCTAACCATGACCGTAACAGTTTTACGGGTGGAGGAAGCCGGAGTACCAGGAGAGAACCACCGAGCAACGGCGAGCAACTGTCAGCTCCCCAACATACCAACTCCACACAAGCAGGGTTAGCATTGGTTGAAGACAGGTGCACCATCGACGTGCAGTACGCCTTAGTACACAGCGTCACCGTGCCCCCACGTCCTATTTAGGGTGGGTTATATTGTATTAATCTTTTACCTACAAGAAAAACGCCATTCATTTTTTTTTTATATTTTCACTTTTTGCTTCCAAAACATTGGTTATGACCCCTCATTGGAACGAGCTCGACGAGCTCGTTCCTATGAGGGGTCATAACCTATATTTTGGAAGCAAAAAATGAAAATTTTTAGTTATACGAGGATGTTTTTTCCAAGAGCCGTCTGCAACTCAAGTTAGGTGATGGGTTGAAAAGTCATACTAAGTGGCTAATTTGTGCGTGTGTGAGTCATATGATAAATAGAATATGAAATGAGCGTTTTTCTCATATAATATGAGGCTCGTCAAAACGGAAAATTCTTAGACTCGTTTCATATTATATGAGAAAACCACTCATTCCATATCCTCTATCTATTTGTTTATTTTTAGGGAATGTGTTTTCTGCATTCGTCAGAATTGAAATTTCACGGACGTCTATCAAGTGCTAACTGTGTGATCGACAGTCGATGGGTTTTGAAAATAACAGACTATGGGATTTTCCCCTTCTTGGAGCACAGGCGGAGACAGAGCTTTGGAGATTTTGAACAAAGTAAGGCTAAAAAAGTGATTCTCAGGCAATCCCTCATTGAATCTGAACCCCTCCATTGGACATTTGTATTGCCTTTCAGTGTCTTCCAATATTAGTACCAACTCAGGGAGACCCGAAACTTTTTACATTTTTTGATTGATGCATATTTATTTAGCTGCGTCTCCAATATGTTTGCTTGGTTACAATTTATATAGGCACTCTCCCATAAATTGTAACGAGGCAAATCCCCATAGATTAAATACTTTTACTTCAAAGATAATATGAAAGAACAGCGAAAGAATATGAAGCCTTTAAATTGCAGTACTACAGTTTGTTTTTAGAGGAATGTTTTATTTTTTCAAATTAAAAATTAACTTATTTGTATAAAAATGCACTTTCTATATTTATGTGTGTAAAATGACAGCCGAAATTCTCTCCATGTTTGCTCACATTCTGGAAAAGAAGAAGAAAAAGTAAAAACTTACCCTCCCCCCCCCCCCCTCTCCCTCCCTTCCTAATTTGAAGAAAACAATTGCCCGAGAATCAATTAATTTATTTTGTGTGGCCTAATATGAACATTTATATATTAGATATGATTTTCTTTCCCCGAATTGTCCGTTATGAAGATCGGCAAATATAACTTCAAACTCGGCCGATATGACGTCGATATCGGCCGATATGAACCAAGATAGAGTTGTCCCCCGTTATGCGTGCTAGGCGCAACTCATTTGTTTACATCGAAATATTTACAGTTATTCATGGAACACAATCAGCAAAACTGTCCTTGCCAGGTTTTCTGGATGAGTTTGAAGCTGAGTTTTTGTATTGTGGGGAATTAACTACGTCAATAAGTAAGGAGAAGGGGGACGAAGAGAAGAAAGAAGAGAGATACACAGACAATTTAACCCTTTACCCAACGCAGACGATATCAAAATTTATTATTTTAAATACCATTTTTTCAAATTTTTCAAAAAATGTCAACAACAAAACCATATCTTGTGACCCCTCGTTGGAACGAGCTCGACGAGCTCGTTCCAACGAGGGGTCACATGATATGGTTTTGTTGAAATTGTTTGACAAATAATATTTTTTCAACTGCTGAATTTGCATATTACGCGGGCGGATGCGGCCGATTCGTTGGGCGAAGGGTTAACGCAAACTAAGATCGAGAGTCGCGCGAGGAGACTCCTCTAAGTGGAGAAGAGGTGATTCAGCTATCAGAACATCGCGGCTTTCCCATTGGAGAAGCCGAGAAGTCCGAATCGTTTTTATTAAACATATTTTTATTTGCCATTCAACAATGCAAATCAGGATTGGGGGACAAGTGCTGACCACTTAGAAAACCCTCCGCTCCTGTACAAAGACTAATAGATTACGAATCGTTGAACTAGGATAAGAGGAAACATCCGACTTCGTGAAAAGAATGAGAAACATAAACACTGTCAGAAAACTGTAGCAGATCTTATAACATTTTTTATCTAACAATCATGTACATTTTGGCTTGAAAACCACGAGAAACGGTACGTATGACATAATGTGTTCCGATTCCGTATTTTTTTTATTATTAGGGTTTAACGACACATTAACAGCCATGGTCACATCATGTCGATGACAGTTTTACAGGTGGAGGAAGCCGTTGTACCCAGAGAGAACCACCCAGCAACGACGAGCAGCTGTCAGCTCTCCAACATCGTAACTCTGAACTGCACCGCGGCACAGGCAGGGTTAGATTGGTTGAAGACATGCGCACCATCGACGTGCAGTACGCCTTAGTACACAGCGTCATCGTGCCCCCATGTAGGCAATCGGGGTTAAGTGCCTTGCCCAAGGACACAACGCTAGTTGCACGAATCAGTCGCTGAAATGGTCACCCATCCAACTACTAACCGCGCTCGACGTTGCTTAACTTCGGTGATCTGACGAGAACCGGTTACCGCGACGCCATCGACCCCCCCCCCCCCCTTCCTCCCCCACGATTCCGTATCATATCGACGACTCATTCTGAATCCGTATCAGATAGACTACTCGTTTCCGGGAACGCAACGGGCTATCATAACGGGCGCATGAATACATTCTATATGCATTTCAGTGATCGACTCAGCTGATCGCTTACAAAACAAAACAAAAAAACAAAATTCCTTACAATTAGCAACAGAACTATTAACAGCCAATGCCCCCCCCCCCCCCCCCCACACACACACACATAATAAATAGAAACTGCAGAATTAAATATTACACACTTGTAAATTCAAGCGTATCATCACAAGAAGTGACATTGAGAGTCAATAATTTTTCAACGCACGCAACTTGGAAAATTTTAGGTGACCGCGTTACGCAATGTTTGTTAAAGTCCACAACAATATTGTTCCATAAAACGTGTTTTTTTTTTAACTTTTTCTCTCCCAACGTTATGTCCCAAAACTGTGTTAATAATTTAAGATTTAATCTGTTTATGTGACAGAATTGTTAGATAAATGAATTATCATGATAATCTGTATGTACATATTAGTTTTAGGTTAATAAATAAAGATGTTATTACTTGGTTTGTATCATATCGATCAGGCTGATATGAAGTCTCGGACGATATGAAACTGACTAAGTGATAATCTCTATAAGAAAATGTTTCTTGTTTTCATATTTTTGAGTAGAGGGCATTTCAAGTGATGATTTTGATGACGTAAAACATGCAAACAGCACTCGTGTTAATATATCAATATGTCAACGTGGCATTTTCTCGAGTAACAGCAGTAAACAGCCTGATCCGTTCATTTCCAATCCAGTTTATCGTTTTCAATCATAAACATCTATAAAAAAAAACTATATTTTGATGACACTTGTCATTTGTCATAATAGTTTTTGAAGTTATAGGCGAATTTTCGCTAATGCGTTCAAATCATAACGTGATATGTTGTGCTTTGTTTGGCAGATATTCGTGTATTAGGCCTAACTGGTAGTGTGCTAAATTGTTTTTGCCATCAAATCTTGTACACATGTCTTTGCCTTGTTACAGTTTATGGGAGAGTGGGCACTCTCCATAAACTGTAACAAGTCAAACCCTTACAGTCTAAATGACTTCAAAGATAAAGCAGAGCACATCCACTGAAAATGATCCTTGAAGTTTTGGTATCTGCACTTCAGAATATAGCCCAAATATGGGCTTCCAGCAATCCACCACTTAAAAATAAAGCTTATCACCTTTTTAAACTTTACAGAGGTTTTTTTTTTTGTTCATGAGAAATGTTGTAGGCAAATTGTTACTGAGCATACCGAATTGATTCAAGAATGTCTAAACTTGCAGATCAGTGCTAAACAATATTTTGAGCTTTTATTATGCATCATTTGTTCCGTGTTATCACAGACCTTGTTTACGTTTAATCGCAATGGTGTTCGTGTTAGCATCGCAAACATTCATTCAATTTCTGTAATTTGTTTCTCTAATCCTAAATCTGAAGGTTTGGGGAATTTGTTTTTCTTTTAGGCTTCATGCTTGAAACTAATATTGAACATTTGTTATTTTTTTTAATGAAATTGCATTTGTTTGATATTTCAATGTTAATTCTGTTAATTTTTACTTATGTTTTTATTTAATTATTATTTCAAAATTGTCAATTTTAACTTTCTCCGAATGACACTTGGTGAATTTTCCACTGCAGTTTGCAAACATTTTTAGTATAAATGCAATGTTTAAACGCCGTTGTCTTCTGCAATTACTACACATCACATTTTTCAAACTGTGTTTACTTTACTGGTCAGGAGCCCGAATTTAAAAAGTTGATTTTCAGCAGAACCATCTTCATCATTTTTCTTTTTCTCTTTTCGGTGCATTACGTCACTGCTAAAATGATTCTAACAAATAAATATGTTTAAGAAATAACTGTTGTTTTCCTTCGGTTTATGCGATATAAACCGAAAATTTTTAGCACAAGCGAGTTATGAATAACCATAAACCGAAGGAAAACAACAGTTATTTTTTATAACTTAATCCGGCTTTAATATTAAAATATAAAAACTATGTGTACGTGAACGAAAAACTTTTAATTTTCGCAAAAGACAACAGTCAAACTCAGGAAAGTGTGCCACAAACAGGTCACGTCAGTCACTGTCAAATTGTTTGTTGTTTTGATTTTCGATCGCAGACGACAGATATTTAGCACGTCACGTAACAATATCATTAAAAACATTTTTTTAAGTTCCCCCAAAATCATGTTTGGATGTATGATCTTTTATTCGTCTCCCACTTCGGTATATTTTATTAAATTCAATTGTTCCTGAGAAATTATCATTATATTCTCGCTGACTGGAGGCGATGAAAAATCGATCATTGATCTTTGTTTACAAGCTTGTTATCGATCTATCAGTCTGCCGCCACGCCCTCACGGTGACAATTGGATTGAGTGGGCGTAGCTTCCAGAGTCTTCAAAGTTGGACCGGATGTGCGAACGTGTAGACATTCCAAATCATTACGTGATTTGGATTATACGATTTTGATGACTTTCACGCTGTATGCTTTCCACCAATCAAACGCAGAAGCGGGGAAAATGATTAAATTATTATATTTTGTTTGTTTTGTGTTTGGGGCAACCAGTCAAATCCTTTACGAAACACTTTACATACGAAGTACTATTCGGCTAAAATGAACTTTCCTTTTCGCAAACATAGATGGCCTTCCTTGCAAATGAGATCTTTTTCTCACAGATGGAAGAAAACTACATTTTGTCAGAGTAGAAATGGTAGCATGACAATCTCTGATCTCAAAACAATTGGATCACTGGAACGTCAGCGAAAAACGTCATCACTCAAACTGACCTCCCTCCCCACACCTTAACATGGCGTCAAGTCAAACATCGTTTGGTTTGCGGAGCGAGAATGGCAGAGTAAAGTTCTTTAATATATTGAGCTAAGATCTCAAGTCACCATCGAATTTTGCGCCGAATACGACGATATTATGACCTGGAGCGAGTCTAGCCTTTAAAATAGTTCATCGTCTATGTTTAGATTCACTGGTCTGGAATATTTCACGGTTCACGACCAACTGATCCATTCCAGACGGGTGAATTTAACAAATACCACAAACTTTATTTTGAGTCAACGAAGGAAATGTTGCACAGTCGAGACTTGGCCGATTTTTATGACATTACCACAGGAATGAAGATTCATCACAGTCTTAGTTTTATGATTACTACGGGTAGTTCCACTTATTCTTGATGTTTTCAAGGCGAATTTAAAACTTATTGATTGGAATATCTATAACTAGCGTACAAAATAATATCTATATATCTTTGTGAGTAAAGGGGCGGTAGTCTGCGCGCAAACTCCACGAAAAGTAGGTAAAAGATTGATCATAGCAGCATCAAAATTCCTTACAGAATTAGACTGGTGGTCTGAGAGCTTGAAAGATAATCAGCCATGTTTTTATGTAAAAAATTAAAATGTTAATTTATTAAACTTTTTTTTTGCTATTTGTGTTAGGTAAATGGTAATGAAAGTGTCAGTGACACTGCAGCTTAACTTAACTATGTGTAGTGTTTGATGAAAAGGATAATGTTCAATGTTTATGAAAGGATTACGGAAAACGACAAGAATTGTGTTAATTGAGAATGTATTAATTTCTGTTCCCTATATGCTATTTTTTCGACAAGAATAATTTGAGGTGTTGACTGTATTAAAGAAATGACGCCTGGGTTGATGTGGACCTAACAGTTAACGTATGTTAATAAACGTTAGCAAGTTACAGTAAAATCATTCCAAAAACCCATCTGCTGAGTGTGGTAGAAGAATTAGGTCTGAGGCCTGGGGTCCCGTACGGCTTTCATGGTTGATCGATCTGAGAAAGGAATCTAGGCCATTGCCTGTGCGGCGGCCACAGTTGACCGATCGCGACCACAATATGATAGTCTCATCTAGACATCATACCGAGTCATCCAACCAAGTTACAATGAAATCGCTTCATAAATATGAACTGTAGACTGTGCTAAACAAATCTAGGTCACGTAACGGTGTGGAGGTCGCTGTCGACCGATCACGACCAAAATAGGATGTTCTCATCTAGACATTATACTGAGTCATCCTACCACTTTACAATGAAATCTCTTCATAAATGCAACCCGTAGACTGTGCTAAAGGAATCCAGTTCACGTGCCCCAACACGACCAAAGTAGGACGTTCTCAATTAGACATTATACGGAGTCATCTCACTACGTGACAATAACATCTCTTCATAAATACGACCTGTAGACTTTGCTGTTCTAAAGGTTATCGGGCTTCGAGCCCGCCCCGTCGATACGGTTGACCGATCCCGACCAAAATGGGACGTGCACGTCAAGACATGACCTCGAACCTGCTCATGACATTCAGTGATGATCGGATAAGAAATACGGGGTGTAGCCTGCGCTAAAGAAAATATGAACAGGCTGATAGACTCACAGACTTCCGTACGCGTGATGACAATAGCTTGTTTTGATTTTGTAAATTAAGTTAAAAATGGTGGACGCCTCTAGATATATGCATGCCAAGTTCGATTTTCCTATTAGACATTACTGCTATTACGTGCACGAAAAGTGGGTATTCATTTATCAAAATACCAGTTCCGAAAGCATGAATAGACTCATATACGTTTCCGTTTGAAGAACTTACATGCCATAGTCCCGAAATAATAATAATAATAATATAATTATAAAGGTTAATGTACGCGCTATGGCCCAAGTGAAGCTATCAAACTTTGTACATATGGCCTGTGCACAAGCAATGTTTCAGCCAATGGACCTCCGGGTAATCCGGAGGTCCATTGGCAGAAACATTGCATGTGTTTGCTGTGAGTAACCAAGAGAACCTGCAGTGCTTTGGATGCCATTCGATGTGGCAAATGTATCTGCGTTGTGTCATTAGAAAGGCACGTCATCTCGATTGCCCGTGAAGAAGCACGGTGACGCTGTGTACTTTTTTTTAAATGGCTTGCTTTTAACCCTCTCACTAAGGCATTCTTAACCCTTTACGAAACGTAACGGCGAAACCGGCCAGCATTATTCACAGAAATCCCCATTCAATTTTAATTATTTTTTCATGTTTGCTTGAAATATATAGCTTATGACCCCTCATTGGAATGAGCTTGTTTTTAAAGGATTAAACTGGAGTATTTAAAGTGAGTATTTTAACCCTCTCAAGATATTATTATGGATCCCAATTTTTTTTATTTTATGCAGTGTGAGAGTAGAGATGACCCTTTCCATTCTCACAATCTTGCTCTAAACACACATAGCCATCGATGGGACCTTGGTATTTTGCCAATGCCAATAAGCCTTCAGATAGGCTCTTGGGAGTCTTTAAGGCCATTTTAAGTTTATAGTTCTTCATTACTGAATTCTTTCACTTGCAATATATTTTCCAGAGGTACTATGTACCTTAACATTTTCTAGATAACATGAATATTCGCTATCATCTACAATCAGATCCGGAGTTGGTGGAGCCAATATTTTTAATTTAATTTTATTCTTATCGGCTATAATAATAATAATAATAATAACAATAATAATGATAATAATACTAATGATAACACTTTGTGGTCTCAAGAAAATAATCTTTCTCTTCTAGTTCTTCTGTACAAAAATTTCATTTATTCCTGTAAAATGAGAAGGTGTCAGCCCAGCTTTCATGGTCTAACTCAAGTTCTGCGTCGATACTGTCAATTGGAATTATACTCTCTTCACATGTACCCCCCCCCCCCCCCACCCACCCAAATCCCGATTAATTCACACAAGATGTGAACTTTTCAAAGCACTGCTTTATCCTCCTTCTTCAGATAATGTGTCAGCTACTGGACAATAGACCTCGACTTTTTCTTTCCTTTTCTTTATTTTCTGTAGTCCCCATATAGTAAGGCTTCTCTTGCGACAAAATTTGGTCATTGTGTCACCAGCAGTAACAGTTATTATGTTGTTTATTTCTGTTTCCAAAACACCTAAAATGATAACCATGGCTAGATACCAGAAATGTGATGGAAATACAGCTTTATGCAGGTAGACTTTTGTATCCACATGCAATCATATAAATTACATACTTGCTGTATACCACTTGTGTGTCTGTATGTAATTACCTATTTGAATATGCACATTATTTCATTTGAATAAAAAACAAACAAAAGAAACCCCAATATTTTTAAAGTGGTTTATGCTCCATATTTCAGGTTTGGTATGACCTATAGACATGGGACTTACATCAAATGAGTTGAACTTGCTGGGGTTTAGAATATGGTCCACCTCAATGCGGTCCACAGAGGTCATTAAGTTCGTATTTTTCAGAACTATTAGGAACTGCATTTTATAACAACTCATGCAATTTTGAAGATTATACACGTATGTCATCATTCAAATAACTGGCAGAGCCAGTAATGTCGATTTCTGATTTCTTGATCGAACCCTTTAAATGCTGTGCACATATATGCCTTTTCCGGTTTCTTAAAAAAATGTTCTGATTCCTGTATGAATATCTGTAAATACTGTTAACGAAAATCCATTTTAGTCCCGAAAATAAGCCTCCATAAATTCTCTTTCTGTATACTTTTTTCCTGATACTTTACCCCTTTTCACACAGACTTGAATTTACTGTATGCAGTAAATTCTGTTTCTCTAGTCTTTGATTTGAAAATTTGCAGTGTCTGCGTTGCTCCCCATAGGAGTTCCAGATGTTAATACAAAATCGTAGAAAAGGGCGTTTCAACAGTTCCGTACGTTCTGCAAATGGTATGAAATTCGAAGGTTTCAGAGGTTATGTGACGTAATCTGATTAAAAGTGGATGACAGTAAATTCGTTAGGTAAGATAGGGCTTGACCTTTGACAATCTTAAAAAATAAACTCATTTAATGGACATAGCGTCTTTCATCAAAATTCTGCCATCCTACTTCCAGCAGTAAACGGGGTTTTTTTTAACTGATCGGGTAAAATGTGTAATAATACAGGCAGCATCGTAGTGCATGTTATCTATTTTCTTTAGCTATTAACGCTGGCACAGCCCCATACGGGACTAGAAGACCGGGAGTATAAATGAGAGACACGTTTTCTCAGTTGTTTTCCTATTGATATTATGTTTCATTTTACGGAGTTGGGATAGTTTGACATATGAAAGTTTGCATATGTCATCTATGTGTTTGTCCCATGATAGAATTGATTGCACAGTCAAACCCAGGTGCTTATGCTTATCTGTATATGTAGGGGTACCATCAAAAATGTGTACGGTTTTGGGAAGTCATTATTCAATGTAAACAACAACTCTATGTCGACAACTCTGTTAGGTATGCAAATTATCTGTAAGCATTGGACTTTAAAAAACTGAAAGATGGTGCGCTGTGTCCTTGTCGCGGGGGCGCATTTTAATTTATTCAAGACTCCGGGGATATACGTTGGTTATCGAGTGAAGTATAAAGGTAATAAGCAGAAAATACACTCTCCATTGAGATGGGAATTTACAGACATCTGAAACTAATGCAAGCTGTTAAAAAATATGTAAGTTGCTTCCTAGTGACATTTCTTGCATGAATATCATTTATTTTGCAGAATCATTGTGGATGGCTCCAGAAATCTTACGACAACCCGAGGGTCAGAATAAAGGCTCACAAAAAGGAGATGTGTACAGTTTTGCAATCATCTTACATGAAATTTACAACAGAAACGGACCGTTTGCGTGTGATTTAGATTTAAAAGGTATTTCACTTACATCAAACCACCCTTTGTTTAACCCTTTACCTAACATGAAAAGCAGACGACACTTGCAAAAAAATTCTTGAATAACTAATTTTTTTCATTTTTGTCTCAAAAACATAGGTTGTGACCCCTCGTTGGAACGAGCTCGACGAGCTCGTTCCAACGAGGGGTCTAACCTATGTTTTTGAGACAAAAATTGAAAAAAAATAATAAAAATTAATTAGCGATTTTTGAGAATAGCGCTGGCCGGTTTTGGCCGTTACGTTGGGTAAAGGGTTAATACCGTCCAAGCGGAGATTATTATAACATTTTAGATTACTGGGGCATTGCGAAAATCTACCCGACTTAAAATACTTGATAGTCTCATAACGACAATTTGATATATATGTTAGTCCCTGGACGACACAATTCAGCCGGATCTCATTGGTGACGTCATCTCTCGTAACCCAATTACTCCATGTTGTGTTGTCATGTTCGCACGCATCAGCAGCCATCTTGTGACGTCATTACAATGATAAGTGGTCTTATTGTGCATGCGCAGCGCGTGTTGTTTGGGTGATACGTATTTCCGCCGTCCATTTTGTATACTGGGGGCCACCATCTTGGTTTCTATGGTAGCATGTGGTTGCCATGTGACCCAAAACCCTCTGATAGGACGGGGGTGTTTGGAGGGTGTGTTCCTTTGTATAAGAGTAAATCTAATTACCCCAAAAGACCCGACAACTTCCCCAAATCATTAGCAACTACAACAACGGACTTAGACTTTCTCCAGAATCCTCCTTTTTCAATAATAGGCGCGTTTCTTTGTATAAGAGTAGTTTCTGGCTCGGATTTTTCCAAATCCTTGGTTAGAATTACCCAAATAGACCTACCAAGTTTTATAAGTTCGGAATCTTTCAGAATCCTCTGCTCTCTGCCTATCATGGTCTATTCTATTGCATATTCTCTACATTCCCTGTCCTGCCTTATCGATGTCATGACTTTCCCGTCCTCTCTATAAAGTATTCTGACTCCCCAGATGTGTTTGTGTGCTAGTGCTGAATGTCTGCACATCACATAGGCAGATGCCGATTGTGCCGATATGTGCTTCTGTGCACAATTTACGCACAACATATACTGGTCAACGACTCATATCGGTATTTGGGTATACCTGCGACATGGCTCCTGTACAGCTACTAGCTATTAGCTCCTATACAGCACCTAGCTCGTATGCAGCTCCTAGTAGTCCTGCCATTGCCCTCCCCATGACTTAAGTTATCTATCCTATGATCAGCCTCTATTGTAATCACCATTACTAGTCTTCTACCACCATTTCAGCCAAGAACCATTACAGCTAACTTATGGTACTACTAGAGGCTTGCTAGCTATGTCTGATCCTGTTCTCATCTCTGCCATAGGCCAAGTCGTTAATGACTTCATTCAGATCGCTCCTTCATCAAAAGCTGCCTCAGCCTTTTCAGTTGCTTGACGTATATATATAGTGTATAGACGTATAGTTTAGTTTAAACAATATTTTATTCCAGACTATAAATGTACATTGTTTCAAGTTAGACAATAATTAACAAAGTTGTGGAAAAGGATTCAGCAGCAAGCACGTGGCTTATGAAAGCTGGTTCCTTAAAGCATATTACACATGACATATAAGGCGAATTATTCAATCTGGATGTTCGGATAATGAAAGATTGAACAGAAGAGCTGTGTTGTTGAGAAGAAAAGGTAGAAGATTGTGATAGATATGCAGGATCGGGACGTATAGACGTATATAGTGTATACTAGAGTACCCTACATATAAGAAACCCTCTGGTGATCTGTACCGAGATGTACTTGCGCGATAGTACACAATATGACGTAACATGTCGAATGTGCTGATATGTGCACGTGTGCTTGTGCACAATGTGCGCACAACACCTGCTGCACATAAGCACATACATCGGAAAGGGATTCTTTGGAACTTGGGTTGATGTTTGGTGGAATGTGCTCGTGTGCTAGTACACAATGTGTCACACTGTGTACACATCGCATGTAGCACATAGGCACATACTGGGTGTACCGATACATGCTTGTGTGCTTATGCACAATGTGCACACATCATACGCCGCACATATGCACATACGGGTATTTGAGGATACTTATAACATGGTGATGAACTATTGGAGGATACATTTTATAGGATACTAACTGGGGCTACTTGTTGGACTTCTTCATCCGGGAACCTCTGTTGGGTAGTTGATAAAAAGCAACAAAATAATATATAACACTTCATTCATTTTTATTCCACTCACAGTTTACAATCACTTTGTTCATTTATAGTTGAATTGCCCAAGGCATCTTCTTCGCCGAATATATACACCCGGCACTTAATTAAGCATCCCCTGAAATGTTTCATGACAGTGAAGTTGCTGTTGCTGATTATTATGTTTTAATGATTGCTATGTCTTGCAGTACATTTCATCTTGTGAAAAACATAATGTTTCTGGTTGATAGCGTACCTCAAACACATTCACTCGTCCACGTGAAGCATTCTACCCACGAACATCACAAAAAAAACATTATCATCCACACGCAATATCTACGTATACAACAAGAAAATCACTTCTTTTACCAGTAAATGTGGACATGGTAATGAGGAGACTGTCAGAGGCACTAAGATGACAAATCGTTGACATGCATACACCAGGCATGTCATTCAAAGCTATTGGAAAGCAGCTGGTTATAGTCATTCTGTCATCAGCAGACTTGTTCGAAAACATCAATAAACCAACGATGTTAAGGACCGATCAACACCTAGACAACACCGAAAGACCTTTCCTCGGAAAGATCGGAGTCTGCCACGCCTTGTTAGGCGTGAAACCTTTGCTCAAAGTGCTCTTTTGAAACGCCTTTGGCCTCCCAACAGGCGTTTGTGCAACAGAACTGTCCGAAGCCATCTCAATGCACTGGGTATGAGGCCCAGAAGGGTCATCAAGCGTCCAGCTCTGTCCGATCAGCATCAATGACGACGTTTGGAGTGGTGTATGGCACGACAACATTGGAATCTCAGGACATGGACATGGAGGAGAATCCAATGGTCAGACGAGAGAGTAAATTCCTGCTTCACGTCACGGCTGGTCGCATGAGAGTGTGGAGGCATAGAAATACTGCTTACGTGCCTTGGAACACCAGACCTAATGTACCTTATGGTGGAGGATCAGTAAAGATCTGGGAACACATCTCTCATGATTGTAAACTTGATATGGTGACTGTACGTTGGAATCTCAATGTCATCAGGGACATTTTCAATCCGGTTGTCATGTCTCATTTTGACAACTATCCGTTGGCTACTTGCAGTGTATTCGACAATGCAAGGTCACAACGTTCCCATGCTGTGGGGGAATTCCTTCATAACAACGCTATTACAACACTACCTTGGCCCGCAATGAGCCCCGATTTGAATCCCTTAGAACACATCTGGAACTTTCTCTGTGCAAGCAAAGGATCCGCCTGTACAGACTTTGGCCGATTTGGAAGCTGCATTGAAAGAGGAGTGGATGCAGTTCCGTATCAGAAGGCTCACTGGTAGCATTAGGATGAGGGTTCAGTCTGTCATTTGGGCCTGTGGTGGGTACACTCTCTGCTGACGTCAGACAGTGCTATTGTGTTCAGAGATCACAAGTTTCGTTTTGTCAGTAATTACCGGCATTGTTTCATCATGAACTATTCCAGCACCATACTTGTCGAGAGAACATTTTTCCATCAAAAACATTAGTCACAGATATGTATAATTAGCACCATTAAAATACTGCATATTTTCATCATTGTGTTATCTTTTAATTATCAATAGACCATTCTTTCTGCAAACAATCACTTTTGGCCATCTTAAAGATAGTATGAAAGTAATGCCAGTTTCTGTTAACACCACTGCGAAGAAAACAGGGGGCGCTTAAGTAAGTTCCAGATGTATTTCTTTGTAGTTCTTCTTCTATCGTCTTCCTGCATCATTGGATAACCATCTCACCACACACTTCTTCTCTAACGGGCCATCTCTCCATTGTTTGACTCTGTATTTTTCTTTATAAAACACGTTCTCCCATTGAACGCTGGTAGCTTGGCTTTCTCGGTTGCTTTGCTTGCTGGTGTTCGTTTGGTATCTTTCTTCTGGGTGGAAACATCACTCTTGCGCTGGGCTGTCTTTAGCATCTCTTTCGCTCTTTTGTCTTCAGGCTGCTTCGTAGTTTGAGTGGTAAGTCATTCTTGTTTTGATGTTGGCCCATCGTTGAATCTTCATTCTTCTTCGGATCGTTTTTATGGTAGCTGCCTTTGGCGTCGCTTTCGTTCTCTTGTCTTCAGGCTATTTCGTAGCTTGAGTGGAAACGTTATTCTTGTCTGCAGTTTGAGTGGAAACTTCAACCTTCTTCAGTACGGTCTTGATTGGAGCTGCCTTTGGCATCACGTTCGATCTCTTGTCTCGGGCTTGCTTCGTAGTTTGAGCAGAAACTTCATTCTTGTTTGTATCATGTTGAACATCTGTCTTCTTCGGTTCGTTCTTTATAGGAGCGGATTTGGCATTTGGCATCTCTTTCGTTCTCTTGATTATTGTGGAAGCTTCAATCGTCTTCTTTGACTCTTTGTTCTCTTCTTAGGTTAATAATCGACACGTACCACATGGCGTATCCCCACATCTTTGTTTCTTTCTCACTACACAATCTTTGTAGTTGTCTGGATTATTCTATGGGCTCCATCTACCACACGATTCACTTGGTCCAGTTCTTGGAAAGTCCGCTTTAATACAGCATCATTCTTGAATATCTGTATCTGTATGTCATCTTTGAATCTGAGCACTTCTGTTTGATATTGACACCTTTTCTCTTTGATGTTCAGAGCGGAAATGAATTTATTTTCATACTAACACTACTTTTATATTTTTTCCTTCATCGAGTCCATTTTCTTGGATCCTAAGCTTCTTCTTCATCTTCTTCGTCATCTTCCCCTTTGAATGAGTAATTTTCCATAAGGTCGTCGAACAGTAATCGTCGCTTTTCCAAGGCGTATTCCTGGGATTCTTCAGTCATACTCCTCTTCTTTACGAAGACGTTTGGCAGTCTCTTGAATTTTCTTGCGTATTGAGTCCTTGCAGAAATTCTTAATGTACACCAGTGTATCAAGGTTCCGCTCCCCAGTTTTCCAGGCATTTCCAAAAATGACAGGCCATCATACACTCTCTTCAAATGCAAATATTCTGTAACTTAGTTATCTAACCCATAACATGTATTACAGTTCCCAGATCTACTAAAAACAAATAACACTATCTGACTAAGTAGAAATAAACAATCTGAATGTGGGTAAAATAAATTTTTGTCAAACGTAAGACTTCAACCTGCAAAATTGCATGAAAAAATGCTGGTACCAGTGATTTTCAGCCACCCAGCAGCCTCAAAAGCAGAATTTTCCCACTATCCCCACTCAGCTAACCCTGTTTCTAAAATGTGGAAAAAACATTACAGGTTTCCATTTCATTTTTTAGTTTCATGTCTGGTAACAAACCCGTGTAAAATGACATTTTAAAAAATAGCCCATTTTCGAAGCCACTGTTTCCCATAATTCATCTGGTAATTTATCCATATGCATAAGACTCCAACTTTGGGACCAAAACTTCAAATTCTCTTTTCCAACAAATAGCCTAATGTTATCATATATCTGATACTAAAAATATATCTCCAATTTGCAAGGCATCAGTTTCAACATATGCCCCCTTGTGCAAAAGTGCGAAACTGAAGAGCGGAACCCAATGTATTTCGTGCGGATGGCTTCTATGAAACTCTTTTGAAATGCTAAATCTGCTGCTTCAATTGCATCTTCTCTATCGATTCCATTCTCAATGTAAAATCTCACTAGAAAGACTGTATTCGTGGACATGTGCAGAAAAGATGGACTTCTGAGTTTGACTGGCAGAGTGTACACAAATCTGAGATTTCAATTTTTTAAGGAGCACGTTTGTTCCTAATATTCTTGTATTGATGCGATACTGAAACCATCTGTATTTGGTTCCTGTAATACATCGGAATGGGTTAAATAGAGCGAAATACCATCGAATGTTTTCCAGTTGGTATTCTAGATCATACATGTAGGATAGATAGCTGGAGGCATGGTGGACGGCAATGGCGAGACTACTACAGTTAAAACTAGAAGTCCTGTCATGAAATGCGCGCTTATCTTGACACAATTTCGCACAGGAATTGTGCGCAATTTTCCTATTGAAAATACCCAAATTATCACAGAGTCTTGCCATTACTCACAGCAAACACAAGCAATGTTTCAGCCAATGGACCTCCGGGTTAATGGCAAGACTACTAGGAGCTACATAGGAGCTATACGGGAGCTAGGAACTTATAGGAGCTACGGACTATATAGGAGCCAAGTCGCAGGTATCCTCAAATACCGATACCGAGATGACTCGTAGAGCAGTGGGTGTTGTGCACACATTGTGCACTACACACAAGCACATATTTGCACATTCTGCATATACCTGTGTGCTGCATATGATGTATACAAATTGTACAATAAGGAAGTCAGAATACTTTATAGGGAGGTAGGGAAAGTCATAACATAAATAGGGCAGGCCGCCTACAGAATAGACCAGGATAGGCGGAGCAGAGGATTCTGAAAGAATCCGAACTAGTAAAACTTGTCGGGTCTATTTGGGTTATTCTAACCAATGATTTTCTGGAAAAATCCGAGCCAGTATACTACACAAAGGAACGCGCCTATAATGGAAAAAGTGGAATTTGGGGAAAACCTAGTCCGTTTCGGTAGTTTTTGGGGGTGGTTATCGGGTTATTTACGGTAATTATATTTACTTTTATACAAAGGCACAGCCCACCGAACGTACCCCAGTCCAATTTGGGGGTTTAGGGCCACATAGCAACCACATGCCACCATAGAAATCAAGATGTCGAACTTCAGTATAAAAAATGGACGACGGAAACACGTATCACCCTAACAACACGCGCTGGGAATGTACACTGACACCACGTATCACTATGGTAATGACGTCAAAATATGGGCGCTCACGCGGGCTACCATAACAATACAACACAATGTAACTAGGTCACTTTACATGATGTGACAAATGAGATCTGGCATGAGATCCGGCTGAATTGGGACTTCCAGCCCTTGACATACTACTGTTTTAAATCTTGACCGTTCAACGCATCTAGGTGCCACGGACGTTACCCTGTAAAAGGACGTTTTAAACTTTCCGAAGGCGACCCAACATGAACTTTTCACGCTGAATTCAAATCTGACTATTGCAACTCTTGTAACCTTGGGCATTTTGAAAAATTCAAGATGGCGACCAACATGGCTGCCCAAAATTGATATTTTTCCTATCAAGTGAATCATCCCACAGAAACCGTATTTTTGAGCTGAATGCTACCTAAATTCTATATACAAAACACCTTTCTACAGCACACATAGAGCTTTCCTCGTGAGCGTGGTGACTCCTTGGTTGAAGCATTGGACTTAATCGAACGATCAACGGGCCTATCTTGACCCTCGCCATCTGCTCTGTGTCCTTGGACAAATGCATTTAATCCTGACAGCCAGCGTGGGGGCAAGGTGGTGCTGTGTACACTGGCGTGTGACATATGAGAGCTTCAAACTTTACCTACTTTCCTGCCACGTCCCATCCACCCATACTTCTGAATTTTTCACTTGTGGAGCAACAGAAAAATGAAAATATGAGCTTGCCTGAAAAGGCAGCCCATGATAAATGTGTTTGTACTTCACCCATGAACCCGAGGATTGAAATGAGGAAGTTAAAAAGTTTCTCACATACAAATAGTAATTACCTGGTCTAGAGGTTACTGGGGTAAATATGTCGTACTTTAAAAATTATGTCCTTTACATGGGGGTTAGATTTCTGACGAAAAAGAATGTAGTGAACGAGTCTTTCTCATGTGAGCTAGACTAGCCTTTGTTTTGTTACTAATGGTGAATTGTTTTGTTTACGTATCTCTCCAGGTACACACACATACTATCACGCATACCAGTAAACAACACTACCCAAAGCCCTCTTTCTCGATCTGATTTGTAAAAAGAGAATTTTCCTTCTCTGCCGCTTGGAAAGAAAAACTAACTTTAGATAACAGATTTGGTAAATGGTAAAATCTGATATCTTATCAGTGTTTATCTTTCAGTGGCCTGGGCATTCAGTGATTGAACTTTCCGTTCACACCCCTTTCAACCATAGATAATGGATAAAACGTTGTCATGGCCCAATAGTTTCCTTTCCGAGTACTCGGAAAGGAAACTATTGGGCCATGACAACGTTTTAGCCATTATCTATGGTTGAAAGGGGTGTGAACATTCAAGTGGTTATATAGATACCCCCCATGGGAACCCAGGAAGTGGAGAAGTGCTCCTTTTCTGTGGTAAACAAGTTCTGTTTACCGGTAAAATAGGACCGGTCACCAAAGCATGGGGTGCAATCCCCTGAAATGTGCGACACAGATATAAATATTTCGCAATACTAGAGACATACCTGTGTTACGATCATGTGATAGCCTTGGAAGCTGAAAGTGATTTTAAATATCAATAAACCAAACAAATAAACCAAGGGAAAAGTCACATCAAATACAACTTAATATCTCTCAGTCGTTCGACCTAATGAACGTAATGAAAGATTTTTTTAACTCCTAAATGTACAAAAACCACAGAATGTCTTAGATTTGCTATGTGATCGTGTCAAAATATATGCTTTCTGTAGGTGATTGGAGTTGTATTTGTCATAGACCATGGATTCTATAAATCGCTTTATTTGGACAAAAAACTATAAGGCATGTTTAATGAAAAGGCACACTCGCACAACCATTACACATCTGATGAGCAATGATTAAGTTATACTGATTAACCCTCCCCCACAAAAAAAATAAGTTCACCAAAAATGAGGAAATATTTTTTTTAAAATATCAATCATAGCGTTCTGTCTATTTTTCCATGATTACCTATTCTACCATATATAAAAAGCCTATGGCATTAATTTTAGCTTTACACATACCAACCGTGGTTAACTCGTATTTCTGTGGTGAACACGCCAGAAATGGGGTTTTAATAGTTAAAATTTACGCCTACAGTGGAACTACATCTAAGCTGACCTTTGGTGACCTCGACCTGAATGCAAACTTGTCTAAATTTATCGCTCGCCGCCTCGCGAAGAATGAAATGAAAGCGGCAATTATTTGTTACGTTTGTAAATGAGTTTACCACATTAGATACCAAATATTAACAAATATGCGTTGTCTCATGTTAATGAAGCATCCATAACTCGAAAAGGTATGTTATTATGCTATTAAAATGAAAAAGGCCCCGTGATTTGCGCTCTTCTTTTTCAATTTCGTTTCGGCGATAAAATTGACAGCGGAAGTACCGCCCACCGGTGCTCACGTAAACAAAAACAGATGTGTACGTCTGCTGTTCAGTAAAATCGAGAAAAAACAATAGCGACTCTGAATAATCTGACGATCATGGTATAAATAAAATATACTCAAAGTAGCTTGGCGTACCAAATGTTCACCACTCGCGGTGAAGTGGTGTTAACCGCTCGCCAAAGACTCGCGGTTAACACCACTTCACCACTCGTGGTGAACATTTGGTACACCAAGCCACTATGGGTATATTCTATATTTACACCACGATTGCTGCATATATTCAACGTTACGCGATTCAAAACACTTATTTGGAAATGTCCTGCGTATACCACGCGTGTAATTCGGATAACTCTTAAGAACGTCATGTCAGCACGTATCTGGTTGCACTGTACGCATCTGAGTGACGTAATGACGTGAATGAAATGCTTCGACACGAAACAGTGTCAAGCAAGAAAGTTATCAGAGTGCCGAATGTGATATTTATATTTAACCCTTTACCTAACGAATCGCCCGCGTCCGCCCGCGTAATATGCAAATGCAGCAGTTGAAAAAATATTATTTTTCAAAAAATTTAAACAAAACCATATCATGTGACCCCTCGTTGGAACGAGCTCGTCGAGCTCGTTCCAATGAGGGGTCGCATGATATGGTTTTGAAAAATTTTAAACAATGATATTTAAAATAATAAATTTTGATATCGTCTGCGTTGGGTAAAGGGTTAACCTTTTGTTACTTTTGTACTAGTTATTACGTATACTTTTGTAAGTGTTATTACGTACGAAATCAAACAGCACGTTGATATTTTGTGGTCATTTGTTTTGTTAATATTTTTCGATTTTTTACAGTTTTAACCTCAAATTCCTATTTTCTCCCGAATAGTGCACAGTGACAAGTGACAACCGTTGAGCCAAATGTTATCGCAGTTTAAAATACAAACATAATCCTGCTGTCAAGACTTCTTAACTGTGGGGGCGCGGTGGTTCAGTTGGTAGAGGTGCAGGCTGCAAGCCGAGAGGTCCTCGGTTCGAATCCCACCTGCGGCAACCGCGTTGTGTCCTTGGGCAAGACACTTCACCCCCATTGCCCACGTGGGGGCACGGTGACGTTGTGTACTAAGGCGCACTGCACGTCGATGGTGCACCTGTCTTCAACCAATGCTAACCCTGCTTGTGTGGAGTTGGTATGTTGGGGAGCTAACAGTTGCTCGCTCTTGCTCGGTACTACCGAAGTTCGCAACTGACGACCGGTCTTGATTATTACACTGACGGTTCAAAAGTTCAGAACATCAAAGCTTTGAATGTACCTAAAAGAGGATCGTCTTCGTTGTTTACTTGAGGAAGGTCACTGACTTGAACTTCATTTTTAACGACTTTAAGAGAGGGAAATGTGGGGACGGGGTCATCTATGTGCGATTAATCGATTATAATCTATTATTTGCGACGATTAATCGATTCCTAAATTCAAAAATCGTGACAGCCCTAGTTTTTACACGTTTGTCAAGACATTGTGTAAGATGCGTTTCTTTGTTTATTTAGATATCTTAGTCAGAGTGAGAAACGTCGAAAGGCCGCCGTTCCGTCCTCAGAATTTTATTACACCACATGTGCCCAAGATTATGATTTTGCTTATGCAGCATTGTTGGGTAGAGGAACCACAAGAGAGACCGTCTTTTGAAGAGATACGCAAATACATAAGAAAGCATAACACTGATCAGTAAGTTTTCAATGTTAGAATAGAAAACGTTTTTCGAATAATATAGGGTTTGGTGTTATCTGGGTCATTGAGACTGACTGATTTTGTATTTGAGCTGCAACTTTATCTAACTATCAACTTAATTTGTTCCCAAAACTCGGGAAAAAACGTTTGTATCAGCCCCCCCCCCCCCCCCGACAGATTCAACTTCCGATTCTTCTATCACATATATGCATTATTATTGCGCATTAAAATATAGTTCCTGATATTCAAAATTTTGACCAATTTCAACCCAATTTAAACTGAAAAATTGGGAGAACAGGCTTTATGTAACGGGATTGTTAGGTAATTGTATTATCATGACCATGTGTATGTCATGTAATTAGAATCAGATCCTCGGTCGTGTTTGAAATCGGGTGGCAACTCGCCAGACGGGTTCCTTGTGATCCAATTGTAAACGCGACCTCGAATCTGATACCAATTACAGAACATGCACATGGTCATGATAATGCATATTCATCATGTGGACTCGAAATTGTTCCAATGTCGTCGTCAGTACAACCTATCATTGTTTTATAGGTGAATTATACTCAGTGTATTACAAATATATAAAAGAGTAACATTTTTCTGAAAAATCAAGGAAATTTATTTTCATTCATTTTACGTGCAGATCTGTGCTTCATGTCTTTTGCAATTTTATCTAACAATCATATAGATTTTGGCCTGAAAACCACTCGAAACGGTACGTATCACATAATGTGTTCCGATTCCGTATCATATAGACGACTCATTCTGATTCCGTATCATATAGACGACTCGTTTCCGGTAGCGCTACGGGCTATCATAACAGGCACATGGATACATTCTATGTGCGTTTCAGTGATCGACCGAACATTATGTCCCAAAAATGTTTAAAAATAATTTAACCCTTTACCTGACATGAAAAGCAGACGACACTTGCAAAACAAATTCTTGAATAACTAATTTTTTTCACTTTTTGTCTCAAAAACATAGGTTATGTCCACTCATTGGAACGAGCTTGACGAGCTCGTTCCAACGAGGGGTGATAACCTATATTTTTGAGACAAAAAATGAAAAAAATAATGAAAATTAATTGGCAATTTTTTTCTTGAGAATAGTGTTGGCCGGTTTTGGCCGTTACGTTGGGAAAAGGGTTAAGATTTAATCTGTTTATGTAACAGAATTGTTAGATAAATGAATCAGGATAATGTGCATGTCTCGTTGGGACCCCATTCTGGACACCGCCTCGAATCTAATACAAATCACAGGACATGCACATTATCATGATAATCTGTATTTATCTAACAATCATATAGATTTTGGCCTGAAACCCACGGTACACGGTACGCATCACATAATGTGTTCCGATTCCGTATCATATAGACGACTTTTTCTGATTCCGTATCATATAGATTCAACCTTCCGGTAAACACCGCGCTATGACAAATAATATCATTATATGCATTGTTATTGCGCATTAAAATATGAAATTCAAAATTTTTACCAATTCCAACTCAATTTAAACTGAAAAACGGAGGAAACGGTCTTCATGTAACGGGATTGTTACATAAATGTATTATCATGACTAAATGCATGTCCTGTAATTTGTATCAGATTCTCGGTCGTGCTTACAATCGGATCACAACTCGCCCTGACGGGCTCGTTGCGATCTGATTATAAACACGACCTCGAATCTGATACAAATACCATGACATGCACATGTTCATGATAATGTATATGTATCCGTGTCTGGAAAATCACAACAATGGAGTACCAAATGAGTATCTTTTGTGATCTGTAAGCTATACAACTTTTTGTTTATTTGTAGGAAATCTGGTATCCTGGACCTGATGGTAAAAAAATTAGAGAAGTACGCTTATAACTTGGAGAGCCTTGTTGAACAGAGGACAGTTGAATTGTTGGACGAAAAGAAAAAAACAGATCGCCTTCTCAACAGAATGTTACCGCCGTGTGTATCGAATATATTTTTATTCAATATTTGTCAGCAGTGCTGAAACTTGATTTATATTTGTCATACATCAAATGAGACATGGGTTGTTTTATCAAAAGTAAAAGAACAATTTTTAAGAACTAAGTCACCTTTAGACTCCGTGGGAAAAACTCTACGACCCTGATAAATTGTTGAATGAATTTACATTCCTTGTGAAATGTGGAATGTCAGGATCACGTGGCCTTGGTATTTTGTACTCTAATTGATCAAAGCCGTCTGGCACCCTTCAACTATTAGCTATGATATATAATACTATATGCTGAGTAGAGTGTTGGATTTCCTTTACATGATTGAGATAAACTCCTTGATACTCTATGATATAATTTCCATAATTATGCCTCACGTTTGTAACATCAGCCGTGATTGGTTAATTTTACACCTTCTAAAAGTCATGGTTCTGGAGTTTTGGGGCAAAACACGGGTACTATCGGAACGTTCTTCCCTGGAGACAAGAGAACAAAGAAAATGTAAGCTCCACTTGCATTGATCACCGTCGATTACGCACGCTTTGGTTGGAATTTCTCAACACCAAACGCTGGCGCTGTGTCTGATTAACTTTTTTCGTCACCGAAAGACACAAACTTACCAACAAACATATCATCTTCAGTAGGTGTGTTTTTAATTTTAACTGCAAACAATGAATTCAAAAGAAACAGAAATATTAAAAATTCACATGTTGTTTAGCACTTTAGTGAAATGAGTTATAACTTCAATCAATTATATTTCCACAAGTTTAGTACTCCTCGACCTCACTGAGCCTCCGCCTCAAGTTCAAAATAAATTGTTTCACTCCGCTTAATTCTAACAACTGTCGTCGCCCAAGAAACATGAATTTATATTCCATTAATTTATACCACTTATCACACAAGCATTAATAATGAATGATAACATGAACAGCATGATGCAGTTGTAAACACTGGCATTTGGTGATATAGAAACTCCAAACGCGACGGCACTTGTGACAAGTCATTTTCGAATTGGTTGATCTGGAAACTCCTAAAGAGACGTCATTCGTTCGAAATGACGTCATGTTTTTGAATTCGACTACATTGTTGTTACAAGATTGATGGCATGTTGCAGTTAACGCTTAACAATGAAAGCTATTTTTTGTTCGGCATAATAAAATAATTAGAACGTTCCTTTTCATGTTCTATCGGTCGATAGTGCCTGAGTTTGTGTGATTTCTGAAATAAAACCTGAAGCAGCCGTTTCTTTTCATGTTCCGGTCGATAGTACCTGAGTTTGTGTGATTTCTGAAATAAAACCTGAAGCAGCCGCTGCTTCAGGTTTTATTTCAGAAATCACACAAACTCAGGTACTATCGATTGATAGAACATGAGAAGAAACGTTCTAATATTATATTAGATGTGCTTTCTTTCCCAGAATTTCCCATTATTTGATACCATGGTTACCTACTATACTATATATAAAAAAGCCTAAGACATAAATTTTATATACCAACTGTGGTGAATATGCCAGCAATGGGATTTTAACAGTTACAATTTACACCTACAGTGGAACTACATCCAAGTTGACCTTTGGTGACGTCCACCTGAATGCAAACTTGTCCTGTTGATTGAATAATTTCCACTTTCACAGGCAAAGTGGCTATTAAATTAACAAGGTTTCACTGTACTTGAAAGTAGTCAATACCCTTTATAAAATTACAATATCAGAAATTAAGAGAATGAAAACATATAGAGCATGTGTCAAGATATATAAATTTACCTGTTCTCATTGAACTCTGATGATTTCCCACTTATTGCACTATCATGTTCGTCATCAGAGAGATTTTTAATGTCAATTAGTGGCACTTCTGAAATAAAAATAAAATGAAAAGGAACGTTCTAATATTATAAGTGTTCAGAAGCATACCGACTTTGAATGCCTTCAAAACATAAAATATTGTCTCCAAATAAGATTTAGTTGGTGATTTGATTTGTGTCATTCGAAAATCGCGAAAGAAGCGAAAGAAGAAACAACAGAGTGCAACAGAACTGAAAACGAAAGAAACGAAAAAGTAATTTGAAAGTTTAAAAAGTATAGCATTCTCTAAAGTCTGGTAGCATATATACAACAATCCATTCGTTATCGCCTACGATTCGTATATGCAAATTCTGCAAACAAAATATTGCTTACGACTCTCAATACAAACTCTCAACTTCAGAGATGTACATTAACATTATGGGAAACAGGACCATGTAGCATCACTGGAAACAACACAATAGAACAGCTTTTGGTTTGATGACGAATCCTGTGTTTCTACACAGGTATTACCCAACACATGCAACTTTTATTGCTGATGTTAAACTATTTCTGTTAACTCTTTCAACACGAGAGGTCGCTTTTCCGGTCCAGAAACACGATACGTCATAATTTCATTAAGTAGGATGGCTACTAGGTGAATGTGTGTGGCTGCACGTTGAAAGTATTAATTGCTCTACCCCCAAATAATGGATATGGACTCTTCCAATTTCTGCCGTTTAACTGACATGGAAGACACCACCAGGGATCAAAGGGTTAAATGTAATTTAAGACTATTCTAATAAAGAATTTCTGTGAATTTTAAATGTATTCGATACATATTTTCAATAAAATATTCTTTGACTAAAAGAAACAGTATCGCAGGTTTTCTTTGAATACTCCTTCTCAAAAACGGTTTTGAAAAACATGATAGACAAGTCTCTTTCTCACGTGTGACAACTGTGTCCTCTTATCTACAAACAAGTGAAACATGCACTACATATACATATAAATATACACCAGTGCCATATCGATTAACCCATTCACACGCGCGCGTCCTTCTGCGTTTATCACACTTCTTCACGTCTATAAAAATGATTAGAAGGACACTCAACAATTCATTTCACAACTATCAGCAAGTAATTTCGCAATGGGTTCAGTTTCGGGTGATCAATCGTCTGCTAATGTTTACAAACACGTGCGATTTGGAGGGAATTTCCGTAGCCAGATTTATAAATAGGCCAAACATGTAGTGTGCATATGTTTGTACAATCCTAGTGCATGCATATTTGAGCTAGTTCTTCTCAATTTCTTATCATTATACAGCTAATAATGATTAGTTTGAACTCTCTCTTCTAAACTTTAGAAGTAATTCTATACACAAAGATGATTTTATTTAGTTTATTGTCTTTGCGATAGCTTATTAGAACGCAATCGCTTCGTTTAAACTGCACGGCTTCCGTGATTGTAGGTCAAATAGAATTCCAAGTAGGCGTGGTTATGTTAAGTTTTGACAGATGACGTGTTCGTCTAAAAATAGTCTGTCAACGATTTTCATTTGGCACATGTTTGCGGAACGGATTTTCATCTTCCACATTGTTTAGTGTCGCCGTGGGTGGTGATTTCATGGAACAGGCGTGTTATGAAACCAATAACAGATACATGTAATCTCGTGTATAAAAATCCCTTTATTCCTGCAAAGTACAACAGCCCTCTCCTGTCTCCACACGCTGTATTGAATTTCTAAAAGAGTACCACAAAATGGCATTAATAATGTCTTTCAATGCGTACTCGACTACAAAGGCGAATGAAGTAAGAAAAAGTGGTTTACACTAACTTCTATCATGACAGCCTTCGGTGAGAGTAATATATTTGAGAATGCGACAAACCCTTCCTCCTTTTGAGCTTTTCTTGCTTCTGGGGCACCGCTAGTTAATATTGGTGCAGAGCTTGTCGGGGTGAATTTCAATTTTTAAAACTAGAGGAAGTGATTGTACCTTCGGAACAATACACAGGATTTTCCTTAGTGCCTTTGCTCACTGTTCTACTCAGCAAGTCCTAAGGGAGCTCAATTCCAAATAAAAATTTGAATTTTTTCCCTTGTTGTTTTGGCAGAAGGGTGTTAACCAACTACCATTTTGTGCCCTTGATTAATAGAGAAGTGTATTACAGTCATTCTTGTGAAAAGTTCAAGTCAATCGCCCCTTCCTGTCCAAAGATATCGGCTCGCTCATATTTGGACGTTTTGGGGCGGTTTTGGATGGAAAAACATTTTCCACAATATGCGGATAGTTTTATTTATCAGAACTAATGAATTTAGACACAATAAAGTAAAAAAAACAGAAGAAATTTTTTTTCAATTTTTGGTCACAGTGTCCCGAAGCCATGTTTGACTGCTGGCAGAAGCCAAACGAAGAACAACTCAAATTCCGAAAGACGATAACTGTTCATGTACACTGTGAATTCAACATTTCTAACCTTAGAAGCTCTCAAATCGTACCCATTGTTGAGTACTGTGATGGCAAGGTAGGCCGGTCGTAACAAAAATTTCCGACTTTTGGTCGAAAATTTCAGTCTGAAGCGGACCGAAAATTTTCAGTGTAAAAAAAAAAAAAAATTTTGTCTCAAAATTGAACAAAACGTACAAAAAACTAAAAAAAGATTTTCGATTTTTTGGCCGCCATTTTGGATAAACGAAAAATCGAAATGAAATTCTTTCGATTTTTCTTATGAAGAGCGATATTACTGCCTTCAATTTGGATCCCTTTTAGAGGGCTCTTTATATTTAAATCTTGATATTTCAATCCAAAATGGCAGATTTTCGAGATAACTTTCCGTTTTGTGAAAAATTTTGGCAGAAAACATAAAAAATGGAAAAAAATACCGATTATATTTAGACAAGAGTAATTGTGACAAGGCTGTCTAAAAATTAAGCCGATAGCTTTTTTCCGTCATGAGATATTGGCCTACCAAGCTTTGGGTGTTTTGGGGCGTTTTTGCCCACCAAGAAACATTTTCCCCCAAATACTGATGGTTTTATTTATTAGAACTCATGGCCGTTATTGATCATGTAAAGTTTGAAAAAAATCTTAAAGACCGTTTTCGAGAAAACATGTATTCCCCGATGTTTGGAAAAAAAAAAAAAAAAAAAAAGAATAATAATCTTGGATATAACAAATAGATTTTCCTTTCAGGAAAATCCAAATTAAGTGCTTCATGAGAAGCTTTAATCTTTGAAAATCATCTACTGGAAGTGCATTTTTCAACATGTAGGGAAAATATTTCTGTGTATCTTGGTAAGTCATTTTATATGTATTCACCATCTATATAGGAATTTAAAAAAATATGAAGAAAATAAAACAAATATATAAATTCTTGTATTTTCTCTTTTTCAGAAGCATTGCAGAACAACTCAAAAGAGGACAGCCGGTAATTCCAGAGTATTTTGAACATGTAACAATTTTTTTCTCGGATATTGTTGGTTTTACGACGATTTCCGCTAGAAGCACCCCCATGCAAATTGTTGACATGTTGAATGATCTGTACACGTCCTTCGATAAAATAATAGAATCGCATGCTGCTTATAAGGTGAGTTAGGTGTCATCAAGGGCAACGTTTGTATTTGTAAAGACGGGTTTGTGGGAAAGATTCTGTGTTGTGATATATGTATATTATCACCATTACGTTTATGTACACAGTGTTATATCAGAGTCGAGCCCTTGTTTTTAAGATCATTCATGTCTCGACGAGTCTTAGACAATTCTAGATATAGCCTCAGGAACAAGAGCAAGATTCAAATACAACATTTTGCACGTAAACATAATGGTGATGATAGATTTATCTTACAATTCTCAACTGTAATAACATGATTCTCTAGCACCTTAATTTCAGATTTCATTTTCCAACTCATAAAAATGCTTGTTGTCTAGGTTGAAACTGTATGCGGCTGACGTGTACTTTTGCGACCCTCGGCCAAAAAAGACTGTATGATGTATAGGGCTGTCACGATTTTTTAATTTAGGAATCGATTAGTCGTCGAAAATAATCGATTAATCGTACCTAGATGATCCCCTCTCCCTCTCTCTGAAGTCGATAAAAAATGAAGTTCAAGTCAGTTGACCTACCTTCGGTAAATAACGAAGACGATCCTCTTTTAGGTACATTCAAAGCCTTGATGTTCTGAACTTTTGAACCGTCAGTGTAATAATCAAGACCGGTCGGCAGTTGCGAAGTTCGCAACTGCCGACCGGTCTTGATTATTACACTGACGGTTCAAAAGTTCAGAACATCAAAGCTTTGATGAATGTACCTGAAAGACAAATGCTTCCAACGGCTTCTTGGGGTTTAACATCGATGTTCTTAACTCTTTACCTTTAGAAACAATAGTTTTTTCATCCAGTTTTCTTTTAATTATTAAACGTCTAAAGCGGGATACAATTTACCGATTATTCGACAACGAAAAATATTAATCGATTTCGCAGTGACCGATCAACAATCGATTAATCGATTAATCGTGACAATCCTAATGATGTAACAGTATAACCGTGTGTTGTTTCAATCTGAATACTTCCAGTGATTCAGATACAAAAGTATAAAAGTAATGTGGTTCCATAATTTAATAATTATACTTCTGGGACGTATTTTCCCCTTGTCGATATAGAAAAGTACAGTGTCCCTCGCAAACGAGTTTCCAAAGCTTGTAATGTTCTACCAATAGTAATGTAAACAAATCATAACCAAACACACACTTGTATTATACAGTTACAAGATACAGATTTTGTCTCAACGTTCCTTGATACAGGTTGTAGTCGGGAAATTATGGACTCAATACATTATTATTGTAAAATAACAATATTTATTAACAACTGATGCCAATATAATGCAATGCACCCCATTAAAACTGTAATTAGCCAGACAGAAATTTGTTCAAATGTTCCAAAATTTAAGTCACTCAACCGCACAAGAAACAAATTACGAATTATGGATTAACCCTTTGAGACTTCAATTATTGTCACGTTCATACGTCACTGTGAATTCAGTTTCTTCAACGATTTTCAAAATGCGACATCAAACGTTGGGAAGTACAATTAACAAGATAATTTTCACATTAGTGATTATCTGGTTGAGGGCTAGATTAATTTTGGAGGTCTGAATTTGTTATTCAAAACTTGTTTTATTACAAATTATTGGAGAGTGCCCACAGGCACTCTCCAATAATTTATAATAAAGCAAGTTTATATAAACAAAATATCATTTGTGTTTGACTGAATATGAAATATAAGCAAGGTAACTGTTGGCTATTGCTCGAATATCCTCATTTTTTGAAAGTCCTGATAGTGGCTTCTTGCACTTAACCAGTTAAGAAGTCTTGACAGCAGGATTATATTAGTATTTTAAGCTGCGATAAGATTTGGCTGAGCACTATTCGGGGGAAATAGGAATTGAGGTTAAACTTTATAAAACCGAAAAATAGTAACAAAACAAATGACCGCAAAGTATCAAGGCGCTGTTGATTTCGTACGTGATAAGACGTACAAAAGTATCAACGCGCCGTTTGATTTCGAGCGCAATAAGACGTACAAAAGTATCAACGCGCCGTTTGATTTCGAGCGCAATAAGACGTACAAAAGTATCAAAGGGTTAAATAGACTTCCTCATGTCCTATGAAAGTGTCGCAAAATACTAGATTTACGATGATTTGTATTTGTCAGTACTACAGTGCTATTAAAATTGTATAGCTATCGTATCTACCGTACTGGTTGTGTGATGTATTGGAGTGTAGGCGAGGCTAATTATCTACGGTTTCTGTAGTTGCTGGGGACATGCATAAAGCTGGATTGGTAGTTAGATTGGAATAAAATAAGGCAGGAATTGTTGACGATTACCGCAAGTGATATTCGACTATTAAATGTGAGTCATTCTGAACATTACAATCTCTACCTGAAACTCAAAACAGAAATACCAAATGGCAAAGAGAGAACAGAAAACTAAGTAGAGAATAGTTAATTACATTGTTTCGAGAATGAAAACCATAATAAAAGCTTAAAGAAAAACTTAAAGAAATCCGCGAGGGGTTTCACACACATGAAGTTTCTTTCTTTGACCACACATCTAAGACCATGGATAGATGTTTAGATTGAATCTAAAGGGGGTTTGGCCATCTCCTACTAGGCAGGTCCTTGGGTGGCGGATAGAGGACTGTCTGGCCAATTGGGCAGGTTTGCTCGTTTGAAATTAGCAGGTTTGCTCAATTGAGCTGGTTTGCTGCGGAATATTCAAATACGCAGCCACGCACTAAAATGGTTCTTTCCTGCTATAACGTTTTGTAGGCACCTTGTTCTCCCTCGAGGTGCGTTTCGAAGACCCCGGAGGAAGGTATCCTGGCATTTGAAAACATAGTGGCACCGGTTAGGACAGTCTCCATTTTGTTGATTACCTGTCCAATACACTGCTTCAGCCCTAACTTCTGGAGTAGACGGATGGTCCGACCGGTCTGATCTGGCCAATCGGGAGCCCCGAGAAAGAGTGTCACGTCGGGGGTATTGGGTGGTCATTCAATCGGTTATTTATTTTAACTCAGTTTTATCATTGCTAATGTATACTGACTTCTAATGAACTTTGAACTTTTACAAAATATTCCGTTTTATTTGTTGTCTGCGTCAGTTTCCAGTGGTAATTTTCGTTGAACTAGTTTCACAAAGTAATTGGTTGAATGGCCTCCTTCTGAAGATCTGGTACGAGCCACAATTGACGGGCTAATCGGCTGCATTTGCATCAACGCTGGTCGAGTATGCATTCCATTACTATCAGTGCTGTTTGCTGGAAATCCGCAACATAACGCAACATAAGGCAACATAAGGCTTGTTACAACCGATAATGTTACAACGCCGCATAATGTTACACCCACGCATAATGTTACAAAAAATGTAGTAAACAACCGATAATGTTATAAACTCCGCATAATGTTATATCTTTTTTCAACCCGTTATGTTATAAAAATCGACGCATAATGTTATAACTTTTTTCAACCCGTTATGTTACAACCAATTAACCGATAATGTTATAACTTCTGTATACTAATTCCAGTTACAGCTATTGTAGATGGACTTTACCACTTACCATTTATTGCTGCATAAAGGTATGTAATATTTATACTAAAAGTTTCTGCTCTGGTTAATGCGAGGAGACACCCCCCCCCCCCCCCCACACACACACACCCCAACTCCCGGGGATTTATCATAGGATGACCTAGTCACGTTGCATAGACGCTAGACGCGGATTGTCCTGGTAACTCAATCGTGTGACGTCATTACCATGATCATCCAGTGCCCAACATGGTGAAGGCGGGGGTGGTGGAGGAGGGGTGCTATTTTATCCGGTTGGTACGTTTACCAACATGCGTAGTCTCCGATTCCAGAAATGTAGTGTACCATAGTCCCATGACGCCTTTGGGGATGGGCAAATGCCTCTGTTTCTGCTTGTTTTGGGCATCTAAAACTCATTTGTCGCATATTTCTTAGTCATAAGAATATCTTATTGTTCATTAATTTGACATTTTAACAACTAACAGTGAACAAAAATGAGCTGGAGTTAAAAGAGGCCAAAAAGTTGGATGGAGCGAGGCACATATGCTGGATGTGGCAGGTTGGTAGTGTCGCACGGAAGCCGAAGAATAAGATGCGAGACTGGGTAGGAAGAGGAATGGGGTTTAGGAGCATTGGAACGGGTGGGTAGGGATTAGGCTGAGAAAGAGAGGAGGTCATGGGTTAGTACATCAGGGTGATTGTGCAGAGAAAGCTATCTGAGAATACTATAAGAGAGTAGTGCTAGACGGTATGATAATATAGATGGTGGAGATGTTGGAAAAAGTGGAAGTGATGAATTTGGATTACATGTTCTGGATAAGGCGGAATCGCTAAAACAGCCAGTATAGGGAGAAGGAGGAGATTGTGGAGGAGGAGTTGTGTTGATGTTGGTGTTGTGGAGGTGTTGGTGATGGTGTTGATTAATTATGTATGTTGAAAATGAGCCATTTTGTAGGACTCCGGGGCAGGACCCCTGAAGTGACGTCATGCCACGTGATTGGGCGGTCATGTTGGTTGTCATGATAGTGCACGTGGGGTGGCCATGTTTTGATGTCATTATCATGATAATAGGTGGTAGGAGTGCGTATGCGCAGCGCGTGTTGTTATGGGGACACGTGCTCCGTCTCACCCCTACCAACCCAACAGTAGATATCGAATTAATCCAAACAACCCAACAATCTTCAGAAAACTGACCCAAACACTCCCAAAAACACTCCCAAATAAAGGTAGGATAGTATCCTTAATGAGGGTATGAGATGTATGAAGAGGTACTCATTGCGCTCATTTTCATAGCTTTCATTTTGAGACGTGTGATTTTGCGCGCATCGTGCTCATTTTCATAGCTTTCATTGCTTCATTCGACGAAAAGGGGGATTCCGTGGGTTTAGTATCCTTAAAATATAGGATAGTATCGTTTACCTAATGTCCGACCATATAATGGACGCGTAATTTATCACAGAAATGGGTTTATTACAATAATGGTTGGTTTATTACAATATTATTTTTTTAACTGAGAGATAAACTGGAAGGGGAGAGGGGCGCCGCCCCGATCCCCGGAGCCCTACTGCCCCTTGCCCCTGGAGCTCCTGAAGTCCCGGCCCCTCGAGTTTCTGGCGAGTTACTAAATCGGTACTGGCAGGATTCGAGAGTGTCTTCGAGAATGTTTTGGACAGGTTCCTGAAGATTGTCGGGTTGTTTGGATTAATTCGATATATATTGTCGGGTTGTTAGGGGTGAGACGGAGCAGTGTCCCTATAACAACACGCGCTGCGCATACGCACTCCTACCACCTTTTTAATGATAATGCCATCACAACATAGCCAGCCACGTGCACTATCATGACAACCCAAAATGACCGCCCAGTCACGTGACATGACGTCACTTGCTAGGTCTTGCCCCGGAGTCCTACAAAATAGCTCATTTTCAACATGCATAACTACTCAACACCATCACCAACACCGCCACAACACCAACATCAACACAACTCCTCCTCCACAATCTCCTCCTTCTCCCTATACTGCCTGTTCTAGTGATTCCGTCTTATCCAGAACCTGTAATCCCAAATTCATCACTTCCACTTCTTCCAACGTCTCCACCATCTATATTATCATACCGTCTAGCACTACTCTCTTATAGTATTCTCAGATAGCTTTCTCTGCACAATCACCCTGATGTACTAATCCATGACCTCCTCTCTTTCTCAGCCTAATCCCTGCCCACCACTTTCAGTCCTCCTAAACCCCATTCCTCTTCCTACCCAGTATCGCATCTTATTCTTCGGCTTCAGGGCGACACTACCAACCCACCATATGTGCCTCGCTTCATCCAACTTTTTGACCTCTTTTAACTGCACCTTTTTGTTCACTGTTGGTTGTTAAAATGTCAAATTAATTAACAATAAGGTATTCTTATGACTTAGAAATATGCGACAAATGTGTTTTAGATGCCCAAAACAAGCAGAAACAGAAGCATTTGCCCATCCCTAAAGGCGTCAGGGTACTATGGTACACTACATTTCTGGAAGCGGAGATTACGCATGTTGGTAAACGTACCAATCAGATAAAATAGCACCCCCTCCTCCACCACCCCCGCCTTCACCATGTTGGGCACTGGATGGTCATGGTAATGACGTCACACGATTGAGATACCAGGATAATCCGCGTCTATGTAACGTGACTAGGTCATTCTATGATAAATCCCCGGGAGTTGGGGTGGGGGTGTCTCCTCGCCTTAACCACAGCAGAAACCTTTAGTATAAATATTACATACCTTTATGTGGCAATAAATGGTAAGTGGTAAAGTCCATCTACAAAAGCTGTAACTGGAATTAGTATACATTAGTTATAATATTATCGGTTAATTTTGTTGTGACATAACGGGTTGAAAAAAGTTAAAACATTATGCGTTGATTTTTATAACATAACGGGTTGAAAAAAGTTATAACATTATGCGGAGTTTATAACATTATCGGTTGTTTACTACATTTTTTGTAACCTTATGCGTTGGTGTAACATTATGCGGCGTTGTAAGATTATCGGCTGTAACAAGGCTCAAGGTAAAGGTATGAGCCATGGAATGAAGAATTCAAAAACACAATACTATGGATACTATACCACTCAAAATACAGAAACGAGGTCGAAAATATGTTTTCACTGACTCAGACTTAGATAAAGAAAACAAAACATCAACAAATTGCAAAAATGTGGCCAAAATTTATTATCATTTATGCTGCAGAAGAGGGGAAAAGAGCATCGGATGTTAAGCCGTCTGTGATGGAAAATAATCAAAGGAATTGCTGGAACTGTACAAGTCGTGAAAAACTAAGGTCAGGGGCTTTGTTACTTGAGTGCAGAACTGCATTCCAGGCTACAAATTGATTAAATAGAGAGTAATCGCTTGACTGGACTGGTTACGTGAAATAATTCATGAGAGGTGGGGGACGTTGTACAAACACGAGTGCGCGAATGCGCACGAGTGTTTTACAATATAGTCCCTCGCCTCGAATGAATTATTTCCTTACTAAAAGCCTTTACAATCTAAAAAAACAAACCAAACAGACCAGAGTCATCACAACCGAAGTCATACAATCGGGTTACTACAGATTTATTTATTGGGGTTTAACGACCCTTTCGACACTCTGTTTATTACTTTTCATTATTAATGATAATTATATTATTTAACCCTTTACCTAAATTAACGGCTAAAACCGGCCCTCGCTATTCTCACACATCGCCATTTTTGTCTGTAAAACATAGGTTATGACCCCCTCATTGGAACGCGCTCATCGAGCTCGTTCCAATGAGGGGTCATAACCTATGTTTTTGAGACAAAAAAATGAGTTATTCAAGAATTTTTTTTGCAAGTCTCGTCTGCATTTCATGTTAGGTAAAGGGTTAAAAAAAACAATGAAGTCCCCATTACACCCACGGCAAAGCGTCTTCGTTTGCGCGCACGGATACATGACCCAATTGTTGATTGCATAATTCACTTGTTAAGTTATCGTTTATAATCAAACCGGAAAATCCCAGTAAATCACACTTTGGAAAGTAATAAAAAACGTTAAAATATTAGATATGGGGGTTATTGCTTTTCCCCACGAAACACTAAACAGAAGTAAATGGGTATTAAGAACCAGAAGACTGCCTGGCATGGATATACTTGACATTAAAGACAAACTTAAGCCACGGGGAGTCACGGACGTCAAAAGAATTGAAATCAAAAGGGGACGGTACTATAATAAAAACAAATACTCACACACCAACATTTGACTCGTCACAACCATCAAAATCACTTATGGTTGGTTATATGAACATCGGAGTGGATCTGTATATCCCAAATCCACTTCAGTGCTTCCGATGCCAAAAATATGGTCATGGCCAAAATAATTGTAGTGGTCAGACAATCTGTTACAAATGTGGACCACAACACCAGGAGCCATGTAACAACCCCATCAAATGTGTAAACTGTCAGGGCAATCGTGTATCATCTTCGAAAGATTGCCCCATATTGGAAAAAGGGAAAACAATATGTCTGCGACAAGTGAGTTTCAAAGAAGCTGGCGAAAGTTTTTCAGCGATGCCTGACATGAATACCTCAGTGCCAACATACGCCATACAAAGTATCTCAACAAAGTCCGTAGAATGCCAGACACCATATACTTGTATTACTAACAGCACAATACCATCCTTACTAAAAGCCTTTACAATCTAAAAAAAACCAAACCAAACAGACCAGAGTCATCACAACCAAAGTCATACAATCAGGTTACTACAGATTTATTTATTGGGGTTTAACGATACTTTCGACAGCCAGGGTCACCACGTGTCGGACAATTTTACGGATGGAGGAAGCCGGAGTACCCGGAGAGAACCACCGAGCAACTGCGAGCAACTGACAGACTCCCCAACGTACTGACTCTACACAAGCAGGGTTAGCATTGATTGAAGGCAAGTGCCACATTGACGTGTAGTACGACTTAGTACACAATGCCATCGTACCCACCACGTGGGTAATGGGGGTGACGTATTTTGCCCAAGGACACAACATCGTGCCGCAGATGGGATTCCAACCGAGGACCTCTCGGCTTGCAGCCTGCACCTCAATCAACTGAGCCACCGCTTCCCCAGGTTACTAAAGAGATATTACCAAAATGAAAACAAAATCGACGACAAGCTTATGATCCACCTAAATCAGAATATAATAAAGAACAACCTAAACCTGTACAGAAAAATTGATTGACCAAATCAAGCCTAAATCAGAATCAAACACCACAGCAGCAAAATCTGATTCAGACTCAGAGAATAAACTAGACAGACAACAGAAGAAAAAGGAGAAAGAATAACAAAAACGAACATCAGACAGAATACCCAAACGCCTTCAGAATGTTGTTACGAGCAACAGGTTTGAAGGCATTTAGGCCATGTCAGCCGATGAGTCATCGATGACACGTTCTCGACTAAACTGCGCCTGAATTCCTCTCATGGTAGGTCCCCCCGTAAAACGTCACCAAAAAGAAACACGGGGGCAAAATCTCCCATTCGCCCCCCCCCCCCCCCCCCCCTCTCTAAGTCGCCACCCAAACATGGATAAGGCGACCAAACACAATATACTACAATAGAATTGCCGAGGTTTTAAAGCGAATTTTAATGAACTGGGCATTTTATGCCAAAAATATAAGACTGGTGTTTTTTTGCTTGCAGGGAACACTCTTAAAGATACCTGGCACTCATGGTCATTCAGCTTTTAAGCATTATACTTTATATAATGCTTGGGCAGATGAAAATGATCTTCATGTTCATGGAACGTCTGTCGTGGTCAGAACCAGTTCTGTACCTTTACACTCAAATTTACAGGCTGTTGTGGTACGTCTGACAATGGACGTTATGTTCAATTTATGTATTGCCAGATAAACCACTTAAGCTGATTCATAAGCTCCCAGCTCCGTACATCTTGTTGGGTGATTTGTATGCTTATAGTCCTCTTTGGGGGATTTCTGCAACAGAGAAGACCTGCAAGGCAAACCAGTACAAGAACTTGTTTCAAAATATGACATGTTTGTTCAATGATGGGTCAGACACTTACCTGTACCCCGCATCCAGTTCGTACACATCGATTAATCTTACAAATGCATGCCATTCTATCTTCCTCGATTTTTCTTGGATGGTAGAAGATGACTTGTGCGGGAGTGATTTCTTTTCAATTGTGATGGAGAGTGTGGTTCCGGCAGAAAATTAGAGGGTGCCCCAGAGGAACTTTGAAAAGGCGGCCCGGTGTAAAAGGAATGGAAGTCCGTAGGAACGTTAGTCCCTCTGGACTATTATTCCGCGGAATTATAGTCCTAGGTCTAACATTTCTAGGAATAGTAGTCCGGCGGACTACTATTCCTAGAAATGTTAGACCTAGGACTATAATTCCGCGGAATAATAGTCCAGAGGGACTAATTTTCCTACGGACTTCCATTCCTGTTACACCGGCACACTTTCTCATTGCTATGTTCTGAACGCCTTACACGGGAGAAATTTGACGAAAGTGCTGACCAAATAGAACATTTCACTACAGAGTTGCTTGACATTGCAAACAAAGTCATTCCTAAAACCTCCCCAAATCCAAAACTTTTCACAAAATCATGGTTTAATATTGATTGCAAAGAGGTTATAACTGATCACAGGAAAACTGAACGGAATTTAATAAAAACAGAATTCTTAAAAAATAAACATGTACTGAATTATAGAAGAAAATAAAGCAACGCGAGCCGTTGCATATGTTCCATCCTTCCATACGCACTGCTCATTGGAGTGGTGGAATTTCTGAAGATGTCATAAATTTCTGGAATTTGGAATAACAAATGAACACACAAGCAGACTAACTCGGCCAAACGACCTCTGCATACTCATTCAACACAGGCAATAAAAATTAGTTAACATTCTGCAACCATTCAACAAAAAATATTCCATAAATTTGGTAAGAATTCTGATCTCTCGCCATACGAAGGGACATCAAAATTGGTACTTGAGTTGTGATGCAAAACGTTCTTACGTTCATACGGACCGTTTAAGTCTAACAATCGCCATAACTCTGGTAAGAATGCGTGGGCAAAACCAGAAGTATGTGGATCTACTCCGCCCCCACCTCCCCCGCCCCCCCCCCCCCTATCCTGAGTTATAATGTAAAACGTTCATATGAATAGTTTTCTAAGTCTGAAAGGGCCATAGCTCTGGTAAGAATGCGGAGATAAAACACGCGATATGTCGACATCTTAACACACGGGTCGCAAGGGATTTGTAAATCCCACATCGTCCCTGCGCGCCTTCGGCGCGCTAAAACCTTTCATTCATCATCTTAGCACACCAAAGAACATCCGACAACCGGTACTTTAGTTACAATGTAAAATTTTGGAACGGAAGTACGGACGGAGACCTCGACACTGTGCCAACCGAAACTTCCACCGGAGGTCTGACATAAAAAGACTTCCCGGGAGCAGGTATACACGGATATTGTATCCAAATGGAGGTTTCCCCATGACCAAACTGATGAGAACACTCCTCTTCAGTCTTCATCTAAACTCTTTCCATTCTATGCCACCAAACGGCATAGCCAGGTTCAATGCACTATACTACAGATTAGTTAATCCATTTTGTGTTTGTGTTGGGATGTTTGTATTGCTGCCTGGTGATCGGCTGACGTTTGGTGGAAAGTGGACCTGTACCCACCATAAAGTTGTAGAACCACATGAGTTTTAAATTTTCAAAAATATTTTATAGGTCGAAACAATCGGAGATGCGTATATGGTGGTCAGTGGTTTACCAATAAGAAACGGAAAAAAACATGTGGCTGACATTGCAGAAATGTCAATGGATATATTGTGTTGCGTTGATTCATTTCACGTTCGCCACCTTCCAGATGAGAAGTTAATGATCAGAATTGGTATGCATACTGGTTCATGCTGCGCAGGTATGTACAAAGATTGAATATTTCTTTTTCAGAATTAGGCATGTAGATGAGAAGATAATAACCCAACGGTGGAGAAGCAAATTGGGTATCTTCATGATACTATGCATATTTCTCTCAGTGTATTCTGAAGCAAACGCTTTCTTGTCAAGTCTTATTAATAATAATGGAATGCACATGGAGAATTATTTTAGCTCTATCAATAGATTGTCCTGAAGCCAAGCCACTGAATTTACAACACTAAAGTTTTTCGGAATGTGACCCCGATGGAATCCATCCCGGGTCTACGGAACCCGATCGCCCAGCCATAAATGTTCTCCCATCATACCAACGGAACTAACGGCAATCCCCAAAATAGGTTGTAATTAACTCAGCCGGTATGTTAGTTCACATTTACAACCCACCCCAGACCGATATTCAAGAACTCATATTTACGGTATTTAGAAATTGTTCACAGAAGTGATTGATAACTGTTCACATATCAACTATATTTATTGTGAGATTTACCTTGGATCGTTATCTTAACACTCGATGCAACTGGAACAGATTACTGTTCAAAAAGGTCTGTGGTCCCAACTTTCAAACACTGGAATCTCAATTAATGAAAGTTCTGTGAAGATGCAACTGCTTGAATTTAATTTTATATCTCAATTAATGTCTTTTAATAATAATTTTTTTTTTTATTTTTTTATTTTTTTTTTTTTTGTAATTGCCAATTCTCGAATATCGGTCTGGGGGCGGGTTGTAAATGTGTACTAATACTAACATACTGCCTGAGTTAAATGAAACCTTTTAGGGGTTGGGGTTAGCAGGAATTCCATCAGGCATTGTTCTGGGACCAAGCCAGAAACACTATTTTCCGAGAATAATAAATACACTATTTTGATCTGAATAAAAATCACTCGAGGCAAGCTTAGCTCTAAGAACTTCCCTTTTCGAGCCTAGTGGAAGTTTTTCCAACGCGTTGCCAGGTGCGAAGCAGGTTCTCCTTCCATCCTGAAATTTTTTTGTGGCAACGGTTTGTGACTGCTGGGAAACTGTTCTAAATCTTACAAATTACGTTACATATGTTCACAAATACTGAGTACTGTCTCTCATTTTACCATATGAAATACAACAACTTGGTTGTTGTCGAGACAAGTAGTCTCAACAACTTGTACACTATATACAGGCATTGTTTTCCAACTTAAACTGATTGACAATATCAGATTATTTATTTCACATAAAGTCTTTCAAAGTGTTTTACCATCTCACAGGTGTTGTTGGACTGATGGCTCCTAAGTATTGTTTGTTTGGAGATACGGTAAACACGGCATCCAGAATGGAGAGTAACGGAAAGCGTACGTATTCTCACTTTACTATTTGTCTGATTTTCAGTGGAATATATTTTCAGGTTACAACAACCGTTGTGTGGTATTTATTCGGTTCAAGGAGTACACTGAAGACGATGGGGAGACAGTCTCGTCTAAAATAGACCACCACAGCTAAAATTTAGGTAGAATCCTAGCTGTGGCGAAGAACTCAATGCAGTTCAGTGCCTAAATAATTTTACCTCATTGCTTCGAAATGGGTGTGTTTATCCAAAGCGGTTATGTTAACAAGATTTTGTAGTTAAATTGAGTGAAAGTGAAGGACAGCATACAAGGGATATTCAATACTTTTTTAATTAGCTCAGTATTATTATGTCAAAATTTATTAGTTTAAATATCATTTTTTAAATGTTTTCAAAAAATATAAACAACTACTCATCATGTGGACCCTCATTGGGACGAGCTCGTTCCAAAGAGGGGTCACATGATATGGTTTCGTTGACATTTTTTGAGAAAATAATATTTTTTTAGCTGCATATTACGCGGGCGGATTTGGTCGATTCATTGGGTAAAGTGTTAACGCGGTAACTCTTCCAATTGCTGATATCTTATAAGGTGAAAGCTGTTACTCCGTGACAACAGTGACAGAATAACAGGTTTCACATCATCAAACATGAAACAAAAGTTTCACACCAAGTCTATTTTCAATGAGGGCATTTTTTTTTTTTTTTTTTTTGAAGTTGAGGGGTTTTTCCTTTTTTTCTTTTTTTTTTATTATTTTGGATTTTTTATAATTTGAGTCTTGCGGAGGTTGGAGTTGTTAAAAAATAATAACGTTTTACATGTTTATACGTCTTACTCAGGATACAGACGCGATTACTGCTTCTATCAAATAAGTGGATTTTTTTATCCAAACATCAGTACATTGTAATATGGCGACGGATAAGCTTGCTCTTTTGTGGTAATGAATTCAAATTTAAATTTACCCAATGGACACGAAACCTACATTAAAAGATGACTAAAAGCAATTCCAAATAATCAATAAGAAAAATAGAAACAAAAACATATCCTTGGCTGTTTTGCTCCTCATTTGTGATGGTACGATACAATACAATCAAATGTTTAAAAACGAAATTCGAGGTTAATGATGATGAAGACAAATATTATATGTAAAGCGCCAAATTATTATGGCTTGTGGTTGCTGAGAATATTTTTAATATTTCCTGATGCCTAACTGTTTTAAAATACTGGTCCCACCAGTCTCCTAAAATGACCCAGGAACTTAATTTCAACAATTTGTTAGTCTTCCTGAAAGCAGTGGATCAGTGGTTTGTGGCAAGAGTTTTACGTTTTCTCATTGCACACAGTGATGGAATATGAGCCCCGTGAAGACGAATGCTGTGTGAGAAGATGACTTTATGGTTTCCCACTATCCATTGTGTCAAAAGGACTCCCATGCAAATGGCCCCAGGAGCTTGGTTCGAACAACATTGTAAATTATTTTTACATTAAATAAATGTTAAATTGGTTAAACATGGATCAAGTGGACTGGCTGTTCGTGAGAAGAGTGTTTAGTGTTTTCCCCAAATCTCTGTCGGTTGAATTCTCTCAAATGTGCCACCGTAGCGTTATTTAACCCTTTACCTAACATGGAAACCAGACGACACTTACAAACAAAATTTTTGAATAACTAATTTTTTCATTTTCTGTCTCAAAAACATAGGTTATGACCCCTCATTGGAACGAGTTCAAAGAGCTCGTTCCAAAGAGGGTCATAACCTATGTTTTTGAGACAAAAAAAATGAAAAAAATAATGAAAACTAATTGGCGATTTTTGTGAATAGGGCTGGCCGATTTTGGCCGTTACGTTGGGTAAAAGACTAAACAAACTTGTCAGTTTCTGTTCCCAACATGTCACAGATCAACCATGAAAACATTTAGACTATTCATTTATGAGACGAATTTTCTGTAATGCAATGTTTATTCACAGCTTGAAATGTTTTCCCCAATGACATCCCCAGAAAATATTTCCTTGGAGGCGTCGTTCGAACAAACTTATAGTTCATCCTTACAGAAACGGTACATGTCGACATGAATCATTTGGCCCAGTAGTTTGGGAGAAGATTTTTAGTGCTTTGTTCATTACACCTGCACACAATACCGCGCGGACTGAATTGACCAAGCATGCATACAATCATTATATGTTGTAGTCAAACATGAAATGATTGCCTCAGTGGTCTCATGTTTTGATTTTTTTGTAATTATGAAGCAATGTTTTGAAAACTTTGTAAATCTGAAGCAAGTATCCTCATAAACTGTCTACATTTAATAACTTTCCATATTCGGGGGTTTCTTTTCGTCCCTTTGAATGAAATTGCAATTTGTCTCGAAATGTTTCTTGCACTGTTTACTACTTCTCTTGAAGGTATGAGAATTCACGTGAGTGAAGCATCCCATAATGCTCTCTTAGTTTTGGGAGGTTATCAGCTATCTCTCAGAGGAGAAATACAGATAAAGGTGAGTATTTTTCATGTGTTCCTATTCTATACTATATTTTAGAATGTCTGTATGTGTGTGTGTGGGGGGGGGGGGGTGTCTTACCAACTTGACGAGGTAACTAGACAAAAGAGTTTGCGTGTTTCGCCTTACCGAGGTACAAAAGACAAAAGAAACCCTTTACCTCGGTTGTTTTCCCAGAACTGTACCGGCAAAACGAGGTTGAAACCGTTAGTCCACACAAAGGACAAACAATGGGGTACCTCGGTATGTAGGGAAGACAAGATTCTGTGTGTGTGGGGGGGGGGGGGGTTGTCTTACCAACTTGACGAGGTAACTAGACAAAAGAGTTTGCGTGTTTCGCCTTACCGAGGTACAAAAGACAAAAGAAACCCTTTACCTCGGTTGTTTTCCCAGAACTGTACCGGCAAAACGAGGTTGAAACCGTTAGTCCACACAAAGGACAGACAATGGGGTACCTCGGTATGTAGGGAAAACAAGACTGTGTGTGTGTGTGTGTGTGTGTGTGTGTGTGTGTGTGTGTGTGTGTGTGTGTGTGTGTGTGTGTGTGTGTGTGTGTGTGTGTGTGTGTGTGTGTGTGTGTGTGTGTGTGTGCGTTTGTCTTACCAACTTGACGAGGTAACTAGACAAAAGAGTTTGCGTGTTTCGCCTTACCGAGGTACAAAAGACAAAAGAAACCCTTTACCTCGGTTGTTTTCCCAGAACTGTACCGGCAAAACGAGGTTGAAACCGTTAGTCCACACAAAGGACAGACAATGGGGTACCTCGGTATGTAGGGAAAACAAGACTCTGTGTGTGTGTGTGTGTGTGTGTGTGTGTGTGTGTGTGTGTGTGTGTGTGTGTGTGTGTGTGTGTGTGTGTGTGTGTGTGTGTGTGTGTGTGTGTGTGTGTGTGTGTGTGTTTGTCTTACCAACTTGACGAGGTACCTAGACAAAAGAGTTTGCGTGTTTCGCCTTACCGAGGTATAAAAGACAAAAGAAACCCTTTACCACGGTTGTTTTCCCAGAACTGTACCGGCAAAACGAGGTAGAAACCGTTAGTCCACACAAAGGACAAACAATGGGGTACCTCGGTATGTAGGGTAAACAAGACTCTGTGTGTGTGTGTGTGTGTGTGTGTGTGTGTGTGTGTGTGTGTGTGTGTGTGTGTGTGTGTGTGTGTGTGTGTGTGGGTTTGTCTTACCAACTTGACGAGGTAACTAGACAAAAGAGTTTGCGTGTTTCGCCTTACCGAGGTACAAAAGACAGAAGAAACCCTTTACCTCGGTTGTTTTCCCAGAACTGAACCGGCAAAACGAGGTAGAAACCGTTAGTCCACACAAAGGACAAACAATGGGGTACCTCGGTATGTAGGGAAAACAAGACTGTGTGTGTGTGTGTTTGAGGTTAAAAAATCGCACTGGCACAGACATTTCATACTGAAACGTTTTTTTCTTTTAATATGCCGCCGAAAAATTGTTTTCATTTATTGAACCCAGATGGGTTTCAAACATGACAAAAAATTACACCAAAGTTGATTTAAACTAAGTGATGAGCTTAGGAACTGGTTAAACTGACTGGCAATAATTGATGTTATTCATTGATGGGCTCTAATTTAGTCCTTACAAGGATGTTACGCAAGCTTTTGTTTTTCTTATAGGCGATGACAGGTCGAAGATTCAAAGGTTCATTTAATTTAGCATTGGTAAAATTGAATTCATCTTTTAACATTTTTGCTATTTCGATATTCATTCTGTTGTACGTTAAAGTGAAAGGAATGATGGACCTCCTTTCGCATTCGCCCTCTGATATGTTCATACCAAATGGCCAGAGGGTTTGAAGCGTATTGATCCAAAAAGCTTCACGCTTTTTTCTAAATTCATCCGTTTCTTCTAATGTGTCTTTAATTGGTGGTTGTTCAATTGGGTGGATTTCGAAATCGTCCAAAGAATGGCCAGGAAGGTTAAAATGTTGTGCTACTGGGGCATCAGCATTATGTTTTATATCCTGTTTGTGTCTAGTAGCACGTTCTCGAAAAGGATTTTGACTTTGACCAACATACTGTTTCCGACATCGCTTACAAGTGATAAGGTAAATAATGTTTGGTGAATCACAATGGAGGGGGTTACGGATCTGATAATGATTTTTCGTTTGTTCGGAGGAAAATTCCTCTTTCTGATCAGGCATAAAAGTATGCAGTCTACAACGAGGCTTTTTGCAATTAAATACCGCGCCACTACTATTTTGCAACGGTCTGTTGTGTTCAATCTTCAGTGGTTCGAAATCGGTAGTTTCAGCTGGATTTTCGAGCTTTTTCAAGGTTTGGGATTTCAGGCTACGCAAAAGGCGCAGCGAGTACCCTCTCGATCTGAGGGCGCCAAATAGAGTAGAACAAGCCTCATTGAAATTTACCTTATCACTTGAATTGCGGTGGAAACGAATGAGCTGTGATTTGATGATACCTTTAAATGTATGTTGAGGATGAAATGATTTAGTGTGCAACAATTGATGTGAATCAGTTGGTTTAAAATATACTTTATAATCTAAATGACCGGACGCCTGAAATTGCTTGCCTTTATACACGGTTACATCGAGAAAATCAACAGAATTTTCACTGATAGTAGCTTTCAATTTAATATTTGGATCGTGATTATTCAAAATTTCTAAAAATTCATCAAAATCTTCTTTTGAATGTTCCCAAATAATAAAAATGTCATCTAAATATCTGAGATATACGAGAGGATGCTTTGCACATTTGCTTAAGGCATTTTCCACCCATTCCGCTACATAAATGCTTGCAAAATTAGGACTGAATCTTTTACCCATAGGACAACCCATTATTTGTAGAAAATATTCTCCATTGAATTGAAAGTCATTACCTTTTAAGCTCAGCTCTAAAAGATCCAAAATTTGTTCATCCGGGCGTTTCGCATCCGGATATTTTTCAAATGCATTTTTAACTGATTTAACACCTTTATCAATATCAATGTTCGTATACATACTGTCGATATCCAAAGTAGCCAGAATTGCATTTTTTGATATTTTCAATTTCGAAATTTGTGACAGGAAATCCTGTGTGTTTTTTAGATAGCTCGGATGTCTATTTGCTATAGGTTTAAGATGATAATCAATTAATTCCGAGATCGCATAAGATTCCGAATTACAATCCGATACAATTGGCCTCCCGGGTGGAGTTAAGTCATCCGTCCATGAAGAACGGTCCTTGTGGATCTTTGGTAGGATATAAAATTGTCTTGTTTGAGCACTGAGCTTAGCTGTTAAATATTTCAATTGTTTTTTGGTAATGTGACCTTCGTCGAGGAGAAATTTTAAGATCTTATTGAATTTTTCGATATTACTAGGCCAAATAAGTGAATCTATTTTCTTATAATGTTTAGTATTGCTGAGTTGTCTCATGGCTTCCTTTATATAATTATCCCGAGATAGAACAACTACCGACCCACCTTTGTCGGCTGGTTTAATTACTAATTTCTTATTTTTTCGAAGTTTCGTGAGGGCTCTCCGTTCACCAGCTGTTAAATTGTCTTTATCGGAGAGTATGTTCATGCTGAACACCTTTTTGATGATTCGTTTGCTAGCCTCAATAATTTCGGGATCTACTTCACTATCTGGAGGTGACCAACCAGATGATTCTGTAAAAGGAAGTTTCCGACCGCTGGAGTTTCTAAAGCGGTCGGCTAATTTCATTTGCCTAAGAAAATTACAGTTGTATGATGGTAAATTTGTTTGGTTATCAGTTTTAGGCTTTGGTGCTGGTACAAAAGTTAAACCGCGATCTAAAAGAGATTTCTCTTGGGTTGTTAGGTCATTGGTGCCAGACAGGTTAACCACATTAGTTCCTAATCCCACATCTGTTAGGCGGCTGTTACCTTTGCCTTTACTTAGTTTAAATTTAGGTGGTTCAACCAGTGATCGTACATAATATTGGCGGTTCTCGTGGTCCAATGGATTAAATCCTGAGCAACATCAAACTTCGCGTCATCAATTTTTGGTATCACGTTAACGTCCTTCACTTTCCGAATGGTTTCGTTGATGATGCTCAGGGTTCTTCTCTCAGCCTGAGGGAGTTTTTGCGAAAAGTTTAGTTCAGCGAAATAAATTTTTGCTGATCTAAACTTGACCCTGATATCGCTAAGCATATTCCGCAACTGCTTAACTACGAGATCAGAATTATCGTTTCGAGAATTCACGCCAATATTTAATAATATTTTTGGGGGACTGGACTGGCCCCTGTGCCCTTTGAACATAGAGCGCAGATGATTGAATTTGGCGCCGGGGTAACACTCCACCTGGATGTCCGGATGGGGATTTCGATCAATGCGTCCTAAATTTGAACTTCCAATCATAAGGATGTTTTTACAAACATCGGGGAGGCGCCAATTCCTTTTGTCAAAATTAACTCCGCTTTTATGCCGAAACTGGGAGAATTTAGAATCAAATGAGCGGCCCGACTTTCTCTGAGTACGATATACCTGGTTGAACCACACTAGAGGCAGGAGAAGGGGCAGAAGAAACAGAAGCAGGAGAGGAAACAGAAGCAGGAGAAGAAACAGAAGGAGGAGGAGGAGTTCTAGTGAGAGCACTAGGAGAACCAGAGAAAAAAGGCTGAGGAGGAATAAGAGGTAGAGGAGCAAGACGAGGCGAGACAGCGTTACTCAATTTGCGAGCATCTTCAGTCACAATATGGACCGGAGATGTTTGCAAATTGAGGCGCTTACTCTGAGAGAAAGAAGAAGTAGACGGAAAAGAAGAGGGAGAAGTGCTTTGCCTTGATCTTTTCTTATTTTGCTTTTCGCGTTGGGGTAGAGGGACAACACGGGCCGGAGTTTGCTTGCTCCCTCCCGTATTGTTCCTTACTCCAGACGCTGGGCGGAGTTCCGAGATGTAAGACTGATAGGCCGAAATCGTCTTATCTGTCAACTTATTTTTAAAGTTTTTTTGAGCCCAGATCAAGGCACGCGCCGAAGCGCTGTTGAAGTCTATTTTTTCGAGTCCAGGAGGTGGTCGCATAGCCAAAGTTATCTTAGACTTCAACTGATTTAAATTTATCTTGTAATGCTCAACTAAAGCATTTAACGTTTGGTTGGCCCATCCCACACTAATCTGTCGAAAAACAGAAAAAATGTGTGGGGTGGGAAGAGCCGGCTTTAGAAAGCCACCTAACTCATCTACTTTCTTCTCCAACTGCTTCGGGAAATCCCGTTTGGCCAAATGCTGCTCTAGGAGCCCAATATGGTGCATACACTGAATCACCTGGAAAAGGGCCTTGACCAATCTAGAATAGGCCTGGAACGATTGTTCCTGGCCTCTTCCAGACCGGGCAACTCTCTTTCCCTGATGATTCTGTCTTTTTTGAGCCATTTGAAGAATAGGTAGATGAATAAAATGAAATTAAAATGAAGAAATGAAATAAATTAAAATGAAATCTAGATATTACCTATTAGAGAAGATACCTGGATTGGTTGTAGTCTTCAGCAAAGGTAGAAAATAATCCGTCTGTCTCGACGCGTTTCGCTTGTTTTTGCTTCTTCAAGGAGACTTTGAGGAAAATGATTCCAACTTGGGGAGGACATGCCTGGTATATATCCATATGTGGGCTGGGGTGTTTTTCACAGCTCAGTACATAATTAAACTCGGTGACAAGCTGACAAATGTCACTCATCAAGATAATTCTTTTCAACCTGAGTGTCCAAAGTTTGTTTTCACAACTCAGTTTGTGTCGTCCAAACAAATTAGATGAAGCCCTATTGACTGGCTTTCACTGATTTTTAATCAGTCAGTGAGTGGTTTGCTTTACTGACCCCACGAAGCCCTATTGGTTGGCTTTGATTTAAGTATAACCAATCGGAGCGGTTTGCTTTACTGGCTTCAGAAGTGTGTGAAAATAATATGAAAAATGGTTTTATAAAATATATTGAGACTGGAGAAATAAATAAAAAATAACGCCAAAGATTATGATGCCTCACGAATGTTACCAGTTGGAATGAATATCCCCCGACGGAGGTTTATGACGGAAAATATTTTACATAACGTAGAAATTGTGTGTTTTAGCTTCTGAACCTCTACATTGTGTGAAAGGTATGAAAAATTAAATATAAAATACAGTGAAAATAAATAAATAATGAAAAATTAAAAATAAAATACAGTGTAAATAAATAAATAAATAAATAAATAAATAAATAAATAAATAAATAAATAAATAAATGATTTTATTCAGGAAATAAATAAACATGGTTGAAATTGGAACCTATTTTGATTTTGGGCATATATGAACTCTGGCACTCGCCTGTGTGTGTTTGAGGTTTAAAAAATCGCTCTGGCACAGACATTTCCTACTGAAACGTTTTTTTCGTTTAATATGCCGCCGAAAAATTGTTTTCATTTACTGAACCCTGATGGGTTTCAAACATGACAAAAAATTACACAAAATTGATTTGAACTAAGTGATGAGCTTAGGAACTGGTTAAACTGACTGGCAATAATTGATGTTATTCATTGATGGGCTCTAATTTAGTCCTTACAAGGATGTTACGCAAGCTTTTGTTTTTCTTATAGGCGATGACAGGTCGAAGATTCAAAGGTTCATTTAATTTAGCATTGGTAAAATTGAATTCATCTTTTAACATTTTTGCTATTTCGATATTCATTCTGTTGTACGTTAAAGTGAAAGGAATGATGGACCTCCTTTCGCATTCGCCCTCTGATATGTTCATACCAAATGGCCAGAGGGTTTGAAGCGTATTGATCCAAAAAGCTTCACGTTTTTTTCTAAATTCATCCGTTTCTTCTAATGTGTCTTTAATTGGTGGTTGTTCAATAGGATGGATTTCGAAATCGTCCAAAGAATGGCCAGGAAGGTTAAAATGTTGTGCTACTGGTGCATCAGCATTATGTTTTATATCCTGTTTGTGTCTAGTAGCACGTTCTCGAAAAGGATTTTGACTTTGACCAACATACTGTTTCCGACATCGCTTACAAGTGATAAAGTAAATAATGTTTGGTGAATCACAATGGAGGGGGTTACGGATCTGATAATGATTTTTCGTTTGTTCGGAGAAAATTCCTCTTTCTGATCAGGCATAAAAGTATGAGGCTTTTAGCAATTAAATACCGCGCCACTACCATTCTGCAACGGTCTGTTGTGTTCAATCTTCAGTGGTTCGAAATCGGTAGTTTCAGCTGGACTTTCGAGCTTTTTCAGGGTTTGGGATTTCAGGCTACGCAAGAGGCGCAGCGAGTACCCTCTCGATCTGAGGGCGCGAAATAGAGTAGAACAAGCCTCATTGAAATTTACCTTATCACTTGAATTGCGGTAGAAACGAATGAGTTGTGATTTGATGATACCTTTAAATGTATGTTGAGGATGAAATGATATATTTGTGTGCAACAATTGATGTGAATCAGTTGGTTTAAAATACACTTTATAATCTAAATGACCGGACGCCTGAAATTGCTTGCCTTTATACACGGTCACATCGAGAAAATCAACAGAATTTTCACTGATAGTAGCTTTCAATTTAATATTTGGATCGTGATTGTTCAAAATTTCTAAAAATTCATCAAAATCTTCTTTTGAATGTTCCCAAATAATAAAAATGTCATCTAAATACCTGAGATATACGAGAGGATGCTTTGCACATTTGCTTAAGGCATTTTCCTCCCATTCCGCTACATAAATGCTTTCAAAATTAGGACTGAATCTTTTGCCCATAGGACAACCCATTATTTGTAGAAAATATTCTCCATTGAATTGAAAGTCATTACCTTTTAAGCTCAGCTCTAAAAGATCCAAAATTTGTTCATCCGGGCGTTTCGCATCCGGATATTTTTCAAATGCATTTTTAACTGATTTAACACCTTTATCAATATCAATGTTCGTATACATACTGTCGATATCCAAAGTAGCCAGAATTGCATTTTTCGATATTTTCAATTTCGAAATTTTTGACAGGAAATCCTGTGTATTTTTTAGATAGCTCGGATGTCTATTTGCTATAGGTTTCAGATGATAATCAATTAATTCCGAGATCGCATAAGATTCCGAATTACAATCTGATACAATTGGCCTCCCGGGTGGAGTTAAGTCATCCGTCCATGAAGAACGGTCCTTGGGGATCTTTGGTAGGATATAAAATTGTCTTGTTTGAGCACTGAGCTTAGCTGTTAAATATTTCAATTGTTTTTTGGTAATGTGACCTTCGTCGAGGAGAAATTTTAAGATCTTATTGAATTTTTCGATATTACTAGGCCAAATAAGTGAATCTATTTTCTTATAATGTTTAGTATTGCTGAGTTGTCTCATGGCTTCCTTTATATAATTATCCCGAGATAGAACAACTACCGACCCACCTTTGTCGGCTGGTTTAATCACTAATTTCTTATTTTTTCGAAGTTTCGTGAGGGCTCTCCGTTCACCAGCTGTTAAATTGTCTTTATCGGAGAGTATGTTCATGCTGAACACCTTTTGGATCATTCGTTTACTAGCCTCAATAATTTCGGGATCTACTTCACTATCTGGAGGTGACCAACCAGATGATTCTGTAAAAGGAAGTTTCCGACCGCTGGAGTTTCTAAAGCGGTCGGCTAATTTCATTTGCCTAAGAAAATTACAGTTGTATGATGGTAAATTTGTTTGGTTATCAGTTTTAGGCTTTGGTGCTGGTACAAAAGTCAAACCGCGATCTAAAAGAGATTTCTCTTGGGTTGTTAGGTCATTGGTGCCAGACAGGTTAACCACATTAGTTCCTAATCCCACATCTGTTAGGCGGCTGTTACCTTTGCCTTTACTTAGTTTAAATTTAGGTGGTTCAACCAGTGATCGTACATAATATTGGCGGTTCTCGTGGTCCAATGGATTAAATCCTGAGCAACATCAAACTTCGCGTCATCAATTTTTGGTATCACGTTAACGTCCTTCACTTTCCGAATGGTTTCGTTGATGATGCTCAGGGTTCTCCTCTCAGCCTGAGGGAGTTTTTGCGAAAAGTTTAGTTCAGCGAAATAAATTTTTGCTGATCTAAACTTGACCCTGATATCGCTAAGCATATTCCGCAACTGCTTAACTACGAGATCAGAATTATCGTTTCGAGAATTCACGCCAATATTTAATAATATTTTTTGGGGACTGGACTGGCCCCTGTGCCCTTTAAACATAGAGCGCAGATGATTGAATTTGGCGCCGGGGTAACACTCCACCTGGATGTCCGGATGGGGATTTCGATCAATGCGTCCTAAATTTGAACTTCCAATCATAAGGATGTTTTTACAAACATCGGGGAGGCGCCAATTCCTTTTGTCAAAATTAACTCCGCTTTTATGCCGAAACTGGGAGAATTTAGAATCAAATGAGCGGCCCGAGTTGCGGCTCGGTGATTTGACTTTCTCTGAGTACGATATACCTGGTTGAACCACACTAGAGGCAGGAGAAGGGGCAGAAGAAACAGAAGCAGGAGAGGAAACAGAAGCAGGAGAAGAAACAGAAGGAGGAGGAGGAGTTCTAGTGAGAGCACTAGGAGAACCAGAGAAGAAAGGCTGAGGAGGAGTAGGAGGTAGAGGAGCAAGACGAGGCGAGACAGCGTTACTCAATTTGCGAGCATCTTCAGTCACAATATGGACCGGAGATGTTTGCAAATTGAGGCGCTTACTCTGAGAGAAAGAAGAAGTAGACGGAAAAGAAGAGGGAGAAGTGCTTTGCCTTGATCTTTTCTTATTTTGCTTTTCGCGTTGGGGTAGAGGGACAACACGGGCCGGAGTTTGCTTGCTCCCTCCCGTATTGTTCCTTACTCCAGACGCTGGGCGAAGTTCCGAAATGTAAGACTGATAGGCCGAAATCGTCTTATCTGTCAACTTATTTTTAAAGTTTTTTTGAGCCCAGATCAAGGCACGTGCCGAAGCGCTGTTGAAGTCTATTTTTTCGAGTCCAGGAGGTGGTCGCATAGCTAAAGTTATCTTAGACTTCAACTGATTTAAATTTATCTTGTAATGCTCAACTAAAGCATTTAACGTTTGGTTGGCCCATCCCACACTAATCTGTCGAAAAACAGAAAAAATGTGTGGGATGGGAAGAGCCGGCTTTAGAAAGCCACCTAACTCATCTACTTTCTTCTCCAACTGCTTCGGGAAATCCCGTTTGGCCAAATGCTGCTCTAGGAGCCCAATATGGTGCATACACTGAATCACCTGGAAAAGGGCCTTGACCAATCTAGAATAGGCCTGGAACGATTGTTCCTGGCCTCTTCCAGACTGGGCAACTCTCTTTCCCTGATGATTCTGTCTTTTTTGAGCCATTTGAAGAATAGGTAGATGAATACAATGAAATTAAAATGAAGAAATGAAATAAATTAAAATGAAATCTAGATATTACCTATTAGAGAAGATACCTGGATTGGTTGTAGTCTTCAGCAAAGGTAGAAAATAATCCGTCTGTCTCGACGCGTTTCGCTTGGTTTGGCTTTTTCAAAGAGACTTTGAGGAAAATGAATCCAACTTTGGGAGGGCATGCATGGTATATATCCAAATGTGGGCTGGGGGTGTTTTTCACAGCTCCGTACATAATTAAACTCAGTAACAAGCTGACAAATGTCACTCATCTAATTAATTCTTTTCAATCTGAGATGTCCCAAGTTTGTTTTTCACAACTCAGTTTGTGTGGTCCAAACAAATTAGATGAAGCCCTATTGATTGGCTTCCATTGAATTTTAATCAGTCAGTGAGTGGTTTGCTTTACTGACCCCATGAAGCCCCATTGGTTGGCTTTGATTTAAGTAAAACCAATCGGGAGCGGTTTGCTTTACTGGCTTCAGAAGTATGTGAAAATAATATGAAAAAATGGTTTGATAAAATATATTGAGACTAAAGAAATAAATGAAAAAATAACGCCAAAGATCATGATGCCTCACGAATGTTATCAGTTGGAATGAATATCCCCCGACGGAGGTTTATGACGGAAAATATTTTACACCACGTAGAAATTGTGTGTTTTACCTTGTGAACCTCTACATTGTGTGAAAGGTATGAAAAATTAAAAATAAAAATAAAAATAATAATTAAAATAAATGAATCATCCAAATAAGTAAATAAGTAAATAAATAAATAAATAAATAAATAAAACATTACTAAAAAATAAAAAATAAAAAATAATCAATAAATAAATATATAAATAAATAAATAATAATTTTATTTAGGAAATACATACACATGATTGAAATTGGAACCTATTTTGTTTTGGGGCATATATGAACTCTGGCACTCGCCTGTGTGTGTTTGAGGTTAAAAAATCGCACTTGCACAGACATTTCCTACTGAAACGTTTTTTTCTTTTAATATGCCGCTGAAAAATTGTTTTCATTTACTGAACCCTGATGGGTTTCAAACGTAACAAAAAAGTACATAAAATTGATTTAACCTAAGTGATGAGCTTAGGAACTGGTTAAACTGACTGGTAATAATTGATGTTATTCATTGATGGGCTCTAATTTAGTCCTTACAAGGATGTTACGCAAGCTTTTGTTTTTCTTATAGGCGATGACAGGTCGAAGATTCAAAGGTTCATTTAATTTAGCATTGGTAAAATTGAATTCATCTTTTAACATTTTTGCTATTTCGATATTCATTCTGTTGTACGTTAAAGTGAAAGGAATGATGGACCTCCTTTCGCATTCGCCCTCTGATATGTTCATACCAAATGGCCAGAGGGTTTGAAGCGTATTGATCCAAAAAGCTTCACGTTTTTTTCTAAATTCATCCGTTTCTTCTAATGTGTCTTTAATTGGTGGTTGTTCAATAGGATGGATTTCGAAATCGTCCAAAGAATGGCCAGGAAGGTTAAAATGTTGTGCTACTGGGGCATCAGCATTATGTTTTATATCCTGTTTGTGTCTAGTAGCACGTTCTCGGAAAGGATTTTGACTTTGACCAACATACTGTTTCCGACATCGCTTACAAGTGATAAGGTAAATAATGTTTGGTGAATCACAATGGAGGGGGTTACGGATCTGATAATGATTTTTCGTTTGTTCGGAGGAAAATTCCTCTTTCTGATCAGGCATAAAAGTATGCAGTCTACAACGAGGCTTTTTGCAATTAAATACCGCGCCACTACCATTCTGCAACGGTCTGTTGTGTTCAATCTTCAGTGGTTCGAAATCGGTAGTTTCAGCTGGACTTTCGAGCTTTTTCAGGGTTTGGGATTTCAGGCTACGCAAGAGGCGCAGCGAGTACCCTCTCGATCTGAGGGCGCCAAATAGAGTAGAACAAGCCTCATTGAAATTTACCTTATCTCTTGAATTGCGGTAGAAACGAATGAGTTGTGATTTGATGATACCTTTAAATGTATGTTGAGGATGAAATGATTTTGTGTGCAACAATTGATGTGAATCAGTTGGTTTAAAATACACTTTATAATCTAAATGACTGGACGCCTGAAATTGCTTGCCTTTATACACGGTCACATCGAGAAAATCAACAGAATTTTCACTGATAGTAGCTTTCAATTTAATATTTGGATCGTGATTGTTCAAAATTTCTAAAAATTCATCAAAATCTTCTTTTGAATGTTCCCAAAGAATAAAAATGTCATCTAAATACCTGAGATATACGAGAGGATGCTTTGCACATTTGCTTAAGGCATTTTCCTCCCATTCCGCTACATAAATGCTTGCAAAATTAGGACTGAATCTTTTGCCCATAGGACAACCCATTATTTGTAGAAAATATTCTCCATTGAATTGAAAGTCATTACCTTTTAAGCTCAGCTCTAAAAGATCCCAAATTTGTTCATCCGGTGTGTGTGTGTGTGTGTGTGTGTGTGTGTGTGTGGTGTGTGTGTGTGTGTGTGTGTGTGTGTGTGTGTGTGTGTGTGTGTGTGTGTGTGTGTGTGTGTGTGTGTGTGTGTGTGTGTGTGCGTTTGTCTTACCAACTTGACGAGGTAACTAGACAAAAGAGTTTGCGTGTTTCGCCTTACCGAGGTACAAAAGACAAAAGAAACCCTTTACCTCGGTTGTTTTCCCAGAACTGTACCGGCAAAACGAGGTAGAAACCGTTAGTCCACACAAAGGACAAACAATGGGGTACCTCGGTATGTAAGGTAGACAAGACTGTGTGTGTGTGTGTGTGTGTTTGAGGTTAAAAAATCGCACTGGCACAGACATTTCATACTGAAACGTTTTTTTCTTTTAATATGCCGCTGAAAAATTGTTTTCATTTACTGAACCCTGATTGGTTTCAAACATGACAAAAAAGTACATAAAATTGATTTAAACTAAGTGATGAGCTTAGGAACTGGTTAAACTGACTGGCAAAAATTGATGTTATTCATTGATGGGCTCTAATTTAGTCCTTACAAGGATGTTACGCAAGCTTTTGTTTTTCTTATAGGCGATGACAGGTCGAAGATTCAAAGGTTCATTTAATTTAGCATTGGTAAAATTGAATTCATCTTTTAACATTTTTGCTATTTCGATATTCATTCTGTTGTACGTTAAAGTGAAAGGAATGATGGACCTCCTTTCGCATTCGCCCTCTGATATGTTCATACCAAATGGCCAGAGGGTTTGAAGCGTATTGATCCAAAAAGCTTCACGCTTTTTTCTAAATTCATCCGTTTCTTCTAATGTGTCTTTAATTGGTGGTTGTTCAATTGGGTGGATTTCGAAATCGTCCAAAGAATGGCCAGGAAGGTTAAAATGTTGTGCTACTGGGGCATCAGCATTATGTTTTATATCCTGTTTGTGTCTAGTAGCACGCTCTCGAAAAGGATTTTGACTTTGACCAACATACTGTTTCCGACATCGCTTACAAGTGATAAGGTAAATAATGTTTGGTGAATCACAATGGAGGGGGTTACGGATCTGATAATGATTTTTCGTTTGTTCGGAGGAAAATTCCTCTTTCTGATCAGGCATAAAAGTATGCAGTCTACAACGAGGCTTTTTGCAATTAAATACCGCGCCACTACCATTCTGCAACGGTATGTTGTGTGTGTGTGTGTGTGTATGGTATGTATGTATGTATGTATGTATGTATGTATGTATGTATGTATGTATGTATGTATGTATGTATGTATGTATGTATGTATGTATGTATGTATGTATGTATGTATGTATGTATGTATGTATGTATGTATGTATGTATGTATGTATGTATGTATGTATGTATGTATGTATGTATGTATGTATTATGTATGTCCGCTATAGAAATGAATATGGGGCCACCCCGAGTGTCCATTTTATCGCCAACCAAATTTGTGAATACATTTTAGTTTAAACAATATTTATTCAGAACTGAACATGATATAATACATACAAAAGACTGATAATGTTACATTAACTGTACAGAATTTATAATAAAATGTATGCAGTACAGCAAGACATGTAGAAGTAGATGACAATATCAAGTGAGAGGATTCGGCAGAAAGCTCTTAGCTTATATAAGCCGTCTCCTAGAACATTTCTAAATTACAAAGTATATAGGTGGTTGTTAAAACTGAGTAAAATATTGTTTGAACTCATTGTCGTTGTTGGATAGAAAGAGAAAAGTGTCAGAACTAGGGAAAAAAGAGGGAAAAAATGAAGAAACAAGAAGAAAAGCACAAGAGAAGAAGAAAAAAATTAAACGAACAAAAAAGAAAAAAAAAGTCAAGAAAGGAAAAACAAATAGACTAATGGAAACAAAGACGCAGAATAATCTGCAGATGAAACCAACTTGAAAGCAGTATTAATACCAGAAGCGATCACATGAGTGTAGTCTATGACTCTATTGATGAACAGTACCATCGTCGCAAACAGACAAGAGACGAGTCAAGAGTCCGCGCCTGGACTGTTCTCACCACTCTTCCAGCTCAGAGGAGTTAAAAATTAATTTCAACAGGATACTGTTGGTACGGAGAGACAGTGCAGGGGCGGACTCCGGGCAGTCCGCGGTATACTTCCCCAGGAAGGTTAGTGTCAAAAATGTTATTGTGATGTATTTACTGGTGCATATACACCTGTCGATATACCATAATGAAACAAGTCTACATATATACTGCAACTCAGTGAAAGCGCCCACTTTGTATGATATATTCTTGCACGACTCTGAACACAAGATAGTTGTCAGTGATGCTCAAATGCTCAGACCCATACAGGAGCATAGAAAGATCAAAGGTAAACGGCAATGTATTAATTGTTAGATTACGTACATCTGTATAGTTTGTACAGTACAGAAGAAAGTGTTCAGTCGTTTCTATGCCACCACACAGACACAGAGGTGAAGACGAGAGGTGATTATCATACAGATGGGCGTTAACACCGCTACAGTGCAGACGCAACCTACAATGATAAATTTGAGCTGCTCGAGATTTGGCCCCGGCATAGAATGTGGGCGGACGTTGATTCCCGCCATTTAGGAACCTTCTGAAATTTATGATGGAACAGTTTTCCCTAACCGAGACGGGCAACATATTCCATTGTTTGGTAACATCTGGAAGAAACGAAGACTGGTACAAACTAGTATGACAAAACGGAACTCGGTGGGTTTTATTTGATCGAGTATTGTGGTGAAGACTGATGGACGAAGTAACTGGCGGTACTTTGTTTGAAAGGTATGGAGGAACAAGTTTATGATACATCTTGAAGAATTGAAGTAGCTTGTGCTTTCGGCGCCTTTCCTGCAGTGAATCCCATCGAGTTTCCGCGTAGAGTAAACTTTTACTAGCACTAGTTGTAGCACCAGTAACAATTCTCGCTGCAGCTACTTGAATTTTTTCTAGATTCGCAGCCTGTGTACTTGAACAGTTGTCCCAAGCACAGTCTGCATATTCCAGGAGGGGCCTAATAAATGCGAAGTATATCTTTTCTAAGACCTTGCGATCAAGAGTGAACTTGTGAGCTCTCAACATGTCTATACGAGTCCAAGCCTTGGCACAGATATGATCAAAATGCTCGTTCCAAGTACAGGATTTATTTAGGGTCACACCCAAATGCTTGTGAGTAGTTACTTCGGTAATTCGAGTTCCACTTAGATATAAAGGTGGGTGCGTAGGAGCAATGATCTTACGCGAAATTAACATAGTCTCTGTTTTTTGAGGATTAAACTCAATCAACCATGATTTGGCCCAATGTTCTATCTTGGCCAAATCATGGTTGATTAATGCTGCAGCTTGGCCGGGGTTCTCTACAATGAGATAAAGAGATGTATCATCAGCAAATAGCCGTATACTACTCTGTAAGTTTTCGGTAATGTCGTTGATGTATATTAAAAATAACAGCGGACCTAGAATGGATGCTTGTGGAACTCCAGAAGTTACTGGTCTCCAAGGAGATGCCTCGGAGGCTATCAAAACCCGTTGAGACCTATTCGAAAGATAAGACTTTAGGAAGGAAAGCAAGTCGCCTGTTATTCCTATCTTTTCTAGCTTGTGGATAAGACCAGTGTGCCAAACCTTATCAAATGCCTTACTCACGTCACAAAAAACAACCCTAACTTCTTTCCCTTCATCAAGAGCATGACAGAATTCATCATAGATGTCTGTCAGTTGTAAAACCGTTGAATCACCAGGGGTAAAACCAGATTGGAACTGACTAAGGATATTATTATCGCAAATGAAACGCCATAACCGCTTGAACACACATTTTTCGAATAGTTTCCCAACACAACTAATCAGCGATATCGGGCGATAATTGGTAACTAAGTTAGAAGGATTCTTTTTTAAAATTGGCGTCACGTTGGCTTTTTTCCATAAGGCTGGGAAATAGTTGTTACTCAGAAGTATGTTAAAAATGACTGTAAGTGGTTCGCACAGAGAGCGACGACATTCCTTTAGTAGTCGGGGACTTACAAGGTCAGGACCGGATGCTTTCGATGCCTTGATACTCTTGATTGCTTCAAAGACCTCACTACTGTGTAATATTATTCCGTCGAGGGACTGGTGCGCATGGAAGGGATAATTTGGCAAAGAAGTATTAGTGTCATCCAAGGAAGAAATAGAACAAAAGTATTCGTTGAGGATTTCTGCCTTTTCATGGTCAGTGGAGTATAATTTATTCAAATGGGTGATAGTAGGGATTCCCGATGTATTATTAAAAATAAATGTTTTCAGGGTTTTCCACCACTCAGAAGAGGGTGTCTCAGGGCAACCTAATTTTGCTTGAACTTTTGATGTGTAGGTTGCTTTTGCCTTCCTGACCGATGCGACAACTTCATTTCGTTTACATTTGTATTTCGCCCAGTCACGAAGTAGGCCTGTGCGCTTTGCTGTCCGGTACAATCGTTTTCTTTGTCTTAGTAACAGCCGTATTTGATTATGCATCCATTTGGGCTGATTGGTCCTAGAAGTTATGATTTTGTTGGGAATGAAAGTAGATGCAGTGTCGAGTAGTTGATCGGTGAATTTAGAAACTAGGGTATCAGGGCATAAAATATCAAGTAGGTTTTCCCAATTTAAATTTTTGTACGCTGTGTTAAGCTCCTCGTAATTCCCTTCTGCATACAACCATATGCGTCTCTTAAATTTATGAGATCGGGGTTTTGTGAACTGGACATCGATAGAGATCGGACAGTGATAGCGAGTCATGTCAGGTATAATTGGCTCAAGAACTTCGCATCCTACCACGTGGACAGTACTACTGACAGCAAAAAGATCGAGGAGTGTAGCAGATGATTCGGTGAGGCACGTTGGTCCAATCACTAGCTGTCTAAGATTACAGTAGTTACAAACTTCATGGAAATGACCCCTTGGGGAGCCCATTTGATTCTCGTTGAAGTCACCAGTAATAACTAGGTCAGGGATCAAGGTATCTTTCGCTCTATCAATTGATTCTGTAATATAATCCCAAGCATCTTGGGAACTATTGGGCGGGCGGTAAAATACCCCGAGCAATAGGGACTTGTGATGTTTCGTGAACACTTCGACCCATAGACATTCGATGCCATTCACCTCAAGATCGCTTCTCCGCCGAAAGCACAAGCCATTCTTCACATAGACAGCAACGCCACCTCCTCTTGTCATGCGGTCAAACCGCAGGGGTTCCTGGAATCCGTGAATCATAATGTCAGACGTCAAATCAGTGCTTTGTAGCCAGGTCTCCGTGAGAGCTAATACATCATAGGATAGTGATTCATATTGCATAACGTCTAATTTGGGCTTTAGGCTTTGGATATTCAAATGGAAAATTTTTAATGTATTTAGGGTATTTTCAGTGGACAAAGAGTCTGGTCCTGGGTTTGATTCTATGTCTCCTGACATGAGCAGAATCATCTCTCTGACCAAGGTTAAAAAGGCTGCAGAATACCAAGTAGGGAAAGCAGTCAAAGCGTATCCTATGCCAGTTTGAAGTGGCGGTGTCAGTAGGATCGTATCATTTTTGTGAACAAATTGAGGTTTTTGGACTTTCGCACAATTATCAGGTTTTTTCTGACAATCTGAGATAACTTGTTTTGACAAGAGATGAAACAATGCTGTCATGACAGTAAAGCTTTTCAGTAAGTCAATACCGATATACCTCATATATACATATGTCAGGACGCACAGGGACTGTTGCTTTTGTAATTTATGTTTTAGTCCACAAACATAAACTACGGTATTGAATGTACCAATTCGGGCACGGTACGAGTCAAGGCTACACATCATGTGATCGGTGGATGGTAAAATAAGCAGGGAGCCCGAGCGTTAGTAGCATTCAATAGCAGAAATGTTCTGTACTGGTAAGAGCTGAAATCAAGTTGGTCTTTGTGGGAAAATGGTTTCATAGTTAGGGAAATAGAAAAACAAAAATCAAGCGAACAAAAGGAAAATATGATACAATGTAATATCATAATGGAGTTTTTATCAAGTTATGATGGAGCGAGTTGCTTATTAAAAGTCGAACGCCATGGATTGTTAGGTGGATCTTACAGTTAAGTGAGTTTGATTACTGGGCCTTCATTAAATTCCGGACGTGAGTCGGTCAGAAGATGATAAGTGAAGGAACATGATATTCAAATGGGACATTGTGCAACGTCGAGCACATCTTGACCCTCTCCGATGTTGAGCAACGTTATTGGGACGCAGAACATCAATTAAGGGCTACTCTTGGCTGTACAAAATTCAAATTGAGGGTCACACTCGACTGAACCGAATTCATCAGGTTAATGTATCACTTGCAAACTCAATGGAACATTAAAAGTTGAGAGAGAAGAAACAGCGAGGAAGCTCTTCAGTCACGAAAAATGGCGAAAATAAACGGAAGGACTGCCTGAAAGGTTGAAGTGATACAAGACAAGTGGGATCAACCCCGTATCGTACCATAAGATTAATCCGTCTTGCAACAGATGAGATTTCACGTGAAGAAAAAGAAGAAAAAAAAGAAGAAATTAACAATAATAATAATAATAATAATAATAATAATAATAATAATAATAATAATAACAATAATAATAATAATAATAATAATAATAATTATTATTATTATTATTATCATTACCACTACCATCATCATCATCATCATCACTACCACCACTACCATCATCACCATTACCCTTATTACAATAATAATAACAACAATAATAGCAATTACACGCAGGGATAGCAGTTTTGTCGCTTGCAAGAAGAAATTAACAATAATAATAATAATAATAATAATAATAATAATAATAATAATAATAATCATTATTATTATTATTACCATTATTACCATCATCATCATCATCACTACCACCACTACCATCATCACCATTACCCCTATTACAACAATAATAACAACAATAATAGCAATTACACGCAGGGATAGCAGTTTTGTCGCTTGCAAGAAGGAGAGGTGATAAGGGTGACTAAGAAGGAGAGGTGATAAGGGTGACAATACATTTTATCGCCAACCAAATTTGTGAGGTCTACTAGGAGTACTTTTTTATGGCGGAGGTCATCGTCAGGTTTAAAAAAAGTGTGGGGGTGGGGGTGTAGGGGCACTAAAAGTTATGTCCAAAATTCTTATTACCCATATATGTCTTCAAAGGGGTCTACTAGGGGTACGTTTTATCAGGAATCTAATGCTGAGGTTTCAAAAAGTATCGGGTGGGGGGTGGGGGTGTAGAGGAGCACCAAAATTTATGACCAAAATTTTTCTCACCGATATAGCTCTTCAAAGGGGTCTACTAGGGGTAATTTTTTACCTGGAATCTAATGGTGAGGTTTAAAAAAGTCTGTGGGATGGGGTGGGGGTGTAGGGGGCTCCCAAAGTTATGACCAAAATTCTTTTTACCGATATATGCCTTCGAAGGGGTCTACTAGGGGTACATTTTTTTATCAGGAATCCAATGGGGAGGTTTAAAAAAGTATCGGGTGGGTGTGGGGTGTAGAGGGGCACCAAAAGTTATGACCAACATTTTTCTCACCAATATAGGTCTTCAAAGAGGTCTGCTAGGGGTAATTATAATACTCTCCTCAGCCCGAGCAACGCCGGGTAGCCTGCTACTTTATAACGTATAATTCTACAAACTTCTCAAAAACATTAGGGTAGAAAATGAACAAGAACAAATGTGAAAACTAACAATTCTTATTATTATATAACTTATAACAAATCTTGGTAAGGGTGTTGCATAGAAATTACATGGGCATCGGAATATTCTATAGGTTTTTGTATATTTTAGGCTTGCTGACTGTGCAAAGTCAACGGTTCCTAGTCTGAATGTTTGATATTTCGTGTCACGAAAAATGGGTATTTCAATAAGAAATACACGCCTATAAAAACAATTATTTGAAGTACACTCAGCAATGCATTTGACAACTATCAACAAAAAGAATACATTTTATCGCCATCCAAATTTGTGAGGGGAACCCGTGTTACTATTTCGTCTTCTGAGTTCCAGTGTGTTCTATGTGCCTACTGGCACTTGGAATACATTGGAGCTCAGGGGATGAGTTTCAGCTACCACTAGCGATTCAAATTGTAATTGCGTTGCTCGATTTGTAGAAATTTCCAGTGAAATTTCGCTTCTATTCAAAAACCGTCCGCCAACGATTTCCTTTCCGCACATATGCGTGGAATAGATTTTCAATTTGCGCATGGTTTAGTGTTTCTGTAGATGGGGATCACATAGAGCAGGCGCGTAATAAAACACAAACAAGGGAGAATATAGTCATTTTATTATGCCCCACGTTTGTAACATCAGCCGTGATTGGTTAATATGACACCTTCTAAAAGTCATAGTACTGGAGTTTTGGGGCAAAACACGGGTACTATCGGAACGTTTTTCCCTGGAGACAAGAGAACGAAGAAAATGTAAGCGCCACTTCCATTGATCAGCGTCGAATTTCTCAACACCAAACGCTGGCTCCGTGTCCGTTTAGCTTTTTCAACACCGGTAGACACAAGCTTCGCTGCTTGAGGTTTTATTTCAGAAATCACACAAACTCAGGTACTATCGGCCGATAGAACATGAAAAGGAACGTTCTAATATTATATTAGCCAGTTGTGCAGTTTTTCTCATTATCACGTCTAATTATCAAACGTATCGAGATTGGATCGGGAGATACGCTCGTCGCGTTTTTAAATTTTGTTGTATTCGTGCCCAGACCAGATGTGTAAGTTGTTGATCGGCAGCAAAACATGGCATATCTAGTGTAACCTATGTACTTTTTTCATTAATATAAATCAAAACAAGTAGCGGCATAGCACCGAGTCTTGAGGCACACCGGTTGTGATGGGTTCAATGTTAGAATATCTATTGTGCGTGAAATAAGTTCGTCCAGTAAGTTTACTTGTGAACCATTCGTTTGTGATGCCTCTTACACCCACATTTGAGTTTCTCCAGAAGATTATACTAATTGACAGTGTTCGAGGATTTTTAAAAACCTAAGAATACGCATAACATACTATCTTTACTTCTTTTATTGTTATTTTGAAAAATATGATGCCGGAGATGTAACATTGGGTGGTATGTTGAATGTCTTTTTTGAAGAAAATATTGATGTCTATACAAAATTTTATTTTCCGTTTGGAAACTATACAGCCTACTCTATATAAGTTTTTCCAGTAACTTTAAAATACAATTGGTCTGTAGTTATCTAAGAGTTGTGGATCTCCTGATTTGGGGTGATTATATAGAGAGTAATCGCTTGACTGGACCGGCTACGTGAAATAATTCATGAGAGGTGAGGGAAGTTGTACAAACACGAGTGCGCGAATGCGCACGAGTGTTTTACAATATAGCCCCTCGCCTCGAATGAATTATTTCACGTAACCAGTCCAGTCAAACGATTACTCTGTTTATTACTTTTCGTTATTAACGATAATTATATATTATTTAACCCTTTACCTAACGTAACGACCAAAACCGACCAGCGCTATTCTCAAAAATCGCCAATTAATTTTCATTATTTTTTTATTTTTTGTCTCTAAAACATGGGTTATGACCCCCTCATTGAAACGAGCCCGTCGAGCTCGTTCTAATGAGGGATCATAACCTATGGTTTTGAGACAAAAAAAAACAAAAAACAATGAAGTCCACATTACACCCACGGCAAAGCGTCTTCGTTTGCGCGCACGGATACATGACCCCATTGTTGATTGCATAATTCACTTGTGAAGTTATCGTTTATAATCAAACCGGGAAATCCCAGTAAATCACACTTTGGTAAGTAATAAATTTTTACAATCTTCATTTTATCTGGAATCCAAGCTTTAACGTAGGAATCGTTTAATAAATGGGTCAATGAGTTTGCGATTTCGTCTATCGTTTTCTTAAGTAATTGTGTGCAATGTCCACGACAATCTGTGGTTCATTTAGGGTTACGTGTGCCTAATGTGGTGATAATTTCCTGCATATCTGTCGGGATGATGAAAAAAAATATTTTCATGACAGCCAGAGCTAAAAGTTTGTCCCCAGAGTAGGCATCAGAGCAAGTTTTTGATAAACGACTGCCGTTCACAACAAAGCTGTCTGAAAATAAATGTGCAGTTTTGGTTTTGTTTTGTGTGCTTGACGCAAAACTTCCCAGGTTTTCGAAAATCATTTGTGTGGTCAAGTACAAGAGTTTTATGGTGTGTTTTAAGCTCAGGGGTATTGGTAACTGGGCAGTTATTTCTGTAGTTATTTATATTATGATCACTTGGGTGTCTTAACTTAATATAACAATAACATGATTTTGGAGGGCATTATGGTTCATTAGCGGCCCTGCAGCAATGATGAACAGCCCGAGGGTTTATTAAAGGCCGGAGACGAAGTCGAGGGCCGTTAATAAGCCCAAGGGCTATTCATCATTGCTGCAGGGCCGCTAATGAATCATGATGCCTGACAACAATTATGTTATTACTATTATTACCACTCCCTGTTACAGCTAACCGCACGAGGGAATTGCTGGAAGTCTTTCGGATTTGGGCATTAAAACACAGAAGAAAATTAGTATGTTATGTAAAATGAATTGGACAAGTGCGACCGATTCACAGTGCAATGAAACTTGTTTCCATCTGATTGTGCTTTATTTCAGCACAGAAATAATCACTAAAGTCGGTTCGATATTTCTGTTTCGATCGTGCGTTCGACTTCAGCTCAGAAATACAAAGGGACGTCATCCGAATGGGAGTAATTCATTAGACCTTGGAATCTAAAAATATCCGGGCCGCGGGCCGCTAATGGCTATTTATACCATTATCGCCCGCTTCCCGGCTCCGTCGAATGACGTCACTGAAATTATTTATACAATAGCGTGATTTTCGAGGGCGTTGCGCTCCATTATCGGACCGCCATTAGTGACTAGCAGCCCGGCAGTCCCTTAGAGGCCCGAGGCGATAGCCGAGGGCCGCTAATGACTGTAGGGCTGCTAATCACTCATGGAGGTCCGATAATGGAGCGATACGCCCTCGAAAATCACGTTATTATTATTATCAAGTACTGTATGAAAGACGACCCAAATATGTATTCCAAATTGCCAATCACTAATACAGTGATTGACAGACGGGCATATATCAAATAGACAGGCGGGCATATTCAAACTGGAGATAACATTGGAATAATTTTTTTTAATTAACATTATAAATAAAATTTGCGAAGAATTTCGTTGAGTTCATCCGCACTTATCGTAGAAAAGTCACAAACTTTTTCACGCCTCTCGAGCCACTTCGTAAATTTTCGAATGCCATAAGCTGTCGACCTCTTGGTGTTAATCGGCCTAGCATCCGCTTCCATTTGCTCTAAAACGCTCTCATCCATTTCTGATGATTGAGACATTTTATTTTGCTTTTAATTTACTCGATAGAAATCTATTTTTACGTCGTCTGCAATCAAAACAAATCAACCGGATGTTGAGTAAATGACGTCATGTAAGACGCTGGGCGATAATGGCCATTATCCGCCCCGGTTTTTCGTACCCACGGGCGGGTATGTTCCCTTATCGTCTATGTAAATTAATATTAATGTGTAGGTAACGCCCGGTAAATTGATAATAAGGAGTTTTAACTTATGTTAATCGACTTGTTACTTATAGATTGAGTGGTAATAATTTGTGTTTATGTAAGGAGGATTGTAATAGACCTGCAGTCATTCAATTGGATTTAAAATCCGTTTCCGGGATATAGTGGAGCCCTCTTAGTTGAACAGCCACATTGCTAGAGCGGGGTGCTCAATTAACAGGAGTGTGCAGTTGGGGGGAATTGGACCATTTTCCGTCTTCTGATGATAAATTGGGTATTTATCCTGTTTTATATTGTTTGACATAGCTCAGGAACTCTGTCGGACAAGATATAACAGATTGAATGTCAGTAATGTGTAAGGAGGTCAGAAATGTCTTATCAATGTGGGGAGTTTGCTGACCTATAGAATAATAATTTGATGGTTGGTAAGAATTTTTATTTAATTAACAGGAGTAGAGTCTGTAGCTTATATGCAATTAGTGTGTCAGACTTGTATTGAAGATATGGTAAATGGTCTGGTGTTTAGTAATTTGTATTCGGGTGGCAGAGTTGTTTCATTTGAGGGATACCAAGTTGGGTGGGATGCATTGTACTGGTTCAGTTTACTACCTTTCTTATTGTCTTATAAGACGCCATGTGCAACAATTGATATCATGTCAATGTTTTGTTTCCACCAATGGGAATGTTGCCCACGGTGTATATATTCAATCAATGAATAAAATATTGTTATGTTATGTTCATGGTGCACGTGGGATGCATTTACTGCAACTCATTATCTGTTTAATAGGTCAAGCTTTATCATATGCATCAAGATAATTATCTAGAAAATTAATGAAGACTTTTTCTATCACCAGCGTTGTGAACAGAACTAAAATTCGATTCTGTGAGTTGGCGTTTTGAAAATGACAACATTTCTGTGACAGAAAAAAACGCTTTGATAACTACTCTTGATTCTGCTTTGTCTTGACAAATCTATCGATGTAATAAGTCGCAAGGGGAGCGCGGTGGCTCAGTAGGTAGAGGTGCGGGCTGCAAGCCGAGAGGTCCTCGGTTCGAATCCCACCTGCGGCAACCCGCGTTCTGTCCTTGGGCAAGACACTTCATCTCCATTGCCCGCGTGGGGGCACGATGACGCCGTGTACTAAGGCGTACTGCACGTCGATGGTACGCATGTCTTCAACCAATCTAACCCTGCCTGTGCTACAGTGCGGAGTTACGATGTTGGGGAGCTGGCAGTTGCTCGTCGTTGCTCGGTGGTTCTCTCCGGGTACTCCGGCTTCCTTCACCCGTAAAACTGTTACGGTCATGATTACCCATTGTGCATAAATATGTGACCTTAAACATCAATAAATAAATAAATAAGTCGCAAAATAAAATCAAAATGAAACGTCAGATATGATATTTCCTGACTTATAACTATAACTCAGGTCATTATAGTAAATGTGATCAGTTAACCCTTTACCCAACGTAACGGCCCAAACCGGCCAGCGCTATTCACAAAAATAACCATTCTATTTTCATTATTTTTTATTTTTTGTCTCAAAAATATAGCTTATGACCTTTCGTTTGAACGAGCTCGTTGAGCTCGTTCAAACGAAAGATCATAAGCTATATTTTTGACGCAAAAAATGAAAAACAATTGTTATTCAAGAATTTTATTAGCAAGTGTCATCTGCCTTTCGTGTTAGGTAAAGGGTTAAAGCGACTGAATAGGCATCGCGGAACTAAATATTGAAATTAGAGTGAACCGCCTTAAAATGTTGTCGGAAATGATGCAATCTCTAAAAATAAACAGCCTTGGGAAAAATCCACTGTTTCAATAAAAGTTTGAAACATTCTATTGACATCTTGCATTATTGTTGAATATTCCTGATAAAAAAGAGTGTGATTTGATGACTTTTGGACCTAAAAAATACAATTTACTTTTTGTGTGTTTTTGCAGAGAATTCCCTGAAAAATATGTGCACGTGACCGGTACTTCCTTTCCCTTTGTGCCATTTTTTCTCTCTTATTTGTTGCATGACCCCCTGTTTTCAGATCAGAAAAAGTTGTCTGAAGGGCTATTCTTGACAGAGATATTTGAATGCCAAAATTAAAGTGATGCGATCATATTTTTTTCCACCTGAACGTTATAATGGTCGCCTATGGGAAAATATTTAGTTCTGTGATACCAATACTCAGTCATTCTAGTTGGTGTTGTAACCAATGGAAAGAACTTCTGACTAAATATGGTATCAATAAAATAACACACGTTAGAGTGCTCAGACGTTTTCAAAATATCAATTTGAAGTCCCCTATTAAAACGCTATAAGATTGTCTTTGTTTATGCTATTAAGTGTTGTTGACAAATTGTTGATGAATCAGTTCAAGTCTGCTTTGCGGGCTGTACTTGGCCTGCATATGACTCCAACTACTTTGGGGAATTTATCTTAACCTCGAGAAACAAGAAATTTAAAGCGCGAAGAATGAGTACAGTCAAACCGGATCGTATTTGAGAGGATATATACTACTCAAAGTTTGCTAAGCACCAAGTTCATCCAACTACCTATTTTACGTTTTAGTTGAAATATTGAAATGAAAAGTGTATATATTTTTTATTTAATTATGTCTTTAATGATTTAAGTACAGAAATTAAGATTTTATTTGTGTTTGACATTATGTTTTAGCTTTTGAATACGATAACCATGGAGAATGGATATTATTGGTAAAAGAGGAAATTTTTCAATGTGCCAAAAAGTTGACGGCGCGAACTGGTATGGCTTCAATATCGAGTCTGAGACCCATTACTGTTAATTACAACTTGACAATGCCTTCTCATGCTCCCAATCAGGTTCCTGATGGTCCTTTGTGGGATGTTGTTCCATTCTTAGATCAGCATGGTACCAAGCTCCTTGACACTTCTTGGCTGGACTGGACGGGCTGAAATTGCCAGCTGCAACTCATTCCAGACATGTTCGATTGAAGTGAGGTCAGGGGATCTTGCTGGCAAGTCCATACGCTCAGTCCCCTCCCTCTGTTGGTACTCCCCGACAGCATGGGCAACATGAGGACGGGCAGTATCGTCCATCAGAATGAATCTATCACCCACTACACCTGCATAAAATCTGACGAGGACATCCAGGATCTCATCAATATACCGTTGTGCAGTCAATGTACCACGTTTAAGGTCACAGAGCTCTGTACGTCCATCCCAGCTGATGCCGACCCAGACTATGATTGACCCTCCACTATAGCGGTCATGCTCAGCAATGTTGTCTGCATGGAATCGCTCTCCTGGTCTTCTCCATACCCTAGAACGCCTATCTGTGTGGTCTAGGCAGTACCTTGTCTCATCTGTAAAAAGGACAGGTCGCCAATCTTCTCTGGTCTATCCAACGTGGTCGATGGCCAATTCATATCGTGCCTGGCGGAGGTTCTGGGACAGCGGAATGCGAATACATGGTCTTCTCGATCGGAGACCACCTTCGTACAACCTTGCCCGGATAGTCTGCGTCGAAACATTTACCCCGGATGCATTCTGAAGGTCACTGCGAAGCTGGGTTGCTGTGGCAAAGCGGTTCCTATGGGTCTGAATGATCAAAAACCGGTCTTCAGCTGCAGATGTTGCCCTGTCTCTGCCACCACTTGCTGAAATTTTGCCCAGACTCTGGTGATCACCGTATGGTGCACACAAAGGGCTTCACCAACCTGACGATGGGTAACCCCTTACTCCACCATCACTACAGCCCGCCACATTTCTGCTTCAGACAAATGTCTTCTTACATTTGCATTTGCCATATTCAATCATTAAATCACAAGGGTTTGTGTTGAAATGAAGACTGAATACCCTACATATGTCATGTACATGTAGACAGTACGCGAAAACATCATGAAAATCAAGGGTACATGCTTTCCAACGACTGTCACGAAAAGTCTGCCTATCAAGAGAGCTAATGTAAACACTGTGGACCATCTCAATATATTCCTCAATCATATTAACCGAAAATATCGCAAATATGTCTCACGCAAATTTCACAATGATGTGTCAAATATTTGGTGCTTAGCAAACTGTGAGTAGTATATTTTCATTGATAAAAAATCTACACCATTCTTTCTGTCGTCACCAGTGGGTAGTGTCTTAAATAATAAAGGATGAAAGCCTTCAAGTCTATACACATTGTCCTGGAGTACATTAACAACTCCACCCTCCCCCCCCCCCCCCCCCACCCCAGTAGTTTTCCTGTCATCAGTCATTTCCTCACATCCACCCAAAAAAAATTTACACTAAATTTTTCACATTCTTAAATGATTTAAGGATTTTTGTAAAGGTTTAAGATACTCCTTTAACCATAATAAAGTGGGTTACACACTCCCAGTGAATATAACGAATTCTGGAACCAACAAAACTCCACTGATATGTTGTTTGTACCACCTAAAATAACTTCTCTAAACGTTTTGGCCTGTGACATCGTTTATTAGTCTTAAATTAAATAACACCAATAAAGAAGATGTTTTGTTTTTCTCGAGGAGTTGAGAAAGTACTTTTGGGAAAATGGTAAAACATCAGGTTGCATAAATTATTTGGGTGAATAGTGTCGGAACGAACAGTTAACTGGGTCTCCAACCCGGGTTCCATGAATGGAAATATAGTCAATTGAGCAAAAACGTGAAACTTTCATTTCGATGGTGGCGATTTGAGAAGAACCAAATCAGCACCTCTACAGTTAAAACTAGAAGAAAATGAGGGGTCATATGATATGTTTTTGAGACAAAGTCTCAAAAAATGAAAAAGTAATGAAATTTGAATGGTGATTTTTGTGAAATACACCGACCATTTTGAATGTTACATTGGGTAAAGGGTTAAAGCTGAAGACCCAGAAAGTCAAGGAATAACTAGAGCAAAATGACCCAAGAAATATTTGGGCGAGAGTCTTAAGAACCAAGTTTGGGTTTTTTAGGCATGAATGTATAAGGTTGACATTCTTCAGAAAAAAACGTGTGTGTGTGGGAGGGGGGAGGTTCTGTTGGCCCCAGCTTCAAAACTGCTTTCAAATTGAGGTGAGACATTAGGAGGAAACTTAACCCTCAAAAAGATAATTCTCCCATTCTAGAATTTAAGACCAGATTGTACGCTGAATAAACAAAAAACATACCTGATCTTTTTTCTATTTTTATTTGTCCTTGTTAACCATATCCTTGGAACCATTCATCCTATACAGTTAAAACTAGAAGTCCTGTCATGAATTACGCGCTTATCTTGGCACAATTTCGCACAGGAATTGCGCACAATTTTCCTATCGAAAATACCCAAATTACCACAGAGTCTTGCCATTACTCACAGCAAACACAAGCAATGTTTCAGCCAGTGGACCTCCGCGTTAAACCCGGAGGTCCATTGGCTGAACCATTGCTTGTGGACAGATTGCGTAGAGAATGTGATAGCCTCTGCATATGACCTAACGCGCCGATAAACGCGCTAAATGGCGAGGTGTTTGCGCGCAATTGATGACAGGACTTTTAGTTTTAACTGTAGAGTGGAAGAGACTTGATGTTTATGTGAGTAAGCGGCGTGTAGTAGGGATGTGTGATGTGTCGGGGAACCTGGCGGATTGGGTGATTTTGTTATAGATGTTTTTCTAGGCACCATTGTTTTCATTCTTCAACATGCATGAATGCACTTAGTGGTATTTTGTTTAACCCTTTATCTAACATGAAAATCAGATGACACTTGCAAATAAAATTCACGAATAACTATTTTTTTCATTTTATTGTCTCAAAAACATAGGCCATGACCCCTTTTGAGACAAAAAAAATGAAAAAATAATGAAAATTAATTGTCGATTTTTTAGAACAGCGCTGGCTTTGCCGTTTCGTTGGATAAAGGGTTAATTCCGGTAATATTTGTAGCAATGTGTACTTCGGGGACAACTGAAATGCTGAATGCTTTAAAAGTTAGTTCCGGTTCGCGCTATGATTTTAATATTCTTGTAAAAAATGCTATTGTGATTTTGTCACAAATGTACATATTTTTCCCGTGCACGATTCGGTCGTCTTGTTCGACTTTCGTCTTATTACGATAACACTACAACCCCAATGCGTTGTTTTGCACAATTTTTTGCACAATTTAATGTGATCGAGAGCAAATCTTCTGTTAAACCAATTATGTCACGGTTTTAAACAAAATAAAGCAAATTTGTAATTTTTAAGTATTTCTATAAAGGATTGTGGTGTGGAATTACCGAATGACGTCATGTTTTCTGCCAAAGTCACGCCTTGACAATCCAAAGTATGAGCAAGTGTGCAACTCGCAAATAAGTGTGGAATTGATAAAAAAAAAATACGCACACGAGAACGATGGAATACATAAGAGTACCCTTATTGCTGAACGGTAAAACATGTTAGAGCGTCAGACCTATGAAATTGGCTGACGGAATACCTAAAATGGTTGAAAAAAGCGAAGCTGTGGGAATAAATTGTGAAAAAGAAGCTTTGTAAATGTCTTTGGAATTTGAGATTCATTGTGCTTAAATACCATCCATTCGATTTTAGGGCAAAGGTCTGATGACAACATACTGGTTACATGGCAAAGAAGGATATAACAAAAAACTGCCAGTTATAGATGATGAGTGGTATGTATTATAATTATGCAGGTACGAAGTTGGTAGTAGAGGATGGAATGGGGCGCGCTGCCCATACAATGTCACCCGTAGGACAAATATAGAATATACCCATAGTAGCTTGGTGTTAACCAATGCTCAAAATAACTTTTTTTCTCTGCGTAGCAATAACTTTTTTTCTTTGCGTAGCAAAATGCTACAAATTTCCAAAAAATGAATAGCATTTTGTAAAAAGCTATTTTTGTACACCAGACTTATGTTATGCTGTTTTGTATTGAATTCTTCTAAGTAGATAGAATAGTTTCCATCCATTTCTGGGCATTTCCAAATGATCTGCAACACATGAAACATTTACTATGGTTTTTTTTCAACTGAACTACCTTTTTGGGTAGCATGGACTTGGATATTTTCAAATAGTGTCTTGGTTGTTTAATAGAGTTCTCAAAATGGAAGTGGGATTTTTAATTTGATGAGCTTGAAGTTATTTTTAATGTACATTTTATGAAAATGTTGTAAAAACAGGAAGAATTTAAACCAATAGAATTCATCTTACATATGAAGTTGCTAATGACGCTTGATGGAGAGTTAATCTGAGTTGTGCTTGGAATGTTCCACAATCAGAAGTAACACATCAGTAAACTAGTTTTCAAATTTGTTTGCAAATTTTCATTTACATTTTGCGATACAAGGTAATCAACTGCAGCCTAATGCTATACATAATTGAACATTGTGTAGCTTTTTGCAAGTTTTGCATAGCAAAAAGCGACGCGACACCGCTTATTTTGAGCCCTGGTGTTAACCGTGAGCCTTCAGCGCGCGGTTAACACCACTTCACCACGAGTGGTGTACATTTGGTACACCAAGCAACTTTGAGTATATTTTATTTATACCATGATCGTCAGATTATTAAGAGTCGCTATTATTTTTCTCGATTTTACTGAGCACAAGACGTACATACGTGCGAATCTGTTTTTGGTGACACGAGCATCGGTGGGCGGTACTTCCGCTATCAATTTTATCACCGAAACGAAATGAAGAAAAGAAACTGAGCCTTTTTCATTTTAATAACATAATAACATACTATTTCGAGTTATGCATGCTTTATTAACATGAGACAATGCATGTTTGTTAATTTTTGGCATCTCATGAGGTAAACCCATTTAAAAACGTAATAAATAAATAATTGCCACTTCCATTTCGCTCTTCGGGAGGCGACGTGCGATAAATTTAGACAAGTTTGCATTCAGGTCGACGTCACCAAAGGTCAACGGGGATGTAGTTCTACTGTAGGTGTAAATTTTTACTACTGAAATCCCATTACTGGCGTGTTCATCACGGTTGATGTGTAAAGCTGAAATTGTCATAGGCTTATCACTATATAGTAGAATAGGTAATCATGGTATAAATAAAGAAAACCCACAAGTAAATATTCACATTATTGTCTCTGTTTATAATTCCAAGCCTGCAGATCATTTCTTTGGATGCTCTCCCTGACAGCTTTCCAAGAAATAATATCAAATCAAAGAATTATCAACAAAGAGAAAATGATTTCCATGTAGTGCAGTATGTAGAATTAAGTGATGCAATTACATGATGAATATATGAGAAAATGAAATGTTTCCTGGAGTTTTCTGAACTTATCTTAGAACTTATTTCAGTGGGTACTGTAGCTCGTCGAACAAGAAAGTTCTGAAGCGCATTGCAGAATTAATACAAACATATTACAACGTGATGGTTCAAGAGAGCTTTATTTATTGTCGATTTCTATAAAAAACGTCCACGGGAGAGGCCACGTGACGCTGAGTAACCGAGGGCACTCTCCACATACCAACCACATCTTAAGATAGAGCTTAACCTTTTACCCAACGAATCGCCCGCATCCGCCCGAGTAATAGGCAAATTCAGCAGTTGAAAAAATATTATTTTTCAAAAAATTTCAACAAAACCATATCATGTGACCCCTCGTTGGAACGAGCTCGTCGAGCTCGTTCCAACGATGGATCACATGATATGGTTTTGTAGAAATTTTTTTTAAATTTTAAAAAAAATGATATTTAAAATAATAAATTTTGATATCGTCTGCGTTGGGTAAAGGGTTAAGAAGGGAAGAGTAAGGGATCTGGAATCAACGACCGAAGGTGCGCATAAAATACAGAGAAAACTCCAACAAAGGTCGTAGATTCCTTTCTCCCGTACTCCACTTGAATTGTACATCTTATTTATACCACGATTCAACTTGCGTTAAGTTAACGAGGCTGATATTTTTAAAGAACATCACTTTCGGCGGCCTGTTTACATTCTACTATTCGTCTTTCTGCCACCCATGTCGATTGTGTTTTAATACAGAGATTATTCACTCCAAAGATATTTTTCACATTCAAAGATATTTGTTGTGTCAGATTTCATGAAGTGAAGACTAGAATTTGCATATTACTGAATTCGAAGATTGTCACCTCTAAGCTGCAAAGGGACAGTCGAAATAATAATACGTTATTTCACAGATTAAATTAAACTTCGGGAACAGCAGGTGATATGGGTGTAAACTACTAGGTGTAATATGTCTCATTAAAACGAACGTAACTCGAATTATTGTGAAAAAGAGGGAACAATCTGCTTGTTTCGTTCCAAAGATTTAACCCCCTGCACACTGATGTCAAAATCTCAAAATTTCAGGCTGCTAATTTTTCCCATGATGCAACTAGAAATTTAATCAATTCAGTCTTGTTTGACAGAGTTCATTGAACTCTGTCAAACAAGACTGAATTGATTAAATTTCTAGTTGCATTATGGGAATAATGGCTACTTGAAATATTGGTATTTTGACATCAGAGTGCAGGGGGTTAAATAGTATTGACAATTATTATGGCATTTTTCCATTAGTCATTATTTACCATACTTACAGCATATTGTATTGTGATTGGTAAAACGAAATGGGCCAATGCCTATCCTGCAGTATCTAATATTTTTGGGGTGGTAAAGACAAATAGTGAAAATAAAAACAATAAAATCAGTATGTAATCTTCTTGAAGCTTCATATTATATGTATGCGTTTGTGGTGATCGTTTTCACAAAAAGACGAAATAGATTTGGTGTCTTGTGTTTTCAGGAGTGTGTGACGTTTTCGGCCTGTGTACATGCCCATAAAATCCCATACATTCTCGCAGAAACTAGAAAAAGCTTGATGATGACATTAATCATCTTAATGTTTTACTATCCTCAAATTTTGAAGCTGTGTCCGTTGAAACTTTTGGGTATATAATCTCAGGTAAACACACTATCTGATTCTATACTTCACTTTTAATCCAGTTCTACCCGTGGAACTCTTCGCTGCCGCCATCACGTCAACGTAGATAAACTAACGTGTTTCTTATTTTCGCGAAATTATGATACATTATACATCTCGAAAATTAAGGAACTGGCTATTTGTTTTTATTTTTCGATTTAACATTATTTTGGCAGTTTATGCCATATTGTGTTTCTCCGCACCACAGTTTTCGCCTCCTGTGAAAATTATTATATCTCACATTTTAGAGCTGTCCTTTTAGCATGCAAAACATGCCAAATAGCGCAAAGACAATCCCCAGATGTCATTTAAACAACACTGTCTGACATTGGGTTCTTTTGTACTTTTGGTAAAATCCAACAAAAAATATAAAAATAAGAAACAGGCTCTCACTTTCGTAATTAGGGACATGAACGTGGTATCGTTTGCTTCTCTTCTGTATCACGTATAATACAACAGTCTAACCATAAAAAGGATAAATAGATATCTGGACTTAATAATCCCATAAAGTAAAAGAAATTGGAACATTCCTATAATACACGATAACTATTAAAAATACAGCAACCACATTCAACAAAATGACATTTATAATCAAAGTAGTATTTCATCTCCACAGTCAAATATTTCTTTCCACGTGCACATCTAAACTTCCTACTTCCTTCTTCACACCGACTTTCTTAAAAATGCTAGATGGAGGGGTTGAATGGACAAGAAATTGTGAGGACATTTAATTATAATAAATGCAATAAGTCTCGGAAAAAAATGCGGAATCACAAAGTCCTTTCCACATTTTCTCTTCACTTCATACTCATTCTTCACATCAAATTTCGTAAAAATCTGACAAGAAATGTAGGAAGAGTTTTACGGATAAACATTTCACATTCAAAAATAAAAAAGGGCATAACTTTGGAAAAAATGTAGAATCGAGAAGTCCTTTCCACATGCACATCTGCACTTCATGTTCATTCTTCAAACCAAATTTCGTAAAACATTCAACAGGAAATATTGGAAAAGTTAAACAGACCAAAAAAATTAAATTATTTAAACGAATTAAAAAAAGAAAATGTACAAAATAATAGATGAAATGAAAAATGAAAAGAAGAAGAGTGTCATAAATTTCTACAATATGTGTTTTACAGAACATTTGCCCATCTCATGAAAGAAGATTTTCCTAGAGCATTGATGATGAAATGTCCCGGTTGTGAATGTGATTCTGACAATGACAACAACTACCAAATGTGTCGGCGGAACATGGAATACTGCATATTTTCATCTGTCGTTTGTCAATAGACCATTCTTTCTGCAAACAATCACATTTAGCCATCTGAAAGATAGCATGAAAGTAATGGCAGTTTCCATTAATACCACTGTGAAAAACAGGGGGTGCTTAATTAAGTTCCAGGTGTAGATATATATATATAGAGGAGCTCAATCGAGTGATGCTTGAGCCTTTAGGCGAGTTGTGAATCGAATTCATCAAACGAGTTTCAAAAAATCTTATATCCAAACATCACGAGTTAAAGATTCTGTATATCACATGGATTTTCGAATCTTTTTTACACTTTTTATTTAATTCATTGTCGCTAAATTCTCCCAAAACAACCGACAATCAGTTCGTTGGCTCAGACGCTTCACACCATGACGTCATGAATGCGCTTTACTTGCACCTGTTGTCGTAATTGACGTCATGTGAACGACGCACAAGAATACAATGCTGCTGCTATGGGACCACGCGCCGATTTGACACTAGCTGATAATCAGGAAATAAGACATGAGTTGTTACGTCGAAATTAACGACGTTTCATGTGATATATAGAAATAAAAAATAAAAAGACATTGAAGATGAAGAAGATGGTGAAAATAGTAGCATCGGACAAAAATAAAATGTGTCCAGTCCGACGATACTATTTTCAACATCTTCAATGTCTTTTTAGCCTGTTTACACATTTTTCGCCATCAATTCTACCACAAAATCTGTTCACTTTTAACTTCTGGTGATCAGCAATGGTCATGTAGATGCAAGTTTTAGTCAGTCGCTTCCCTGCACCAGTAACAGTAAATAACAAGATTTTACTATCCCATAGCGGGGGCAGTCCTAGCACATCCCCACGTCGTTTGGCACCAGCTAGAAAAACACCAAACTCTAAAATGTCCCCCTAGCGGGCTATTTAATGCATTTTAAGGCGACTGCATTTTTTTTTTAAAAATCACCCAGTTATCATACCTTCATGGAAATATCTTGACATTTAAAAATTCCAGTTCTTTTTTCATTTTCGAAGGGTATATTAATATCATGTTTTACCGGGAGATAGGACTTATCAGAATATTTTTCAGAATTTGTCTAACAGTATTATTTTTTTTACCTTTTGCTTTCTACTTTACCCTGGTTTCTTTTCTTTTGGGTTGTATCACACACTCGTTTAGTCAAAACTTGGCTCACGAGAACATTTATCACCACATTTCATTCTTTCGTCGTCTGTGTGTATTTTTTGTTGTATCTGTACCCTGAAGAAGGGCTTCATCAAACCTAAAGCTATGTGAACACTTTTTTTCGTGTGTTGTTTGAGCTTCAGGCTCTTGCATCTCTCAGATCCAGTACACTTGAAACAGATTTGTTTTATCAGAATATAGACCTTTATATAAATATATCGCCGATGTCAGGCAGGAATTCCACCAGGCATTGTCCAAGCACCGCGCCACTGGATTGAAAACTGTGAAGTTTTTTTCGGAAGGTGGCCTCGACGGGAAACGACCCCGGGTCCACGGCACCCAATCACCTAGCCATGAATGCTCTACAATCGTGCCAACTGAGCCAACGGCAACCCCCAACAAATGTTGCAATTGACTCAGCCAGAATGTTAGTTCACATTTACAACTCGCCCCGAGACCGATATTCGAGAATTGACAATTTCTGAATTGTTGGAATTGTTTTCTGTGTTGATTCATAATTCTCTACAAGTTGTCTGTATTTCATTGTGAGATTTACCCGTGGATCATTTGCCTTATCATCCAATGCAACTGGAACAGATTAGTGTTATAATGGTCTATGGTCCAAGCTTTTAAACACAGAAATCACAAATAATGGAAGATCCGTGAAGATGCAACTGCTTGAATTAAATTTATATAGCCGATATCAAGCAGGAATACCACCAGGCATTGTCCTAGCACCGCCCCATTGGAATGAAAATTGTGAATTTTTATCGGAAGGTGGCCTCGATGGGAGTCGATCCCGGGTCTACGGCGCTCAATCGCCTGGCCATAAATGCTCTGCCATCATACCAATATATATATTCCGATATGGAGTCGATCATCAGTGCCACACTGACGACCATATTTTGGAGATCTGATTAAACCTTTCACACACTTCCCTCAGACTTCAACTGAACTTACGTTATTCAAAAATAATCTGATGGAATTCTCTACCTGGGAAAAATCGTGTGAAAATAGAAGGTGATTATTTAATAGGGAACAGTGATCGCGTGTCTGAAGGCACTCGAGGACTGGTATTTGCCCACATTGGCTGGGCAGAATCCTGATAATTACAGTCAAGAGGATCTCAACACTTTTGGAGAGATCTTGATACACACAAATCCCATAAAAAGGAATAACAATCCTAGCTCTAAGAGACGAACTTGAGTAAAAGTGATCAATGAAAACAAATTATGAAACCTATATGGGACGAACAAAAAGCATTCATCAGATCGGTCCTTGGAAGGGGAATTGCTGGTGATAGTATGATGATGGTCATTCCTTGTGACCCTTATGCTCTAATTTTGAGACTGGAGCTCTTGGTAGCCAGTATAGCAACCGACAATAAAGGAGTAAGAAACGAGATAGTGAGTATATGCGACGTATTGTTGCTAGGACTGTCATGATTAATCGATTAATCGATTGTTGATCGGTCACGGCGAAATCGATTAGTATTTTTCGTTGCCGAATAATCGGTAAATTGTATCCCGCTTTGGACGTTTAATAATTAAAAGAGAACTGGATGAAAAAAACTATTGTTTCTAAAGGTAAAAGTTAAGAACATCGATGTTAAACCCCAAGAAGCCGTTGGAAGCATTTGCCTTTCTGGTACATTCATCAAAGCTTTGATGTTCTGAACTTTTGAACCGTCAGTGTAATAATCAAGACCGGTCGGCAGTTGCGAAGTTCAAAATATAAAAAATATATCCAAAATATACCAAAAAAACTAAGTCTAAAATATAAAAAAAACTAAGTCCAAAATATAAAAAACTATGTCCAAAATATACCAAAAAAACTAAGTCTAAAATGTAATACCAACAAAACTAAGTCTAAAATGTAAAAAACCTAAGTCCAAAATATAAAAAACTATGTCCAAAATATACCAAAAAAAACTAAGTCCAAAATATAAAAAACTATGTCCAAAATATACCAAAAAAAACTAAGTCTAAAATGTAATACCAAAAAAACTAAGTCTAAAATGTAAAAAAACTAAGTCCAAAATATAAAAAAACATGTCCAAAATATACCAAAAAAACTAAGTCTAAAATATAAAAAAAAATAAGTCCAAAATATAAAAAACTATGTCCAAAATGTACCAAAAAACTAAGTCTAAAATATAAAAAAACTAAGTCCAAAATATAAAAATAACTATAAAAAAAAACAGCCCAAAGGGTAAAAAAAAATTAAGTCCAATTTTTTTTAAAAAAAAGAAAACAAATTAAATTAATTAAATAGAGAGTAATCGCTTGACTGGACTGGTTACGTGAAATAATTCATGAGAGGTGAGGGATGTTGTAGAAACAATATAGTCCCTCGCCTCGAATGAATTATTTCACGTAACCAGTCCAGTCAGGCGATTACTCTCTTTATTACTTTTCATTATTAACGAGATTTGAATTCAGAGGATAAAAATCTGACGATCTTCGATGACCTGTTGTTGAGGAAACTGAATAAATGCGAGTTACATTTGTAGACGTCACAGCAACATGGATTGTTTCTGTTTCAAAATTATTTCAGTTTACCCAGACATACCATAAGAGAGAACGCAAATTTCCAGTGTCTCTTTCGTAAAGAATCTCATCTACAATGATCATGTGCCAACGACATGAGCAAAGACGAATTCAGAGGATATTGTAAGGCAGTGTGAGATCATAGACCTTATAGTTCGTGGCCATTGATCTGACCAGTTGCAAATCGTCCCCTGAATTCCAATGTGTTCTATGTGCCAGTAGGCACATAGAACACATTGGAACTCAGGGGACGAAATACCACCAAAAATATAGGAACGGATTCGACGATTTTTATATTCCGATGTAATTAAAAATCTTTTCTTTTTTGCTAATGATAATATATATAAATAAAAAAAAAGAAAAAAATAATAAGAAAAATTATTAAAATAGAAAAATAGAAAATGTTACAACAAGAAACGTTAAAAAAGATATCTGAGAATACGGCTATGAAAAGTGTTTTTCAAATCATAGCGAGCGATAACAAGACACATTTCATTATGAAGTTCAAAACACCACAAGAATTAAAAAGGAGAAGAGATACGAAATGAAACTGGTGAATATCGAAACGTACTATTCCTTTCCCAACATCATGGAGATGAATGATCTGTTCAGATATTCTCCCAACAATGGAATGAGTTGGCCCAAGATTCGCATTCCAACAGGTAGTTATGACATAGTCGACCTCAACGATTTCTTAGAGATGAAAATGAAGAAAAACGGTGATGGAGGTCTGTTCGAAATAACTGCCTGCCAATGCCAATACTTTACTTTACCTGGTCCCGAAAATGAACAGAAAAGAGCAAAAGCATCTTATTGTATTAACAAGCAAAAATTTGGAATTAAATAAAGCCCAATAATTGCCTTCACTTATCTATACTTATCTACTCTATTCACAATGCTGTTCGTTTAACTAAGGATATTAGTCATTCACACTGACTGCATTCCAAACAGAGTAATCAAGTTAAACTAGGTTTATCTCCAACAACATTGAAACTATTACCACAAGCTTCTGTTTGTCAATTATGTTGTCAAGGAAAACTGAGCGTTATGTAAGACATCATTTGTTCATTGCAATTCTAGTGGTAAAATATAGAATCACCCGATTTTTAGTGGTAAAGAATCATATGAAGAAACTGTCACAACAATATATATTATTTTATTCGGGGGGGGGGGGGGGGGATTTCAGTAATGCGCCAACTGGTGAGTTAATTAAACACATGCAGCATAACCTATCAAGCAACTAACAAACCACTTTCATTTAACGCGTAGAGACTAAGCTACAATGGTGGATCACTCATAATATTACCTCACAGTTGCATGATATATTCGGGGCTTCTGGGTTGTCTAATGAAAAACGGCTTGTTTTTTTTTTTGTCAACACCAGTGGCTCGATAATAAATAACCAGTTGGACTATTATCGAACAATTTGCTACTAAGTATTCCTCCAAGAAAAATAAATGTTGGCAAAAGATATAATGATTTTGATTCGGAGTTGGACCAATATACTGGATTAAAAGAGACACAGATATCATAAAGATATGAATACCTATGAAAGTTTCTGCCAACTGCTCAAACAAAATGATTTGGTACATAAAATATAACAATGAAAGTGTCAATGACACTGGCGGCCATGTTTTAACGAAATTTAAAAACAAAACATGATAGCTCCTGTGTAGACATTACCCTAAAGCCGCATAAGAAAGTTGAAAAAAGATTGAATGAAAGATGCACACTACAGGATGTGTGTGCTAAAGGAATTGTTGACAATTTATATTTCAAATCCAAGATGGATGCAGGCTGTCACGTTTTTCAAAACAATTAGACAAAAAATCGATTGCTTGCATCTAGACATCACATCAAAGCTACATATGAAATCTGAAAAAGATCGGGTGAGGGATGCGGCCTGTAGGGTGTCCTATTGGAATTGTTGACAATTTATATGCCAAATCCAAGATGACCGCTGACAGCTATGTTTTTCACCGAAAATCAGAAAAATTCGATAGCTCCCATCTAGACATCACACCAAAACTACATATAAAATTTGAAAAAGATCAGTGAGAGGTGCGGCTTGAGAGATGTACTATTTATTTATTTATTTATTTATTTATTTATTTATTTATTTATTTATTTATTTATTTATTGGTGCTTAAGGTCACAATGGCTAATCGTGACCGTGACAGTTTTACCAAAGGGTGGAGGAAACCGGAGTACCCGGAGAGAACCACCGCTCATCGACGAGCAACTGTCAGCTCCTCAGCATTCTAACTCTGTTCAAGCCGCGCTCAAGTAGGGTTACAGCGGTTGAAGACATGTGCACCATCGATGTGCAGTACGCCTTAGTACAAGGCGTGATCGTGCCCCCATGTAGGCAACCGGGATAAATTGCCTTGCCCAAGGACAAAACGCGGGTCGTCCCGGACGGGCATCGAACTCGGGACCTCTAGCATAGAAGCCCAACAGTCTACCTACCACTGAGCCACCGCGCTCCCGAGAGATGTACTAATAGAATTGTTGACAATTTATGTACCAAATCCAAGATGGCCGCTGGTGGCCATATTTTTCAATGAAATTCATAAAAATCACCTAGCTCGCGTCTAGACATCACATCAAAGCTACATATAAAATCTGAAAAAGGTCGGGTGAGAGGTGCGGCCTGTGGGGTGTTCTAATGGAATTGGCGACAGATAATATGCCAAATCCAAGATGGCCGCTGGTCGGGCTATAGGGTGTGCTAAAGGAATTGTGGACGGACAGAGGTATAGTTGTCAAGTTGAGCTAAAACCTATACACATGGAACTTAATTAAGCACCTCCTGTTTTTTCGCAGTGGTGTTAATAGGAACTGCCATTACTTTCATGCTATCTTTCAGATGGCCACAAGCAATTGCGGAAAGAATGGTTTATTGAAAAATGAAAGACAACACAATTATGAAAATATGCAGTATTTTAATGGCGCTAATTACACATATCCGTCACTAATGTTTTTGATAGAAATATGTTCTCTCAACAAGTATGGTGCTGGAACGTTCCATGATGAAACAATGCCGGTAATTACTGACAAAAATAAAACTTACGATCTCCTGAACACAATAGCAGTGTCTGACGTCGGTAGCGAGTGTATCCACCATCTGCCCGGATGACAGTCTGAACCCACCTCCTAATGCTACCAGTTAGCCTTATGGTACTGTCCTGAGGCAACTGCTGCCACTCCTCATGCAATGCAGCTTCCAAATCGGCCAAATTCTGTACAGGCGGATCCCCTGCTTTCACACGACGTCCAAGAAAGTACCTGGTGTGTTCTAATGGATTCAAATCGGGGCTCATTGCAGGCCAAGGTAGTGTTGTAATAGTGTTGTTCTGAAGGAATGCCCTCACAGCATGAATACAGGGCGAGTAGCCAACGGGTGATTGTCAAAATGAGGCACGACAACCGGATTGAGAATGTCCCGGATGTACTGATGACCATTGAGATGCCCACGTACAGTCACCATAGCAAGTTTACAATCATGAGAGAGGCACCCCCAGATCATTATTGATCCTCCACCATAAGGAACAGTAGGTCTGATGTTCCTGGACACGTAAGCAATATTCCTATGCCTCCACACTCTCATGCGATCACCTGTGGCGTGAAGAAGGAACCTATTTTCTCCTCCACGTCTTTGATGCTGCTCGGACAGAGCTGGACGCTTGATGAACCTTCTGGACCTCATGCCCAGTGCTTTGAGACGGTTTCGGACAGTTCAGTTGCACAAACGCTTGTTTGGGAGTCAGGGCGTCTCAAAGCCCCCACTTGAAGCGAAGGGTTCACGTCCAACGAGGCGTGCCGGACTCCGATCCTCCCATGGAGGGGTCGTTTGGGGTTGTCCAGGCCTTGGTCGGTCCTTAATAGCGTTGATTTGGTGATGTGTTCAGACGAATCTGTTGATGACAGAATGACTTTCACCAAGTTATCTTCCAATAGCTTTGAATGACATGGTGATGTGTTCAGACGAATCTGTTGATGACAGAATGACTTTCACCAAGTTATCTTCCAATAGCTTTGAATGACATGCCTGTTGCATGCATGCCAAGATTTTGCCATCTTAGTGCCTCTGACAGTCTCCTCCTTGCTATGTCAGCATTTATTGATAAAAGAAGTGACAAATTTTCTTGTTTTATAACCAGATATTGCATGTGGATGATAGTGTTTTTTGTGACATTCGTTGGAAGCATGCTTCACGTGGACGAGGGGATGTGTTTGGGGTACGCTATCACCCAGAAACATCATGCTTCACTAGATAAAATGTACTGTAAGACATAGCAATCATTAAAACATAATAATCAGTAACAGCAACATCACTTCCATGAAACATTTCAGGGTGTGCTTAAGTAAGGTCCAGGTGTATAGATGAGCAAAACTTAATCGGATCATAATATTGTATTTGTATTTTAAGATTGTGATATCACCATCTTATTTCAATAGTTTTTAAAGAACAATGTAACAAGAGTGATAAACTGAATATTATGTTATAAAAAAAGGCACATAGAAAGAATATATAGAGGATATCTAGTGTTTGTTAGTGGATACCGAAAATTATCTCATGAGTGGCCGAGATAAACGTTTATTTTTTGCGAGAGCTTGCGCGAGAGAAAGTAACCATTTTTCTCGGTCACGAGTGAGATAATTTTCGGTATCTACTCAAAAATCCTCGATTGCCTTTTTATTATAAGGATCTGATCATCCCTATCGATAATTACACTCGTTTTGATGCATGAAAGTAAACAGGTGATGCGCATTGATATGCGGAAGTGATTTGATCGATACCCGGAACAGGTAGTGTCTTGCGATTTGATTCATCTGGCGGGTTTGATGCATCAATTCAAGAAGAATACGTGTTGAATTTTTGCTGGAAATGACAAAAACACTAGATTTTATTTTTATTTTTCGTTTTTAGAACAAATTGACCATTTCCAGTGATAATGTGACTAGTATTTACCTTCAAGTGATGTTTTGAAAGTCGCCATTTTGATTGATGCCGTGAAAGTGAAGATTTTTATATCTTCACAGTGGGGGATACGATTTCTATCTTTCCGCAATTTTTTCAATAATCTATCGCTTAGCGTATAATAAAAATAAATATGTAACGTTTCTTCAGATGAATACTAGTGCGCCTGCCGCAAGATCAGAGAGAAATCCAAAACAGTCTAATCTCTAAACAGCGGGTGCGATGGTAACACTAAAAACTTAAATGATTTTCATTTTTTCCAGAAACATCTGCAAACTTAATCACTATGAAATGAAGACTGAAGTGGATATGAAGTGTTTTCAGACAACAGGACACATAAGTAACTTGGACTCGAAAATTAACAAATTCTATTACTGTGTGCTTACATTTTATTATTGTGCAGATGTCTCTTTATGAGTTTACTGTGCTTCTGCGAAAAAATGCTTTGAGCGTCTACTTGAATAGTAGAAGATGAGTTCACAAGTAACCGATTTGATGACAACAATGTGACTGTCCCACAAAAACTCCAAATCTCCTCTCAAATGTTGGTTCTGTCAAGAGGGAGCAGTGCAACCCGCAGTATCCTCTGGTCACAAATTAATACTCACGAGAACACACCCCAAACCAAAAAGCTGTATCTGCTCCAATAGTAATGTTCCATGAACAAGACAGGGTGGCGACCACAAATCCCGATTCACTGGATTGTGGATAATCTCATCTAAACACTGCCAACACATTGATAACAGCGTGTCGACCAATTAACCAACTTCCATATATAAATCACTGAATGGGCCAAATGGGGTTTTCCATTTGAAGCCTGTTCATGTTAGATTTGACGTTCGTAGACAGTCATCATCAACCTTTTGTATTTTATACCTCATTTCTGTCCACAATAATTTCTAGTTACTTTTATCACCCCTTCCAGACCCGGAAAGCAGGATTCTTCTAGTGTTCAACTCAAGATCGGAATCGGCCAACACAATCGGCCGATTGTGTGCAATCGGATGACAGCGACAACGGCTCCTGGAACATCGGTTCAACCGATTGTTGACAAGCATTTTGCGATGATTCATTAACCGCGTTTTATTATCTTCTACAAGTGTTCAATTGTTAATGTAAAATTATGTCAATGTGTATTCTCAATCTCTCTAGACGCCCCTTTACGTGATATACAAGTTAAGCGACACGAAAAGCTCACAATTGAGCGTACTTGCGGCAATCGCCAGCTCATACCGGAAAATTGAAGGTTGCACTCCATTGACTCAGGTCGCAGTAAAATTACCAGTCGCGCACACTCGAGAGCCACGTTTACCGCCCAAGTGTGCGCGACTGGTAATTTTACTGCGACCCCAGTCAACGAAGTTTAACACTGTGAAAAATGTTCAGTATAATGTAGTTCTTTCAAGCCTTGACTTGTCTAGTAGTGCAAGGTATCACAATCGGAATCGGCATCAAAATCGGCCGATTGTGGGCTCAAATAATCGGTCAGCGACCGTTTTTGGTAATCGGTTGAACCCTAGATTCTTCTATAAAGGTCGAGACAGGTGGTCTTGCAACACCGCACAATTGATTTTTTTTCTTCTCAATTGCTCCCATTTAACTACTTCTCGTCACACAGCAGGTCTGCTCCCAAACCAGCATGGTTTAGGTTGATCTACCAATTGAAGATGCCGGTGAAGGGACATCTTTCTCGCTATTAAAGCCCCACACGCACACTTGTCAATGAAGGCGTCGCATACGACCGATATACCATGAAAGGGTAGAACGTTCTTGCTCTTGGTGGCCTAACCAATACAAAAGCAAGAAACATCATCAGCACACTCAACAAAACTGATATCATACGGTGTGATGACAGGTGTACTGCGTCAACACGGTCTCTCTGGCTTTTTTGTTTCCACCTGACGGGGCAAAACAATTCATACCAGGAAATCAAAATACCAGGTAGCCAAAAAACATTGTTAAACCTCCCTTTTGTAATACCAGCCGTTAGTGGTTAATTGGACCCCGTAAAAAGTCAGAGTATTGGTGTTTTTGACAAAAAACGCAGGTACTATCGGAACGTTCTTCCATAGAACCTCCACTGCATTTGATCGGAGTAGGCAAACGAACCAAAGCCGAACCATTAATTCATTTATGTTCAGAAATGAAACCTGGAAGACATGCGGACAGCTGATGATGGAACGATTTTATTTTTTTAAGCAATGGAGTCAAGATGCATGGGGATGGACGATAAGGTTCGATTTCGATTTTAGGAAAGTGCTTCAAACTCCAACACTCAACAGTAAATTCAAAAAATAACTTAAATGAGAAAAGTGACAAACTTACTGTGTTTTCCGTGCAGTTGCGAACATGGATGTGGATGTTGTTAAGATTATTGTCAAGTTTTAGTCTTCAGACCCAGTGTGTCATTGTTTCTTCATATCATGTAAATTTATAAGTTGAATGTGTTACTTGCCATGGTACTTAAAGTCCGCTTAAACGTTAGAGGTTTCGATATCGGTACAGAATTCCAAACGAATTCCAAGAGTTTCACAATAATAATATAGAAACTACCTCACCGGCGTCAATCGTTCGAATTGGCGGGATGCAAATGAAGTCTAAAACTTCTCTACAACATTGGGGGTGACCGGCGCTTACAGAATCAGTTCGTTCGTTACTTCTGCTCGGATTTGTTCGAAATTTTTGCGCAGATTCCTGCCTATTTTAACAAGATAGTGTTTATCGACCAGAAATGACACAAATGTGGTGAGTATTTAACCAGAAAAGAACACGGGGGATTATTGTAGTTGCTCAGGGTCCGACTTAGTCCTCGAGCATCTCCAGTTATAAAATGAAAATGTATTTTGTTTCTATACATGTGAAAACTGGCATTGGTCAGTCCAGTTCTCGAAGCTTTTCCATAAAATCTGATTTCCGAACAAGATTGTTGTATGAAAAACATAACAGAGAAACATAATAAAATAAATATGAAATGGACACCCATACAGTTCCTGTGCTAAGAACTTTAGGTGTTTCGTATATGTGCAATGAATTACCCAGCCGAGTCTCTCCAATACGAACACACCCAGTGAAGTGTTTCGAATAAGAATATAATGTTTTCCTGTTCTACCATGTTATCGCTCTGACACCCACTTCAACTAACTACAAACTATAAGAAATGAATGGCAGATCCATTGCGGTTATTGCATTTTGACTGATAGAGAAATTCGACAGTGTGTTGAATTCTCACAAAGCTTTGTTGACTTTCTATGTCGGTCAAAAGCAATGACTGCGATAGATCTGCCATTGATTTCTCATATTTATATACCACAACTTTGCATAGAAATTAGCCTATATTCATAGTAAATTCAGCTTTTTCCGATGCATGTTTTGGTCTTTCCCATGTGATGTCCAAGTGAGCCCCCAAATTAAATGAATCGCATCAGCTGATAAGCAGATCGCAGTCACTGATTAAAATATGTACAACGCGGGAACATTTCATTATCCGCGTCCTTGGTTGATTGATTTGATTTGATTGATTGATTGATTGATTGATTGATTGATTGATTGATCGATTGATTGATTGATTGATTGATTACCAGCGGGTATGTGGGCCATTGAGTAATGAACGCAACGATCTTTGCGTGTTGGGTCATGAACTTTATAGTAATTTTCACACAGCGGACCTGTGTGAACGTATGGGGTGTCTAAATAAGAATTGAATTCGCCTCTTTGGACTTCTAAATGTAGATTTTTGGGCAATTGTAAATAAAAAACTGAACCCCGAAGGGGCTCATTCTTGTTTGCATCGCCAAAAGCTTCATTTAAAAATCTAAAAGGCGACATTCTATACTTATAATTCCACTCGAAATATCGTACTTTTATGGGGATGTGGATTATATATATACTCAAGAGATGCATGTAATATTTGTGTATTATATGCCACGCATATTTATTGTCTATCATAACTGAAAACTACAAGGAGTTGAGCGAAACATTATTAATGAACAAACTTACCTATGTACAGTACGTGGAGGGTGGATTGTCGCTAAATCGCGGTGGGTTAGATTTCATCCGATTGACCACTGGGTGCAACCTTTTGGTCCATGAGATGAAATTGTGCTGATGGGTCTTGAAATTTGATGCAAAATTATAGAAATCTTAAGAGTGTAAAAGCTACATCGCCTCGATTTAACGACAATCCCCCCACCCCCACCCCCACCCCCACGTACTGTATGCAGTGAACTGTTGGAATTCTGCACCAGCAAGTAAACCGGCATCAACACAGCTCTTCCATATATACCGAGTCAAAAAAGAAAGTATAATAATTTTGAGGAGCAATTTTTTTTAGTATTATCGACTTTAATCCCAAACAAATAATTGTAAATTCATATTTAGAGTCTAGCTGTATGAATTGGCATAATTTCATGTTCTTGCTTTGCCAGCATCACGTCAGGACGTCGCAATTCAGACATTGGGTGAAATGAAAAGTTCACACATGCAGTCAATAGCGTGTATGTCCACCGTTTGCCTCTTGGATGGCAAGACATCGACGGCGCATGAACCTGATAAATCTCTGGATGTCACCCTGTGGTATTGCGTTCCACTTCTGCCTTAGAACGTTACGTAAATCGCCTAACGTATGAAGATCATGAAGTCGTACCCGACTGTCCAGTTGATCCCAAAGATGCTCGATTGGCGACACATCTGGCGAGAGTGGAGGCCAGGGAAGAAGTTCGATGCTCTGCTCCTGAAGAAAGTCGCGACAGGTACGCACCATGAGACATCGGGCATTGTCTTGCTGGAATAACTGCAATCCGACATTAGCGTTGTACAGCGGGACAACAACAGCGTTAAGAATTTCGTCCCTATATCGCTATCCATTTCGATTACCATCGATGAAGATCAACTGCGTTCGATTGTGCAAGTAAATTCCAACCCAAACCATTACACTACCCCCGCCGCATTCCCGCACGCAAGCATAAGAAAACCGTTCTCCTCGTTGTTGATACACTCTTGCCCTATTACCAGCGCGCCGTGGACAAAATCGTGATTCATCACTAAAATGAACTGTGCTCCAACGCTGCTGAGTCCAGCGAACGCGCTGACGTACCCATTCCAACGATGACGGTGGGCAAGGATTGGTCCGTGGTATGGTCGCCTGCTTCGGTTGCTGTGTTCAGCGAGTCTGTTGCGGACAGTTAGTTTGTGCACTGATTCTATTGTTAGTTCTACCAGGAGTAATTGTTGTTGTCTTCGTCGCCGGAAGGAAGCGATCCCGCAATTGAGACGTCCTGGTATGTCGGTCTTGTGCAGGCGTCATAACTCTTGGTCAACCTGTACGTGGTCGGTCGGCAGTAGATCATTGGTTCTATACCTTCCAATGAGTCGATAAATAGTGGCCGCAGTGACTTCGAACTCAGCAGCGTGCTCAGCTGGAGGTATCATATACCAATGGCACGCAACCTCTGATTTTCGGTTAACCTTGGCATTTTTTAAAATGTCGGCAAACAAAAACTAGCGTGTTTTCTCAATAACTCAGGCTCTCTAGCACAACATAACACAAAGAAAATCGTCGGTTACCCATTCAATTTGACATTTTCGGGTAGCACGTGCTATTTTGAAATCCGTAGCAAAATTGTATACAGTTGGGTGGACAACAACAACATGTCATTAAACTCTTTGCGCGACTTCTTGTCCACAACATGTAATATTAGAGCTATTATATTTCATTCTTTATGCCATTTTTCACATTTGTTTCCATTATACTTTCTTTTTTGACTCAGTATATCATGAATTAATACCAGCAAAACATATATCGAGGTCGGGATTGTGCATTTTTATGCATAACCATCTATTGTATATAGATTGCCGAATGGAATCATTGAAGAATCGCCTACGAATCAGCACCCAGAAAGAGAGGAATGAACGTGATCGGAACCATAAAATCGCAATCGAATTCGCCCGTTCATCATGCGGTTATTTCAAACGCTTCGTACTCATAATATAATACTGATTTGGTCCCAATTCTTTCAATGTTTACAAATCTGTCTGAACGGAAGTGAATACAATTTATGTGAACTGTGATTGTGCTGGAGACATTTTCTGCAACCCCCTGTGAAAAATGCACACATTTCTGTCAGTGGCAGTATTATATGCCACAAAACTATTCCAGGACGCTTAACCCTTTACCGAACATGAAAAGCAGACGACACTTGCAAAAATAATTCTTGAATAACTATTTTTTTTCATTTTTTGTCTCAAAAACATAGGTTATGACCCCTCGTCGAGCTCGTTCCAACGAGGGGTCATAACCTATGTTTTTGAGACAAAAAATGAAAAAAATAATGAAAATTAATTGGCGATTTTTGAGAATAGCGCTGGCCGGTTTTGGCCGTTACGTTAGATAAAGGGTTAAATAGAGTTATTACCGTAATTTTAATCAGCCGAATGGCGTCCGTAACCAATATTTGACAAAATATCCATGTTATACTCACATTTCTGTCTTCATTTTGAAAAATAGAGTTTCCGAACGTTTTGATAATCGGGGACGAATACGCACGCGGTCGGAGTGAAGCAGTGTAAAAACACGAAACGAACTGATTCTGTAAGCGCAGGTCACCCCCACACTGCAAAAAATATAGGTTCTAATCTTGTCCCTGAGATGGAACCAGTTCTGTTTAAACAGTATTTATTTCAAATTAAATAAATTTATAAAGATTAACATTAAATATTAACAGAATTAAACATAAATTGAGGGGGTTTCAGTCGTAAGTTTAGAGCTTATACGAGGTTGTCTCAAATCATTATTAAGCAAAGGAGATATGAACAGTTGGCATATCGAACCAGTTTTGGTTCTATACAGAACCCAAACTGGTTCGATATGCCAATTGTTCATACCTCCTTTGTTTCAAAATGTTTGTCGACTGCGTTGAATAAGCTCCAAGTTTACTGCTGAATCTACTTCAGTTCATGTAATATCCTGTTAAAATTGAATGCTAATCTTGGTAAATTTATTTGATTTGAAATAAATACTGTTCAAACAGAACTGGTTCCATCTCAGGGGCAAGATTAGAACCAGTTTTGGTTCTAAAGAGAACCTATATTTTTTGCAGTGCAGTGTACATAGTTTGAACTTTGCAATGTATTTTCAGATTGTTCTTCAGTATGATAAAGTAATTTAGAATGTTTCTTTTGGTGTTCTATCGGCCTTTAGTACCCGAATTTTTGTGATCAATGTATGAAACCTTTAGCAGCTTCGCTCATTCGGGATTCATAATAAATCACAAATGTTCAGGTATTATAGATCGATAGAACACCAAAATAAATGTTCTAATACTATTATATACTTGATACCAGGGTCGAAATGGATTAATCCGTCATAACGCCAACCATTCTCGCCTTTGGCGTGTGGAAACCACTGTTCAGGAGGGCCAAAATTACCACGTTTTGTAAAAGAAATGTCTATTTTGTAATAAAAATGTAAATACCATTTTGTAATTAGAGCGTACATTATATGATAAAGCCCGACTCTCGCCTGATAAAGAATTTTTGTTTGTTGCATTACTTTTCCGATAACAAGCTTAATCAATTGGTTTAAAAAGCAAAAGGTATTAAGCGAATGCCATTTGACGTGAAGATATTTCAATGACACAACGCTAGTATGTTTATAGTTTTGTTTTTGAGCAGCGATGGTATCAGCTTGGTCGGGTCTTATGGCTTTCCTTCCAGATACTGGGGAATCAGTACAGTAAATAGCACCAAAGGTTGAAACTATCTTTAGCTCTCTACAAATTTCAAGCTGCACATTTTGCCCACAATATAGTTAGGAATTTATTTAGTTCAATCTTGTTTGACAGAGCTCATTGAGCTCAATCAAGCAAGATTGATTGTTTAAATTTCTAGTTAAATTGTGGGAAGCAGTTCGCAGCTTGCAAGTTTGTTATTTTGACAAAGGGAGCCCGGTTGCTGAACGTAGATATGTTTGCGATAAACTGTTTGTTTTTCTTTACATTGCTTTTTTTCGATGGGTGCAAGCATCTGCAAGATTTTGAACAGATTTTAGTTCTTCGAAAATGGGCTTTAAAATGACTGACTCTCTCTCTCTCTTCTTGCAGTGGAAGATAAGTATAGATGAAGCCACCATCTTCTCTGTCGTATTTTGGGAACAGGTTACTAACTTTGGTGTTACTTGGATGGACGAATTGCACCTCTTTCACAATTGTTCCTTAATCTGTAATACGTTAGTCTTCATATACAGGTACTCCCCAAAAGGCGACATTGTCTCCCTTCTGTTGTCACTGAAAGCTCAAAGTTTCTTTTCCAAGAGTCTACACTTGGAAAGCCAGGAACAAGTAAATAAAATATTGTGAAAAAATTTATACTAAAAACTTTCAGATATGCGCCATCTGTAATGAAGGCCAAACATTTGAATATCAACTGCCTGTCATCTGATTGGAAGTTGATATCCAATCGCCGATTCCATTTTTCCTGTGTTTGAGAAGGTAACTTTGCAGTTTTTTGTAAAAACTTCAAATAAAAGGCTTGTCAAACTTTCGGGGAAATTTTCAGTATTCTCTTATCTTGCATTGGGGATTTATTTATTTTCGGTATTTCGAACTCAGTTAAGGTGCTTTCGAGAATTACGTAGTCGCTTTTTGTTGAAGCTACTTTATTTATTACACATCCATTAAACTTTAAACCCTTGTATTGAACGGAGTCACTGCAATGATATAAATGATTCTGTATTCAACGGGTGATATACAAGCCGGAACTTTTTTACCGCACCGTTTCGTTACGTTTCGAAAAGTTTCCAAATTTCGTTATACAATCATCGACCGTCTGTCGCATAGTGTGAAAATGAAAACGTCCAAAGCAAAATAAAGTGGGTTCACAAAAAATTAGCCAAAAATGAGATAATATTTAAAAAACCCAATTATTTCCAACCAAAAATGAGATAATATTTAAAAACCCCAATCATTTCCAACCAGAACATTAACCCAGTCCCGTCGCCGTCTCGTTTTGTGGATCCCATTATATCTAAATTGGTCAACTTTATTTCGGTAAATCTTCGTACACCTTGACATGCTTCGAACTTCTTTTAAAAACGTTTCTCCCAGCTGTTTTGCAAATCTTCACATATTTGTACTTATATTTTTACTAACAGTAATAGCCATCAAATGGTTAGGCGTGAATGGGCACCAGCCAGCCCATTCACGCCGAACCATTTGGGTGCTATTACAGCGATAGGAATTTCAACTAACACTGGTTCCGAAAAGGTTGTTTTGATTTTTTATCGATCCATATGATCAGTACAGTTTCAGTCAAAACAAACTCTTCACCTTTGGGTTTAATTATCGGAATTAAAATTTGTTTATTTAATGCAATTTAATGCATGGGTTGTGTAATAAACACAGAACGCGATGTGTGTTTGAATCGGTGGGTGTTTTACATAACTCGTTGGAATGGCGTAATCATATTTCGTTGGAGCCTACGGCTCTCGCGAAATATGACTACGCCATTCCAACTCGTTATGTAAAACACCCACCGATTCAAACATACATCGCGTTCTGTCTATATATCAAAGATTGACGTCTGCCTCGTACTGTTACTATGTATTTGAAAGCACAAAATAGCCTCATGAGCTAGTGGGAATCTACCAAGTTCTGCTCGTACTGCATGGTTTTAAGACTATTATAATCCCTGATGGGTACGGGTGTGGGATGGGAAAATCTCACCCGAAGGCAAGATATTTGGGCCAGACACGAGGCTTGCCGAGTGTCTGGACCAAATATCTTGTCCCGAGGGTGAGATTTTCCCATCCCACACCCGTACCCATCAGGGATTATTTTTCTCCCCCCACCATACAACGGTTATGTTAGCCAGAGGTAATCGGCGGTCACGTGCTGATGTAATGAACTCATTTGGTATTCGTTGTTTTGAAAAACTAATGACACCATCGGAAAGAGCATACAAAGGTTATGTTACCAAAGGTATATACCACGAAATCAGTTAGGAACGGTGGCATCTTGGGGTTTAAAGAGTTTTAGAGCATTAAACTTTGATTACACGGCATTCTGATGACGTCAATATGAATTAGTTGGTAGCAAGAAACTGATACGATATGCATAACGTCATAATAACGTTATAAATGTATAACGTCGCGTGGGTGGGGTGGGATACATCTGTCTCTGCCTGCTATCTCACCCTGGACAGACGTATGTTACACGTGCAGTAGGGGGAGAAATTTTTTTCTTGCCATAGGAATATTTACTACTTTAATATTTTCAAGTTGATATCAGACGCCAACATTTCACATCCATATAAAATGAAAAGCGTGATGAGTTTATTGAATAGTTTGGCCCATAAATCAATGGAGAATATATGGTGCTGATGTAGCGACTTAATGAGAGCATAAAATACTTTTGGACCTTTATTGCTGTTATCATTCTGTGCTTTCTTGAATGAATCATTAGCACAAAATGTTATTCCAACACATATATTGTGTTTCAAGTTTTCTGTTCAAATATCAATTAAACGTTTGTCTGCAATTTAGTGGGTTGGTTTCGAAATATTACACTTTGAAGGGGTTTTTTTTTTCTCTATTGCTGGATAATTTAGTTTTTGTACATAAATTTCAAAATTGAACAGATGGTTATTCAGTCCTGCTTTGGCTCAGTCATCTGCAAATAAATACACAGAACGACACACGTGTGTGAATGGGGTAATCGATATGGCACGAGTGACAGCGCGGAAGGATAGAACGAGAGGCCAGAGGCCTCGAGTTGTATCCATCCGCGATGGCACAAGTGCCATATCGATTACCCCATCCACACACGCGTGTCATTATGTGTTTATTACACGCCTTCACGTCTATAAAAAAACAATTATTAGAAGAACATTCAACAAGTTATTTGACAACTATCAACAAAAAGAACACATTTTATCGCCAACCACATTTGCGAGGGGAACCCGTGTTACTAATTCGTTCCCTGAGTTCCAATGTGTTCTATGTGCCTATTGGCACATAGAACACATTAGGACTCAGGGGGGGATTTTTTAGCTATCCCTAGCAAATTGTAATTGCGGTGCCCGATTTGTAGAAAATTCCAGTGAAATTTCGCTTCTCTATAAAAATAGTCCGTCAACGATTTCCGTTCCGCACATGTGTGCGGAATGGATTTTCATTTCCCGCATGGTTTAGTGTTTCTGTAGGTGGAGAATGCGTAGAACGGGCGTGTAATAAAGGGTAATTAAGGGATTCGTTTCCGACGTATTTTCGAGACATAATCTATTAAATGCTTGACTAATGTCGTCAATGAAGTTTTGAGGGTGGGAGAATTTATGCATCCCTGTCTGACGCCAATAGTTGATCGTTTCGGGGGACCAATGCAAAACGCTTCTGTGAACTACATTTGCCCTATTTATGCATAGAGTTTTGAAGGCATGACCATGGATACTAACATTTTTTTAGCATTCTAAAACTCCAGAAATTTACTCTCTTGAAACAGAACTGAAATCAATTCGGGATAAAAGGATACGGGGAATCATCCTCCGTTGCGAGGCAAAACGGAAAGTGGAAGGGGGAAAAAACAACCAAATATTTCTGCAATCTAAAAAAAAGACACTACACAGAGATTATCTGTAACATTATTAAGTCTGATTGGTCAGAAACAAGTAATTTATCTGATATTTTATTGGAACAAAGATGTTTTATATAAAAACCTTTACACCTCAAAAAGTACCAATTTTGAAGACCATCAAGGTGCGGAAATCATGTTTTTTGCCACAGGAAATCGTTCTTTGAATTTTTTAGATAACTTCTCTAAAAAACAGGTTCAGATGGCTTCACGGCCGATTTCTATATTTTTTTCTGGAAAGACCTCGGTATGTTTTTTTAACAAATTCTATGAATTATGGATATGAAAAACAAAGAACTTTCAATAACCCAACGATCCGGTATTATCACTTAAAACCAAAACGTTGAAGCAAGGCACGTTTATTTCCATTGTAATTCCTGTCATCGTTAGAAGTGAAAAAAATCTCCAAACTCGTTTTATTCGAAGAAAAACATGTCTTTTTCAATCTCGGTCTATTTGCCATGATCGGATTTACAAGGTGAACTTCAAAGCACGGACGCTAACAACCGTTTCCATAGAAAACAACTCCGGGATGTGTTCGATCTGTAATAAAAGCGATTTGCGCCGTTGCCTGCTCGTAACGAGGATACAAACATGTTCTAATTGAACTGCTTCCGGCAATTAGAGCACGGTAAGAGTAAATTTACCTGAGATTAGAGAACGGAGTCGACCGGCTCTCAGCCAATCAAATTACGGGATCAGAAAGAACAACGAGGTCGAATTTAACTGATGAATTACAATATTAATTATTTTATTGAATAGCTTCCCAGTTAAATTACTCAAGTCAGTAGTTCAGTTATGATATAGTCGGTCTCATTTATAAAGTGATTTTAACCCATTACCCAACACGGACGATATCAAAATTTATTATTTTAAATATCATTTTTTTTTAATTTTCAAAAAATTTCAACAAAACCATATCATGTGACTCCTCATTGGAACGAGCTCATTGAGCTCGTTCCAATGAGGGGTCACAAGATATGGTTTTGTTGAAATATTTTGAAAAATTTAATTTTTTCAACTGCTCAATTTGCATATTACGCGGGCGGATGCGGGCGATTCGTTAGGTAAAGGGTTAAAAGGGACTCACTCCAATTTACGTGGTATATCATCAGACATCGTTGTAAGGATAATTTAAATAACTCAATTCGAATATTATCTTTACCGAGAGATTTCCAAATCATGAGTGACCTCCCTTGCCGTTATCTGATTATCTTTTAGTTGGTAAATAATGTAGGATTTGGGGGGTATCAAGTGGTAGTACTTTAGTGGAGTTCAACGTCTTGGCAAAACAATTCGTTGAAGAAATCCACATTTTGTCTAGCTCAAGATCATAGTAATCTGTAGTTTTACGGATTTCCCCTTCAGTTGTTTTAATATATTCTACTATTCACTTGGATCAGATTGTAGGACAATACATTTTCTGCAACAGTTTTTCAAACTTATTTGTTCCACTGAGGGTTCCTAAGCTATCAACAACTGATAAAATAATCAAATTTGATCTAGATTTTGTGTGTATAGCGCTCGTCGGTCTTGGTCGCTACTTTAGGTAAAGGGTTGAAGTGGTATTTTCATTATTCGTTTTCAACGTAACCAAGTACTCAGTTCATAAATGAGCTTTGCTTTCCACACACAGAGATATTACAAGGTTGTTTGGGCATTTTTTCAATCTAGCGTACCATTGATCTTAGGTTAGTACCTAAAATCGCTTTTTTTGTATGTGTGCGAGTATATATATTTATGTTTGTAATGGTCTATGATCCCAGCTTTTAAACACATTGAATCTCCATTTATGGATGATCCGTGAAGATGCAACTGCTTGAATTTAATTTATAGCGCCTCTGTCTAGCAGGAATTCCACCAGGCATCGTCCTAAAATCGCGCTACTGGATTGAAAACTGTAAAGTTTTTTTTTAAAGTGGCCTTTTCGGGAGTTGATCCCGGGTATACGACATCTAATCGCCTGGCCATAAATGCTCAGCCACCATACCAACTGAGCCAACGACAACCCCCCCCCCCCCCCACCCCACCCCCAAAATGGTTGCAATTGACTCAGCCAGTATGTTAATTTACATTTTACAACTCGCCGCGAGAACGATATTATATGTATGTATGTGCGTGCGTGCGTGCGTGCGTGCGTGCGTGCGTGCGTGTACGTACGTACGTACGTACGTACGTACGTACGTACGAACGTACGTACGTCGTACGTACGTATGTATGTATGTATGTATGTATGTATGTATGTATGTATGTATGTATGTATGTATGTATGTATGTATGTATGTATGTATGTATGCATGTATGTATGTAAATACCGTTACAGGGATTGCACTTTCCGTATATCAATAGAATGACCCACTGCTTTACCTGGAATGTCCAACCTGATGAAAAGTAATCCATTAACTCACAGAACGGTATTTCCCTTCTGATTGAAAAAAGAAGACCACAAACAATTAACAATAACAACCCAAACTATCCTCATTGAATATCATTTGACGCGGTGATCAAATACTTCCCGTGTCGGCAATAAAAACGTTTTTCCCCCTGAATTGCTGTAGCTGTCCATGCGTTGTGCAGGTAAACTATATGGTGGAAATTTTGGGTCACACTTTAACCCTAACAACGCTAACGTATTTTATCTGTAATTGGAATCTATCAAACCATTTTGCGCTTATATAAATGACTAATATAGTTTAACACCCCAACATTACATGGCAATAGGACTGAATTATTGCGGATCATTTTTAGGACTGTCACGATTAATCGATTGTTGATCGGTCACGGCGAAATCGATTAGTATTTTTCGTTGTTGAATAATTGGTAAATTGTATCCCGCTTTAGACGTTTAATAATTAAAAGAAAACTGGATGAAAAAACTATTGTTTCTAAAGGAAAAGTGTTAAGAACATCGATGTTAAACCCCAAGAAGCCGTTGGAAGCATTTGTCTTTCAGGTACATTCATCAAAGCTTTGATGTTCTGAACTTTTGAACCGTCAGTGTAATAATCAAGATCGGTCGGCAGTTGCGAAGTTCGCAACTGCCGACCGGTCTTGATTATTACACTGACGGTTCAAAAGTTCAGAACATCAAGGCTTTGAATGTACCGAAAAGAGGATCGTCTTCGTTGTTTACCAGAGGTAGGTCAACTGATTTGAACTTCATTTTTTATCGACTTCAGAGAGAGGGAGAGGGGATCATCTAGGTACGATTAATCGATTATTATCGATTATTTTCGACGATTAATCGATTCCTAAATTAAAAAATCGTGACAGCCTTAATCATTTTAATCACTCGGTTTCTCTCTAATCGTTTCCTGTGTAGACAAAATCGCACATCGGTCTCAAGGTTTAAGTCCGAATGGGGTGAAAGTGCAACCCTTTCGACAAATAATGACACGATTTACTTTCCGAAGTCAGTTTCGTCCGGCGCTACATACACAGGCATAGAAGAACACATAATCATCTCAGTACTGCTTCTCTAAATGGGAGATTTCTGACATCCCCGCAAGGAGCGGATAATTTGGAAAATCTACAAGCTCACTTTGATTGACATTTGGTTGGCTGATGCCACCTAAATTGTGAAATCAGGTGGCATCAGCTAACCAAAATGGGAATACGAGAGTTATGTTTATCTATCGTGTAGGCGATATAGCCACTAGAGCGCACACTATGCATATTAGTCCCTCTCCACGTTGGCGCATCCACACGCCATTTCCTGACCTCTAATAATCAACTCTAATGAATTCCAATTACCCACGGGCTGCGAACGAGGTACGGCTTTCGGCATTTTCTAAATTTCTTTCAAAGATGATGGTCTGGAATTCTTGCAAATGTGTATAAGCTCACTTCACCGCCACCCCACCTTCAGTTTGTTGTTCCTTTTCAGTTGTCGCATTTGGAGGAATTGAGGTAGGTCCCCACACACATTTAACCTTTTATGTTACTATTTGTTCTCATTTTGCTTTTTATTTCATGTTTTAGTCCTACGAAATGTGTATGTAGTTCGCATTACTATATACGCCCACTAATTACAAACACCATACTTTCTGTAACTCTTGGAGAAAACAAACAATTAACACAGAAAAACTGCATCTCATTGACTGAACAGCCATCATAATTTCTACTCATACTTCGATCAACCATATCATGTCCGGGAAAACAATGGGTCTATGATATAATATTCAATGGCGGGTAGTATAACACTAGATGAGATTCAGACAAGCGACGAGTATAATTTTTTCAGAAAATTCAATGATAAAATCCAGAACCTATCCGGCGAAGATGTAAATGAATCACAGCTTGCCGACCACCACGATATTTGTAAATACTACATACCTGCGGAATTTCGACTAAACATATCTGGCATCAAGACGCCTCTAAGCATATTTAACCTTAACCCTTTACCTAACGTAACGGCCAAAACCGGCCAGCGCTATTCTCAAAAATCGCCTATTAATTATCATTATTTTTTTCATTTTTTGTCTCAAAAACATAGGTTATGACCCCTCGTTGGAACGAACTCGTCGAGCTCGTTCCAACGAGGGGTCATAACCTATGTTTTTGAGACAAAAAATGAAAAAAAATAGTTATTCAAGAATTATTTTTGCAAGTGTCGTCTGCTTTTCATGTTAGGTAAAGAGTTAATTGTATAAGCCTTAACGCCCATTGGGATGCCTTTAATAACTTACTATATAGCTTTCAAACTGACGCCAATTTTCGTTTAACATCATCGGGTTGGCAGAGATATTCAAATGTCCTGAAAACATATCATATAATCTAGTGGGTTACCAAAGTATCTTGACTAATGTGCGGACTGATGATGGTAGGGGAGGTGTTGGCTCATTTATAAAGGAAGGTATAAATTATAAATTACGCCCCAACTTAACCGTTTTTATACCACACGTATGTGGAACATTATTCGTGAAGATCACAGGTAGAAAGATTCCACCGACTATAATCGGTGTAATATACTGGCCAAATCCTCAGCCTAGGGCTGACCTAAACCTTTTTCTAACTCAACTTAACTCAATAACTGGCCTTATTACTTCGGAAAATAAAAAAATGCGTCTTACTTGGTGACTTTAATATTGATTTACTTAAGATCTCTGAACAAAAACAAACAGATGATTTCATCGATAAGATGTTCTGCCTGGGATTTCTGCCTACCGCGACAAAGCCGACTACAGTGACAGAACACTCAGAAACCCTGATAGACAACAAGGGTAACAAGGTCAGAAGCTCCAAATCTGGAATTATTATTACAGACCTCGCTAAATTACTTTGGAACGTTCTACTTAGAAACAAGTTTAAAAACAAATATTGACAGAGATACAATGAAGACAAGAAATAAATCCCAGGAAAATATTAACAGTTTTAATGGGAAGCTTTTGGAACTTAACTTCAATAATGTGGTAAACGCTCATTGTCCCGACGAAGCATATAACAACTTGATAAATCTATTCCTACAAGCCTTCAATGGGATTTTTCTCCAAAAAGAAAAACAGCAAAAAATCGATATGTCAAAAAACAACCTTGGATGACCAATAGCAAAATAACCTCTTCAGTAAAAAAAACTTAAACTCTACCACAAACAACTGAAAAGCCCCATCGATGAAAATAAAAGTTCTCATAAACAGTTTTGCCAAGTCTTCAACAAAATAAAATGGAAAAGTAAAGCATCTTATTATAGCTGTATACTCAGATAAAATCAACATAACCTAAAGAAAACATGGCAAATATTAAATGAAGCAATCCAAAAAAACCCATTCATCAGCGAGTTTCAAAGTTAATGATACAGAAATCTGCAATAGCGTTGAGATCGCACGCGAATTCAATAACTTTCTCGCAAGTGTAGGAGAATCTACGCCCGCACAGACAGCAACTTCGAATAAACATTTCTCGAGTTACCTTCAAGGCAGCTCTCACCCAAATAACTTCTTTATTTAGCCCGCACCTCCTGATGAAGTTGTTAACTAAGAGAATGAAATCTAAAACAAGCAAGGATTGTAACGAACTGACATCAAGGAAATTATTAATTCTATATCGGTCCCCCTATCACATATAATAAACCTATCTTTCGAAACGGGCCTAGTACCCGAGAAGATGAAATTAGCTGAAGTATTTAAATCAGGTGACGCGAGTGTTCTCAATAATTACAGACCAATTATCATACTTCCTATTTTTTTCCAAACTCTTAGAAAATATTATGCAGGTTCGCCTTGACACATTCCTAGTGAATAATAACATCATTTATCTAACAAGCATATACATCTTGGCTTGAAAACCACGAGAAACCATACGTATCACATAACGTGTTTCGATTCCGTATCATATAGACGACTCATTCTGATTCCGTATCATATAGATGACTCGTTTCCGGGAACGTAACGGGCTATCATAACAGGTGCATGATACATTCTATGTGCGTTTCATTGATCGACTCAGCTGATCGCTTACAAAATAAAACAGAATTCCTTACAATCAGCGACAGAACTATTAATAGCCAATCCCCCCCCCCCACACACACACAATAAATAGAAACTGCACAATAAAATATTGCACACTTGTAAATTCAAGCTTGTCATTATAGGAAGTGACATTGAGCGTGAATAACTTTCGCGGTGACCGTGTTACTCATTGTTTGTTAAAGTGCACAACAATATTGTTCCATAAGAAATGGGGGTTTTTTTAACTTTTTCTCGCCCAACATTATGACCCATTTCTGTATTAATAATTTAAGATTTAATCTGTGTATGTGATGGAATTGTTAGATAAATGAATTATCATGATAATGTTCATGTCCTGTGATTTGCATCAGATTCTCGGTGGTGTCCTGAATGGGATCACAACTCGCCGGCAAAGCCGGCTCGTTGAGATCCCATTCTGGACACCACCTCGAATCTGATACAAATCACAGGACATGCACATTATCATGATAATCTGTATTTACTAACACCAATCCGGATTTGGAAAAGGACATTCTACAGTGCATCCGATACTGCACCTTCTAGATCAAATAAATAGGAAAGGAAAATAACCAACCCACCAAGGATAGTACAATCTCCGTTTTTTAGACCTGTCAAAAGCCTGAGACACAATAAACCATGATATTCTCCTCAGAACGGGTTCATTTTTAGGGCCTGTTTTATTTTTGATTTACATTAACCCTTTGATACTTTTGTACGACATATGACGTACGAAATCAAACAGCACATTGACTCTTTCTGGTCATTTGTTTTGTTATTATTTTTCGATTTTTTAAAGTTTTAACCCTAATTCCTATTTTCTCCCTAATATTGCTCAGTGGCAACCGTTGAGCCAGATGTTATCGCAGCTTAAAATAATAATATAATCCTGCTGTCAAGACTTCTTAACTGGTTGAGTGCTAGAAGCCACTATCTGGGCTTTCAAAAAATGAGGCTACCAGAGCAAAAGCCAACACTTTCCTTGCTTATATTTCATATTAAGTCAAACACAAATAATATTTTGTGTATATAAACTTGTTTTATTACAAATCATTGGAGAGTGCATTTGGGCACTCTCCAATAATTTGTAATAAAACAAGTTTTCAATAACGAATTCAGACCACCAACAATAATCTAGACCTCAACCAGGTAATCCCTAAAGTGAAAAATATCTTGTTATTTGTACTTTCCGACGTTTGACGTACTATTTTGCAATGACGTTTGAACATCAGGATAATTAAAGTCTCAAAGGGTTAATGAAATATCAAATAGTACTATCTTGAATCTCCTATCGTTCGCTGATAACAAAAGGGCTATACATTCCATCATAATCAAGAATTTTTTTTCAGTCTGTCAACACTGAACGGGGAAAATTAAATATGTGGTGCAGAGCTAATAACCAACCCATAAGCGACAAAAAATCGAAATATGTCCTAATCAACTCGTCACATATCAAACTTAAATATAGCAATAATATAATTAGCATCGATAATAATCCTATAATCAGGGTGGGTATTAAAGAATCAGAATCCTCTATCAAATGTTTGGGAGTTCATCTCGATATTTTGAGTTACATCACGCACATTTCAATGTTGTGCACAAAAGTAGCAAGGGCTATTTTGGGCAATAAATAGAGTTTATCCTACCACATAGAGCGTTAGTCACCCTGTATTATGGGTTAATTCACAGTCACTTCTTGTTTGGCTTTCAAATATGGGGACACTCCAAACATTTAAACAAACTCTGTCTCCTACAAAAAACAATCCGAGTAATAAAACAACAGAGCTTATAACTGCCACACAGATCCCCTGTTTTTAAATTGATCTTAACCAATATACTAACATGCTCCAATTCCACTTCTGTCTTCTTCACAAATCCTTATTCCCAAGACTGTAACGTTTGATTAAATACCCGCTTGACTCTGAATCTCATTACTTTGTCAACCAATAGCTTATTTCTCCATCGTTTGAAGGCCGTTTCTCGTGAAGTACAGATATTGCGCGCGACGTGGTGATGTGACAATTAACGCTTTTCAGTCACACTTGAGTGCGTGGTGATGGTGCAGAGCACCCTATTTGTGTCACTCTTTGAATACTTCAGTTGAGTCAACAAAACTAAGCAGTGAGACAATTCGGAAGTTACATGTTGATGGTACGGATCTGTGTCTGATGATTTGGTGTCTCGCTCGCCATGCTAGTCTCCGTATTGTCATTCAGTATTTTTGACGAATCTTTGGTTGTCACCCTGCTGCGCCTCGCGCCGCATTCTAGTTAACTCCTGTGAGATGAGGCTTTCTGATTCTTTTTCTCCTTGAATTAACTAAACAGAAAGCGATGGATACTCAGGACATTATGGATTTATTTGGCCAAATCCCCCTTTTATAGAAAAATAGTAATATTTACTAAAGTGAGACAAATTATTTTTTGTGATCTGCAGATCTCCAAGAGAAAAGTCTGATTTATATAAAGGAGATGGCATGTCCTCTCCTTGTAATTTTTGTACCACAGAATCAATACATATTGTTCATTATTTGTATCATTATTTGTAATTCCCACATGCTTTCCAATTTATTGTATGCTATTAAAGTACATTTATTGCAAAATAAATATTGACATTGAATCAAACATAAAGTCTATCGCATCTTTCTTTTTATCGCATAATAGCGTGCAGAAATGTGTAAGTCAAACTCAAACCCCAATTCACCAATGCATGGAAATTTCTCTTAAAATCACACTTTGAAATATTCGCAAAAGTCATTCATGTTGCATGATATGTTTTCCACAGGAAAGTTTTCTAGTACAAGCTAACTGTCGCCTCACAACATGAGTGCTTCATTTCCTGAATGAGTGTTACCAACGATAATTTATAAAATAACAAAACTGTAAACGTATGAGCATTGTGTAACTTATATGCCTTCGGTACGGCATCCTTGATCTATCTCTTACATTTGCGAAAAAGGAAGATTGGTAGTTTGGCAGGATTGAGGCTTTCTTTATTTCAGGAGTACTGTTAGAAAATGGGTGCATGTGTTTTTATTATGGTATGGACGTATTTTCAATCAGCCCATTTTCATTGTTTTAAAATTAGACTGTTATGATTATGAAATGAATCCTCGTTGCGAAGTGTGATGAAAACGACTCTTTCGAGCCATGGTATAAGCACTACTCCTTCACTACCTATAACACTGATAACAGCTGCTGCTGATGCTTCTGCTCTTACTACTTATTCATACAAATGGTTTCATCAGTGTTACTACGACTCCCACTACCACTACCAATACTGTTCTTACTCCGCACCTCCTTCTCCCCAACTAGACTTCCTTCTCCCCAACTAGTCTTCCTCCTACTACAACACCTACTACTACTACAACTACTACCACCACTACTTCTACTACTACTACTACTACTACTACCACTGATGATGATGATGATGATGATGGTGATGATGATGATGATGATGATGATGATGATGATGGTGATGATGATGTGGTTTTCAGCTATTTCTCTTCTCGAAGAAGTCTTGCAGGTGTTTGGTGTCGCGTGCTGCTTAATATTGCGACAGCTCTGTGGCGGACAATTGTTGGTTTTGCCGCGTATTCAGTTAAGAGTGGGAACTGCTGATCAGTAAAATTGGGAATGAAGAAGTACGCGAGAGCATCAGTTCGGGAGTTGGACTACCACCATTACTACTACTACTACTACTACTACTACTGATGATGATGATGATGATGATGATGATGATGATGATGATGATGATGATGTGGTTTTCAGCTATTTCTCTTCTCGAAGAAGTCTTGCAGGTATTTGGTGTCGCGTGCTGCTTAATATGACGACAGCTCTGTGGCGGACAATTGTTGGTTTTGCCGCGTATTCAGTTAAGAGTGGGAACTGTTGATCAGTAAAATTGGGAATGAAGAAGTACGCGAGAGCATCAGTTCGGGAGTTGGGGAGAGAATGGTGGGAAGAAGGGAGCGACATTTGGGAGCGCAGGTGTAAGCAGGAGCTTTTTACCTGAGAACAATGACATATCAGCGGCTGGCCGAAGTGATATTATTATTGTTGCGTGTATGTATTTTGTACCATCCGTCTCGATTATTTCAGCTTATTACTTTCTAGACATCTTTACTTGTTGAAATTCAATATATTAACCCTTTACCCAACGCAGACGATATCAAAATTTATTATTTTAAATATCATTTCTTTTAATTTTTCAAACAATTTCAACAAAACCGTATCATGTGATCCCTCATTGGAACAAGCTCAATGAGCTCGTTCCAATGAGGGGGTCACATGATATGGTTCTGTAGAAATATTTTGAATAATTTAATTTTTTCAACTGCTCAATTTCATATTATGCGGGCGGATGCGGGCGATTCGTTGGGTGAAGGGTTAAATAAATTTAAAATTGTATACAACTGGGGTTGTCACACATAGCCGTAAATTTTCCTAAATAACTCTGTTTCTTAAGACCCCACAGTGCCATTATTTTTTATTAACATATTTATTTTTTTAACATTGCACAGTCATGTGTGTCAGAGCCGATATGACAACATGCAACGAGAATCTCTGACTTATTTAACTGGACTCATCCTACATCATAACTTGCCTCCGCAGCCGATGGGCTTTTATCAGTTGCAGCCTCCATTCTATGCGATTGACAGCACATTATTGATCTCTCACAGTAGTTCGCCAGTAATGTGCAATGCAATATGCACGTCAACACTGCACCTTATCATAATTTGGTTTACTGTATGGCCATAGCGCACCCTTCAGTGGAATTTTAGACTTAAAAATTAAAATGATTAATTAATATTATTTCTAGCTCTATATTCTTAGGTCTAAAAATTGGTTTGAGTTGCGAAGAAAGGCAATATATTTTTGGTCGAGTTGTGTTAACAATCTAGCTAGACCTATGGTTTGGCAATGGTCAATCTGCGTCCGGGCGGGCGAACTTCCGGGCGTCCAGGCGTCATCGCACTGTTACCGCAATAACTTGAACAAACGTTCTCTGATTTGACTAATATTTGCCATACAGGTTTTTTGCAAGTAAGTAAGTTCGAAAACTGGCCCGGCCCGATTTTTCATTACAGAGTCATGGACCTTAATTAGACATTTTTTTATGAATTTTGAAATTGTTAGCGCAATAACGTGAACAAACGTTCTCCGATTTGAATTATTTTTGTCATCAAGTCTTTTGTGAGAATATCTCAAGCAAATTCCAAAACTGGCCCGGCCTGATTTTTCGTTGCCGAGTTATGGGACTTAATTAGTCGATTTTTACAAATTTTCAGCTCGTTAGCGCAGTAACTTCAACAAACTTTCTCCGATTGGACTAATATTTGCCAGCAGGGCTCAAAATAAGCGGTGTCTCGTTTCTTTTTGCTATGCAAAACTTGCAAAAAGCTACGCGATGTTCAATTATGGATAGCATTTTGCGATACAAGATAATCAACTGCAGCCTATTAGGCTGCAGTTGATTATCTTGTATCACAAAATGTAAATGAAAATTTGAAAACTAATTCACTGATGCTTTACTTCTGATTGTGGAACATTCCAGGCATAACTCAGATTAACTCTCCATCAAACATCATTAGCAACTTCATATTTAAGATGAATTCTATTGGTTTAAATTCTTCCTGTTTTTACAACATTTTGCACAAAATGTACATTAAAAATAACTTCAAGCCCATCAAATTAAAAACCCAACTTCCATTTTGAGAACTCTATTGAACAACCAAGACGCTATTTGAAAATATCCAAGTCCATGCAACCCTTAAAGGCAGTTCAGTTAAAAAAGACATAGTACATGTTTCATGTGTTGCAGATCATTTGGAAATGCCCAGAAATGGATGGAAATTATTCTATCTACTTAGACGAATTCAATACAAAACAGCATAACATAACTCTAAATACAAAAATAGCTATGTAATTTTTACAAAATGCTATTCAATTTTTGGAAATTTGTAGCATTTTGCTACGCAAAGAAAAAAAGTTATTTCGAGCACTGTTTGCCAGACAGATCTTTTGCAAAAATATCTCAAGCAAGTTAGAAAACTGGCCCTGTCTGATTTCTTGTTACAGAGTTATGGGCCTTAATTAGTCGATTTTCACGAATTTGAGCTCTTTAGCGCAATAATTTGAACAAATGTTCTCCGATTTAACTAATATTTGCCATACAGGTCTTTTGCAATAATATTTCAAGCGGGTTGAAAAACTGTCCCCGCACGATTTTTTGTTATAGAGTTATGGGTCTTGATTAATTTTTACGAATTCTGAACTTATTAGCATTATATTTTGAGCAAATGTTCCAGATTTGACAATCGGCAGATGTTTGATGACCGGGTTGTGGACATACAACACTCTCTGATTGCCACCACAACTCGACGCCTGAATCTCCGATGCTCACCGCTTGTTGATGGGGTAACATGTCACAGCAGAACGTGACGCAGGGGAGGACTACAAGAGAGGTTGGGAAATTTTGAGAATGTGGTAAATGCCCCACTTACCCCCTTCTTCCCCGTTTTTACGCCACATGGAGATTATAGAATATTAATTTGATAAAAATGCAAAATTTATCGACAAACCTTGCAATTCATTCATTCCGTGTGACCGAGTCACTCTCTTTTCCCCCTGAAACAAGAACAAGCTGATCCATTAACTCACAAAAAATAAACAGGCTTAATAATTTAGATGAAGCGGATATTAATAACTTAATTAATGGTATTTTGTTGCTTTTTACTGTCATCGTCAATATCGATTTATAAAAATTTACTCGTCATTGCAAGAATTAATGAGTGTGGTGTTACCGACTTCATTTCCTGCCCTTCATTTGCAAAGTCGTTCTCTTCCTTCGACCTACAACTATTCGATAGAAGACTTAAGCCCTATAATGAAGCTAAGTTTCTCGACGTAAATCTATACAGAATTTCAACGGAAATTAACCCTAACAAAAACATACGTATCAGGGTAATTAAGGCCAGTATACGCATAAATCTAAAGTACAACGCGGACACACACAGAACGACACACGTGTGTGAATGGGTTAATCGATATGGCACGAGTGCCAGCGCAAGAGGATAAAACGGAAGGCCGTAGGCCTCGAGTTTTATCCGTCCGCGATGGCACATGTGCCATGCCGATTAACCCATTCACACGCGTGTGTCGTTCTGGGTTTATTACACGCCTTCACGTCTATAAAAACAATTATTAGAATGACACTCGGCAATTCATTTGACAACTATCAACAAAAAGAACACATTTTATCGCCAACCAAATTTGCGAGGGGAACCCGTGTTACTATTTCGCCCCTGAGTTCCAATGTGTTCTACTGACACATAGAACGCACTGGAACTCGGGGGCGATATTCAGCCATCGCTAGGGATTTAAACTGTAATTGCGCTGCACGATTTGTAGAAACTTCCAGTGAAATTTCGCTTCCATTTAAAAACCGTCCGTCAACGATTTCCGCATATACACTGGATCAAAAAGGAAAAGTATAATAGAAACAAATATGAAAAAATAGCATAAAGGATGAAATATAATAGTTCTAATGTTGCATGTTTGTGGACAAGAAGTCGTGTAAAGTGTTTAATGACATGTTGTTGTTGTCCACCCAACCGTATACAATTTTGCTACGGATTTCAAAATAGCACGTGCTCCCCGAGAATGTCAAATTGAATGGGTGACCGACGATTTTCTTTTTGTTATGTTGTGCTAGAGATCCTGGATTAGTGAGAAAAGACGCTAGTTTTTTGTCTTCCAACATTTCAAAAAATGCCAAGGTTAACCGAAAATCAGAGGTTGCATGCCATTGGTATGCATGAGGCTGGGGTTTCTCCAGACGATCTCGCTGCTGAGTTCTGAGTCACTGTGGCCACTATTTACCGTCTCATTGGAAGGTATAGAACCAATGGATCTACTGCCGACCGACCGCGTTCAGGTCGACCAAGAGTTACGACCCCTGCAAAAGACCGACACATCAGGACGTCACACTTCCGGGATTGCTTCCTTCCGGCGACGAGGACAGCAGCAATTACTCATGGTAGAACTAACAATAGAATCAGTGCACAAACTGTCCGCTGAACACGGCATGCGAAGTAGGCGTCCATACCACGGACCAATCCTTACCCAACGTCATCGTACCGTCAGAATGGAATGGGTACATCAGCGCGTTCGCTGGACTCAGCAGTGTTGGAGCACAGTTCTTTTAGTGATGAATCACGATTTTGTCTACGGCGCACTGATGTAGGGCAAGAGTGCATCGCCGACGAGGAGAGCGGTTTTCTGATGCTTGCGCACAGGAATGCGACCGTTTCGGTGGGGGTAGTGTAATGGTTTAGGCAGGACTTTCCGTGCACCATCGAACGCAGTTGATCTTCATCGATAGTAATCTGAATGGACAGCGATATAGGGACGAAATTCTTAACGCTCTTGTTGTCCTGTTGTTCAACGCTAACGTCGGATTGCAGTTATTCCAGCAAGACAATGCCTGATGTCACGTGGTGCGTATCTGTCGTGACTTTCTTGGGGAGCAGAGCATCGACCTTCTTCCCTGGCCCCCACTTGCGCCAGATTTGTCGCCAATCGAACATCTTTGGGGTCATTGGATAGTCGGGCACGAGTTCATGATCTGCAGCCGTTAGGCAGTTTACGTAATGTTCTAAGGCAGGAGTGGGACGCAATACCACGGGATGCCATCCAGACACTTATCAGGTCCATGCGCCGTCGATGTCTTGCCATCCAAGAGGTAAACGGTGGACATACACGCAATTGACTGTGTGAACTTTTCATTTCACCCCCATGTCTGAATTGCGACGTCCTAACGCGACGCTGCCAACAGTAAGAACATGAAATTATGCAAATTCATACAGCCAGACTCGAAATGTTTACAATAATTTGTTTGGGATTAAAGCCGATAATACTAAAAAAATTGCTCCTCAAAGTTTATTATACTTTCTTTTTTGACTCAGTACATGTGCGGAACCGATTTTCATTTTCCACATGGTTTAGCGTTGCTGTAGATGGGGATTACATAGAACAGGCGTGTAAATAAACTGAGGAGCCAACAAAGAGACCAGTCCTTTTACTATACAAGGTCTTCATACAACCAGTGCAAAAATGTGGAGTTATCGTCACCGACGAGCTATGTAAAAAAAAAATACGTAAACTACAGCAGGTCCAAAGCCATGTCCTGAGACAGACTCCACGACAACAATTACTAAACATCGAAATGACCGAAAATATAACACGTTAAAAAAATACTGCAGAAAAAACTCTTAATCGCCTGTATGATAGCCACCGAATGCTTAACAAAAAGTGAAATCTAAAACATAAATCTAAAATGGAACGGTGTCACCACCCTCCGCGGAAAACAGACGTGCCCAAAATGACAACACAAAAAGAATTAAGAGAATGCCACTGTAAATCTATAGGGAAGTACCGTCTTAGGGCGTTCAGTGGTAAGGCCTGCGGAACTCTAACCCACAACTGTTTAAAAAATCAGTCCAGATTTTCCACGTCTGGCTAAACTGCATTTACCGCTTAGGAAACTTTGAATGGACTTCCCCTATATTGATGCTGATACTGATGGTGGTATTGATATTGGTATTTATATTAATATCAATAATACTATTATTATTGCACTACCAAGGTATTCCAAGCTTTGGTCTGGTCGCCTGGCGAACTCCACCCGATTCCGAGGAATCACAGTAATATAACTCCGTTAAAGACACAATGGATTGTCGGTGTCAGGATGGGAGATGTTTCGTAGCGAGCTAGAAGGTGAATCAAGTCACGACTTCTATGTCATGTCATGTTTATGTAGATGGTTAACCACTAATTGTTGGGCCTCCCTTACTCATCATACCTCCCGTAGTTCACACTCTATCGATAATTACCCTTGGTAACCAAGTGAGTGGCAACTGAAGACAAACAGGCGGTTTCAAATCTAAAACTTGAAACTGAAATAGAACATTGTTTCCATACAAAGCAAGCTTATCATGCTTATCGTAAATAAAATCAATTAGTGCAGAAACCCGAGGCACACAATGGTGCTCAATGTCCGCAAGATTCGAATCCTCAGCTGTGTAACCACCAATTGTTGTGGCGTGATCATCTCCCTTTTCCAATCATGGCTCCGCGCGGTAAACATCCTATCAAGAATTGGAGTACAAAAACCGTTGAATGGTAACTTAAGAGATGAACAGACGGAGGTGGTTTTTGTTGTTCTGTTTGTTTTGTTTTCTTTTGTTTGGTTTTTTTTTTTGTTTTTTTTTTTTTTTTGGGGGGGGGGGATCTTGCCATCGTGAATTCCTGAAGGAAAATCCCGATTAAATGAAGGCTCTCGGCTTTCCAGAAAAACACACATCATTGGATTTTTCATTTTTTTGTAGCTCTTATGAAAAGGATGCGCTGCTCCAAAATCCGTTTGTCAGTTTGGATTTCTCCCTTTCTCTTTCTGTGGGAAATTAATTAAATTTGGCCTTAAATTACCTTGATACTTATGTTTTTGTTTAGGGCTGACCTAAACCTTTTCCTAACTCAACTCAACTCAATAACTGGCCTTATTACTTCGGAAAATAAAAAAATGCGTCTTACTTGGTGACTTAAATATTGATTTACTTAAGATCTCTGAACATAAACAAACAGATGATTTCATCGATAAGATGTTCTGCCTGGGATTTCTGCCTACCGCGACAAAGCCGACTAGAGTGAGAGAATACTCAGAAACCCTGATAGACAACAAGGGTAACAAGGTCAGAAGCTCCAAATCTGGAATTATTATTACAGACCTCGCTGATCACTTTGGAACGTTCTACTTAGAAACAAGTTTAAAAACAAATATTGACAGAGATACAATAAAAACAAGAAATAAATCCCAGGAAAGCTTTTGGAACTTAACTTCAATAATGTGTTAAACGCTCATTGTCCCGACGAAGCATATAACAACTTCATAAATCTATTCCTACAAGCCTTCAATGGGATTTTTCTCCAAAAAGAAAAACAGCAAAAAATCGATATGTCAAAAAACAACCTTGGATGACCAATGGCATAATAACCTCTTCAGTAAAAAAAAAACTTAAACTCTACCACAAACAACTGAAAAGCCCAATCGATGAAAATAAAAGTTCTCATAAACAGTTTTGCCAAGTCTTCAACAAAATAAAATGGAAAAGTAAAGCATCTTATTATAACTGTATACTCAGATAAAATCAACATAACCTAAAGAAAACATGGCAAATATTAAATGAAGCAATCCAAAAAAACCCATTCATCAGCGAGTTTCAAAGTTAATGATACAGAAATCTACAATAGCGTTGAGATCGCACGCGATTTCAATAACTTTCTCGCAAGTGTGGGAGAATCTACAGCAACTTCGAATGAACATTTCTCGAGTTACCGTCAAGGCAGCTCTCACCCAAATAACTTCTTTATTGAGCCCGCACCTCCTGATGAAGTTGTTAACTAAGAGAATGAAATCTAAAACAAGCAAGGATTGTAACGAACTGACATCAAGGAAATTATTAATTCTATATCGGTCCCCCTATCACATATAATAAACCTATCTTTCGAAACCGGCCTAGTACCCGAGAAGATGAAATTAGCTGAAGTATTTAAATCAGGTGACGCGAGTGTTCTCAATAATTATAGACCAATTATCATACTTCCTATTTTTTTCCAAACTCGTAGAAAATATTATGCAGGTTCGCCTTGACACATTCCTAGTGAATAATAACATCATTTATCTAACAAGCATATACATCTTGGCTTGAAAACCACGAGAAACCATACGTATCACATAACGTGTTTCGATTCCGTATCATATAGACGACTCATTCTGATTCCGTATCATATAGATGACTCGTTTCCGGGAACGTAACGGGCTATCATAACAGGTGCATGAGTACATTCTATGTGCGTTTCATTGATCGACTCAGCTGATCGCTTACAAAATAAAACAGAATTCCTTACAATTAGCGACAGAACTATTAATAGCCAATCCCCCCCCCCCCCCCACACACACACACACACACACACACACAATAAATAGAAACTGCACAATAAAATATTACACACTTGTAAATTCAAGCTTATCATTATAGGAAGTGACATTGAGCGTGAATAACTTTCGCGGTGACCGCGTTACTCATTGTTTGTTAAAGTGCACAACAATATTGTTCCATAAGAAATGGGGTTTTTTAACTTTTTCTCGCCCAACATTATGTCCCATTTATGTATTAATAATTTAAGATTTAATCTGTGTATGTGATGGAATTGTTAGATAAATGAATTATCATGATAATGTTCATGTCCTGTGATTTGCATCAGATTCTCGGTGGTGTCCTGAATGGGATCACAACTCGCCGGCAAAGCCGGCTCGTTGAGATCCCATTCTGGACACCACCTCGAATCTGATACAAATCACAGGACATGCACATTATCATGATAATCTGTATTTACTAACACCAATCCGGATTTGGAAAAGGACATTCTACAGTGCATCCGATACTGCACCTTCTAGATCAAATAAATAGGAAAGGAAAATAACCAACCCACCAAGGATAGTACAATCTCCGTTTTTTAGACCTGTCAAAAGCCTGAGACACAATAAACCATGATATTCTCCTCAGAACGGGTTCATTTTTAGGGCCTGTTTTATTTTTGATTTACATTAACCCTTTGATACTTTTGTACGACATATGACGTACGAAATCAAACAGCACATTGACTCTTTCTGGTCATTTGTTTTGTTATTATTTTTCGATTTTTTAAAGTTTTAACCCTAATTCCTATTTTCTCCCTAATATTGCTCAGTGGCAACCGTTGAGCCAGATGTTATCGCAGCTTAAAATACTAATATAATCCTGCTGTCAAGACTTCTTAACTGGTTGAGTGCTAGAAGCCACTATCTGGACTTTCAAAAAATGAGGCTACCAGAGCAAAAGTCAACACTTTCCTTGCTTATATTTCATATTAAGTCAAACACAAATAATACTTTGTGTATATAAACTTGTTTTATTACAAATTATTGGAGAGTGCATTTGGGCACTCTCAAATCATTTGTAATAAAACAAGTTTTCAATAACGAATTCAGACCAGCAACAATAATCTAGACCTCAACCAGATAATCCCTAAAGTGAAAAATATCTTGTTATTAATATTTTCTTGCGTTATGGCAGTTTAGCGGGAAAATGTTGTCTTTGAATATTCAAATAAATGGGTTGCTGATTTGTACCAATGGGAAGGGGTGGTGGTGTCACGTGCTTGACAAGGTTTTGTCGCAGGGTTTTTTTCGTCAGTTCAAGCGATTCTTTCACGACGCTGACATCTCTTGTTTTAAAATTATTAGTATATTGCTAGCCATAATACTCACTGGCTTAGTGTCGCGCCTCTTGTAAAAAAAACAAAAAAAAAAAAGTGAACTTCCGACACTTCATAGTTACGATGGCAGTGCATCATGTATGTACAGCTTCGGATAACAGGTTTCCATAGGGCCCTGATATCAAAGATATATAAAATAGAATTAAAAATACAGGGGTATCTATGGTTTTTCCTGGGCGGCCACGTAACGCTACATTTCCTGTTGTATGATTTGGATCATTTTGGTGTGCTTTGCACATTGTGCCTGTGGCACAGTATTTCCATTCTGTCAAAATAAATTTGAGAGCGTCACTCAATGTCGCCATCGCTTGTCGGCAAGCTGCTGTGTGATGTGTTATTTATTTGGGAGGGGCACAGACTTTTACTTTCCGACGTTTGACGTACTATTTTGCAATGACGTTTGAACATCAGGATAATTAAAGTCTCAAAGGGTTAATGAAATATCAAATAGTACTATCTTGAATCTCCTATCGTTCGCTGATAACACAGCGGGCTATACATTCCATCATAATCAAGAAATTTTTTTCAGTCTGTCAACACTGAACGGGGAAAATTAAATATGTGGTGTAGAGCTAATAACCAACCCATAAACGACAAAAAAAAATCGAAATATGTCCTAATCAACTCGTCACATATCAAACTTAAATATAGCAATAATATAATTAGCATCGATAATAATCCTATAATCAGAGTGGGTATTAAAGAATCAGAATCCTCTATCAATTTTTTGGGAGTTCATCTCGATGATATTTTGAGTTACTTCACGCACATTTCAATGTTGTGCACAAAAGTAGCAAGAGCTATTTGGGCAATAAATAGAGTTGATCCTACCACATAGAGCGTTAGTCACCCTGTACTATGGGTTAATTCATATGCACTTCTTGTTTGGTATACAAATATGGGGACACTCCAAACATTTAAACTAACTCTGTTTCCTACAAAAAACAATCCGAGTAATAAAACAACAAACCTTATAACTGTCACACAGATCCCCTGTTTTTAAATCGATCTTAACCAATACAGTTAAAACTAGAAGTCCTGTCATCAATTGCGCGCAAACACCTCGCCATTTAGCGCGTTTATCGGCGCGTTAGGTCATATGGAAAGGCTATCACATTCTCTACGCAACCTATGCACAAGCAATGGTTCAGCCAATGGACCTCCGGGTTTAATCCGGAGGTCCATTGGCTAAAACATTGCTTGTGTTTGCTGCGAGTAATGGCAAGACTCTGTGGTAATTTGAGTATTTTCAATAGGAACATTGCGCGCAATTCTTGTGCGAAATTGTGTCGAGAAAAGCGCCCAATTCATGACAGGACTTCTAGTTTTAACTGTATACTAACAGGCTCCCATTCTACATCTGTCTACTTCTCAAATCCTTATTCCCAAGATTGTAACGTTTGATTAAATACCCGCTTGACTCTGAATCTCACCACTTTGTCAACCAATAGCTTATTTCTCCATCGTTTGAAGGCCGTTTCTCGTGAAGTACAGACATTGCGCGCGACGTGGTGATGTGACAGTTAACGCTTTTCAGCCACACTTGAGTGCTGGTGATGGTGCAGAGCACCCTATTTGTGTCACTCTTTGAATACTTCAATTGAGTCAACAAAACTAAGCAGTGAGACAATTCGGAAGTTACATGTTGATGAGACGGATCTGTGTCTGATGATTTGGTGTTTCGCTCGCCATGCTAGTCTCCGTATTGTCATTCAATATTTTTGACGAATCTTTGGTTGTCACCCTGCTGCGCCTCGCGCCGCATTCTAGTTGCCTCCTGTGAGACGAGGCTTTCTGCTTCTTTTCCCCCTTGAAGTAACTAAACGGAGAGCGATGGATACTCAGGACATTATGGATTTATTTGATTTGGCCAAATCCCCCTTTTATAGAAAAATAGTAATATTTACTAAAGTGAGACAAATTATTTTTTTGTGATCTGCAGATCTCCAAGAGAAAAGTCTGATTTATATAAAGGAGATGGCATGTCCTCTCCTTGTAATTTTTGTACCACAGAATCAATACATATTGTTCATTACTTGTATCATTATTTGTAATTCCCACATACTTTCCAATTTATTGTACGCTATTAAGGTACATTTATTGCAAAATAAATATTGAAATTGAATCAAACATAATGTCTATCGCATCTTTCTTTTCATCGCATAATAGCGTGCAGAAATGTGTAAGTCAAAGTCAAACCCCAATTCACCAAAGCATGGAAATTTCTCTTAAAATCACATTTTGAAATATTCGCAAAAGTCATTCATGTTGCATGATATTTCCACAGGAAAATTTTTCTAGTACAAGCTAACTGTCGCCTCACAACATGAGTGCTTCATTTCCTGAATGAGTGTTACCAACGATAATTTATAAAACAACAAAACTGTAAACGCATGAGCATTGTGTAACTTATATGCCTTTGGTACGGCATCCTTGATCTTTTTCTTACATTTGCGAAAAAGGAAGATTGGTAGTTTGGCAGGATTGAGGCTTTCTTTATTTCAGGAGTACTGTTAGAAAATGGGTGCATGTGCTTTTATTATGGTATGGACGTATTTTCAATCAGCCCATTTTCATTGTTTTAAAATTAGACTGTTATGATTATGAAATGAATCCTCGTTGCGAAGTGTGATGAAAACGACTCTTTCGAGCCATGGTTTAAGCACTACTCCTTCGCTACCTACAACACTGATAACAGCTGCTGCTGATGCTTCTGCTCTTACTACTTATTCATACAAATGGTTTCATCAGTGTTACTACGACTCCCACTACCACTACCAATACTGTTCTTACTCCGCACCTCCTTCTCCCCAACTAGACTTCCTTCTCCCCAACTAGTCTTCCTCCTACTACAACACCTACTACTACTACAACTACTACTACCACTACTACTACTACTATTACTACTACTACTACTACTACCACTGATGATGATGATGATGATGATGATGAGGATGATGATGATGATGATGATGATGATGGTGATGATGATGTGGTTTTCAGCTATTTCTCTTCTCGAAGAAGTCTTGCAGGTGTTTGGTGTCGCGTGCTGCTTAATATTGCGACAGCTCTGTGGCGGACAATTGTTGGTTTTGCCGCGTATTCAGTTAAGAGTGGGAACTGCTGATCAGTAAAATTGGGAATGAAGAAGTACACGAGAGCATCAGTTCGGGAGTTGGACTACCAGCACTACTACTACTACTACTACTACTACTACTACTGATGATGATGATGATGATGATGATGATGATGTGGTTTTCAGCTATTTCTCTTCTCGAAGAAGTCTTGCAGGTATTTGGTGTCGCGTGCTGCTTAATATGACGACAGCTCTGTGGCGGACAATTGTTGGTTTTGCCGCGTATTCAGTTAAGAGTGGGAACTGTTGATCAGTAAAATTGGGAATGAAGAAGTACGCGAGAGCATCAGTTCGGGAGTTGGGGAGAGAATGGTGGGAAGAAGGGAGCGACATTTGGGAGCGCAGGTGTAAGCAGGAGCTTTTTACCTGAAAACAATGACATATCAGCGGCTGGCCGAAGTGATATTATTATTGTTGAGTGTATGTATTTTGTACCATCCGTCTCGATTATTTCAACTTATTACTTTCTAGACATCTTTACTTGTTGAAATTCAATATATTAACCCTTTACCCAACGCAGACGATATCAAAATTTATTATTTTAAATATCATTTTTTTTAATTTTTCAAACAATTTCAACAAAACCGTATCATGTGATCTCTCATTGGAACAAGCTCAATGAGCTCGTTCCAATGAGGGGGTCACATGATATGGTTCTGTAGAAATATTTTGAATAATTTAATTTTTTCAACTGCTCAATTTCATATTATGCGGGCGGATGCGGGCGATTCGTTGGGTGAAGGGTTAAATAAATTTAAAATTGTATACAACTGGGGTTGTCACACATAGCCGTAAATTTTCCTAAATAACTCTGTTTCTTAAGACCCCACAGTGCCATTATTTTTTATTAACATATTTATTTTTTTTAACATTGCACAGTCATGTGTGTCAGAGCCGATATGACAACATGCAACGAGAATCTCTGACTTATTTAAATGGACTCATCCTACATCATAACTTGCCTCCGCAGCCGATGGGCTTTTATCAGTTGCAGCCTCCATTCTATGCGATTGACAGCACATTATTGATCTCTCACAGTAGTTCGCCAGTAATGTGCAATGCAATATGCACGTCAACACTGCACCTTATCATAATTTGGTTTACTGTATGGCCATAGCGCACCCTTTAGTGGAATTTTAGACTTAAAAATTAAAATGATTAATTAATATTATTTCTAGCTCTATATTCTTAGGTCTAAAAATTGGTTTGAGTTGCGAAGAAAGGCAATATATTTTTGGTCGAGTTGTGTTAACAATCTAGCTAGACCTATGGTTTGGCAATGGTCAGTGTGCGTCCGGGCGGGCGGACTTCCGGGCGTCCAGGCGTCCTCGCACTGTTACCGCAATAACTTGAACAAACGTTCTCTGATTTGACTAATATTTGCCATACAGGTTTTTTGCAAGTAAGTAAGTTCGAAAACTGGCCCGGCCCGATTTTTCATTACAGAGTCATGGGCCTTAATTAGACATTTTTTTATGAATTTTGAAATTGTTAGCGCAATAACGTGAACAAACGTTCTCCGATTTGACTTATTTTTGTCATCAAGTCTTTTGTGAGAATATCTCAAGCAAATTCCAAAACTGGCCCGGCCTGATTTTTCGTTGCCGAGTTATGGGACTTAATTAGTCGATTTTTACAAATTTTCAGCTCGTTAGTGCAGTAACTTCAACAAACTTTCTCCGATTGGACTAATATTTGCCAGCAGGGCTCAAAATAAGCGGTGTCTCGTTTCTTTTTGCTATGCAAAACTTGCAAAAAGCTACGCGATGTTCAATTATGGATAGCATTTTGCGATACAAGATAATCAACTGCAGCCTATTAGGCTGCAGTTGATTATCTTGTATCACAAAATGTAAATGAAAATTTGAAAACTAATTCACCGATGCTTTACTTCTGATTGTGGAACATTCCAGGCATAACTCAGATTAACTCTCCATCAAACATCATTAGCAACTTCATATTTAAGATGAATTCTATTGGTTTAAATTCTTCCTGTTTTTACAACATTTTGCACAAAATGTACATTAAAAATAACTTCAAGCCCATCAAATTAAAAACCCAACTTCCATTTTGAGAACTCTATTGAACAACCAAGACGCTATTTGAAAATATCCAAGTCCATGCAACCCTTAAAGGCAGTTCAGTTAAAAAAGAATAGTACATGTTTCATGTGTTGCAGATCATTTGGAAATGCCCAGAAATGGATGGAAATTATTCTATCTACTTAGACGAATTCAATACAAAACAGCATAACATAACTCTAAATACAAAAATAGCTATGTAATTTTTACAAAATGCTATTCAATTTTTGGAAATTTGTAGCATTTTGCTATGCAAAGAAAAAGAGTTATTTCGAGCACTGTTTGCCAGACAGATCTTTTGCAAAAATATCTCAAGCAAGTTAGAAAACTGGCCCTGTCTGATTTCTTGTTACAGAGTTATGGGCCTTAATTAGTCGATTTTCACGAATTTGAGCTCTTCAGCGCAATAATTTGAACAAATGTTCTCCGATTTAACTAATATTTGCCATACAGGTCTTTTGCAATAATATTTCAAGCGGGTTGAAAAACTGTCCCCGCACGATTTTTTGTTATAGAGTTATGGGTCTTGATTAATTTTTACGAATTCTGAACTTATTAGCATTATATTTTGAGCAAATGTTCCAGATTTGACAATCGGCAGATGTTTGATGACCGGGTTGTGGACATACAACACTCTCTGATTGCCACCACAACTCGACGCCTGAATCTCCGATGCTCACCGCTTGTTGATGGGGTAACATGTCACAGCAGAACGTGACGCAGGGGTGGACTACAAGAGAGGTTGGGAAATTTTGAGAATGTGGTAAATGCCCCACTTACCCCCTTCTTCCCGGTTTTTACGCCACATGGAGATTATAGAATATTAATTTGATAAAAATGCAAAATTTATCGACAAACCTTGCAATTCATTCATTCCGTGTGACCGTGTCACTCTCTTTTCCCCCTGAAACAAGAACAAGCTGATCCATTAACTCACAAAAAATAAACAGGCTTAATAATTTAGATGAAGTGGATATTAATAACTTAATTAATGGTATTTTGTTGCTTTTTACTGTCATCGTCAATATCGATTTATAAAAATTTACTCGTCATTGCAAGAATTAATGAGTGTGGTGTTACCGACTTCATTTCCTGCCCTTCATTTGCAAAGTCGTTCTCTTCCTTCGACCTACAACTATTCGATAGAAGACTTAAGCCCTATAATGAAGCTAAGTTTCTCGACGTAAATCTATACAGAATTTCAACGGAAATTAACCCTAACAAAAACATACGTATCAGGGTAATTAAGGCCAGTATACGCATAAATCTAAAGTACAAATGGACACACACAGAACGACACACGTGTGTTAATGGGTTAATCAATATGGCACGAGTGCAAGCGCAAGAGGATAAAACGGAAGGCCGTAGGCCTCGAGTTTTATCCTTCCGCGATGGCACATGTGCCATGCCGATTAACCCATTCACACGCGTGTGTCGTTCTGGGTTTATTACACGCCTTCACGTCTATAAAAACAATTATTAGAATGACACTCGGCAATTCATTTGACAACTATCAACAAAAAGAACACATTTTATCGCCAACCAAATTTGCGAGGGGAACCCGTGTTACTATTTCGCCCCTGAGTTCCAATGTGTTCTACTGACACATAGAACGCACTGGAACTCAGGGGGCGATCTTCAGCCATCGCTAGGGATTTAAACTGTAATTGCGTTGCACGATTTGTAGAAACTTCCAGTGAAATTTCGCTTCCATTTAAAAACCGTCCGTCAACGATTTCCGCATATACACTGGATCAAAAAGGAAAAGTATAATAGAAACAAATATGAAAAAATAGCATAAAGGATGAAATATAATAGTTCTAATGTTGCATGTTTGTGGACAAGAAGTCGTGTAAAGTGTTTAATGACATGTTGTTGTTGTCCACCCAACCGTATACAATTTTGCTACGGATTTCAAAATAGCACGTGCTACCCGAGAATGTCAAATTGAATGGGTGACCGACGATTTTCTTTTTGTTATGTTGTGCTAGAGATCCTGGATTAGTGAGAAAAGACGCTAGTTTTTTGTCTTCCAACATTTCAAAAATGCCAAGGTTAACCGAAAATCAGAGGTTGCATGCCATTGGTATGCATGAGGCTGGGGTTTCTCCAGACGATCTCGCTGCTGAGTTCTGAGTCACTGTGGCCACTATTTACCGTCTCATTGGAAGGTATGGAACCAATGGATCTACTGCCGACCGACCGCGTTCAGGTCGACCAAGAGTTACGACCCCTGCAAAAGACCGACACATCAGGACGTCACACTTCCGGGATTGCTTCCTTCCGGCGACGAGGACAGCAGCAATTACTCATGGTAGAACTAACAATAGAATCAGTGCACAAACTGTCCGCTGAACACGGCATGCGAAGTAGGCGTCCATACCACGGACCAATCCTTACCCAACGTCATCGTACCGTCAGAATGGAATGGGTACATCAGCGCGTTCGCTGGACTCAGCAGTGTTGGAGCACAGTTCTTTTAGTGATGAATCACGATTTTGTCTACGGCGCGCTGATGTAGGGCAAGAGTGCATCGCCGACGAGGAGAGCGGTTTTCTGATGCTTGCGCACAGGAATGCGACCGTTTCGGTGGGGGTAGAGAATGGTTTAGGCAGGACTTTCCGTGCACCATCGAACGCATTTGATCTTCATCGATAGTGATCTGAATGGACAGCGATATAGGGACGAAATTCTTAACGCTCTTGTTGTCCTGTTGTTCAACGCTAACGTCGGATTGCAGTTATTCCAGCAAGACAATGCCTGATGTCACGTGGTGCGTATCTGTCGTGACTTTCTTGGGGAGCAGAGCATCGACCTTCTTCTCTGGCCCCACTTGCGCCAGATTTGTCACCAATCGAACATCTTTGGGGTCAATTGGACAGTCGGGCATGAGTTCATGATCTGCAGCCGTTAGGCAGTTTACGTAATGTTCTAAGGCAGGAGTGGGACGCAATACCACGGGATGCCATCCGGACACTTATCAGGTCCATGCGCCGTCGATGTCTTGCCATCCAAGAAGTAAACGGTGGACATACACGCAATTGACTGCATGTGTGAACTTTTCATTTCACCCGCATGTCTGAATTGCGACGTCCTAACGTGCCGCTGGCAACATTAAGAACATGAAATTATGCAAATTTATACAGCCAGACTCGAAATGTTTACAATAATTTGTTTGGGATTAAAGCCGATAATACTAAAAAAATTGCTCCTCAAAGTTTATTATACTTTCTTTTTTGACTCAGTACATGTGCGGAACCGATTTTCATTTTCCACATGGTTTAGCGTTGCTGTAGATGGGGATTACATAGAACAGGCGTGTAAATAAACTGAGGAGCCAACAAAGAGACCAGTCCTTTCACTATACAAGGTCTTCATACAACCAGTGCAAAAATGTGGAGTTATCGTCACCGACGAGCTATGTAAAACAAAAAATACGTAAACTACAGCAGGTCCAAAGCCATGTCCTGAGACAGACTCCACGACAACAATTACTAAACATCGAAATGACCGAAAATATAACACGTTTAAAAAAACTGCAGAAAAAACTCTTAATCGCCTGTATGATAGCCACCGAATGCTTAACAAAAAGTGAAATCTAAAACATAAATCTAAAATGGAATGGTGCCACCACCCTCCGCGGAAAACAGACGCGCCCAAAATGACAACACAAAAAGAATTAATAGAATGCCACTGTAAATCTATAGAGAAGTAGCGACTGAGGGTGTTCAGTGGTAAGGTCTGCGGAACTCTAACTCACAACTGTTTAAAAAATCAGTCCAGATTTTCCACGTCTGGCTAAACTGCATTTACCGCTTAGGAAACTTTGAATGGACTCCCCCTATATTGATGCTGATACTGATGGTGGTATTGATATTGGTATTTATATTAATATCAATAATACTATTATTATTGCACTACCAAGGTATTCCAAGCTTTGGTCTGGTCGCCTGGCGAACTCCACCCGGCTCCGAGGAATCACAGTAATATAACTCCGTTAAAGACACAATGGATTGTCGGTGTCAGGATGGGAGATGTTTCGTAGCGAGCTAGAAGGTGAATCAAGTCACGACTTCTATGTCATGTCATGTTTATGTAGATGGTTAACCACTAATTGTTGGGCCTCCCTTACTCATCATACCTCCCGTAGTTCACACTCTATCGATAATTACCCTTGGTAACCACGTGAGTGGCAACTGAAGACAAACAGGCGGTTTCAAATCTAAAACTTGAAACTGAAATAGAACATTGTTTCCATACAAAGCAAGCTTATCATGCTTATCGTAAATAAAATCAATTAGTGCAGAAACCCGAGGCACACAATGGTGCTCAATGTCCGCAAGATTCGAATCCTCAGCTGTGTAACCACCAATTGTTGTGGCGTGATCATCTCCCTTTTCCAATCATGGCTCCGCGCGGTAAACATCCTATCAAGAATTGGAGTACAAAAACCGTTGAATGGTAATCTAAGAGATGAACAGACGGAGGTGGTTTTTGTTGTTCTGTTTGTTTTGTTTTCTTTTGTTTTGTTTTTTTTTTTTGGGGGGGGGGGGGATCTTGCCATCGTGAATTCCTGAAGGAAAATCCCGATTAAATGAAGGCTCTCGGCTTTCCAGAAAAACACGTATCATTGGATTTTTCATTTTTTTGTAGCTCTTATGAAAAGGATGCGCTGCTCCAAAATCCGTTTGTCAGTTTGGATTTCTCCCTTTCTCTTTCTGTGGGAAATTAATTAAATTTGGCCTTAAATTACCTTGATACTTATGTTTTTGTTTAGGGCTGACCTAAACCTTTTCCTAACTCAACTCAACTCAATAACTGGCCTTATTACTTCGGAAAATAAAAAAATGCGTCTTACTTGGTGACTTAAATATTGATTTACTTAAGATCTCTGAACATAAACAAACAGATGATTTCATCGATAAGATGTTCTGCCTGGGATTTCTGCCTACCGCGACAAAGCCGACTAGAGTGACAGAATACTCAGAAACCCTGATAGACAACAAGGGTAACAAGGTCAGAAGCTCCAAATCTGGAATTATTATTACAGACCTCGCTGATCACTTTGGAACGTTCTACTTAGAAACAAGTTTAAAAACAAATATTGACAGAGATACAATAAAAACAAGAAATAAATCCCAGGAAAATATTAACAGTTTTAATGGGAAGCTTTTGGAACTTAACTTCAATAATGTGTTAAACGCTCATTGTCCCGACGAAGCATATAACAACTTCATAAATCTATTCCTACAAGCCTTCAATGGGATTTTTCCCCAAAAAGAAAAACAGCAAAAAATCGATATGTCAAAAAACAACCTTGGATGACCAATGGCATAATAACCTCTTCAGTAAAAAAAAAACTTAAACTCTACCACAAACAACTGAAAAGCCCTATCGATGAAAATAAAAGTTCTCATAAACAGTTTTGCCAAGTCTTCAACAAAATAAAATGGAAAAGTAAAGTATCTTATTATAACTGTATACTCAAATAAAATCAACATAACCTAAAGGAAACATGGCAAATATTAAATGAAGCAATCCAAAAAACCCATTCATCAGCGAGTTTCAAAGTTAATGATACAGAAATCTACAATAGCGTTGAGATCGCACGCGATTTCAATAACTTTCTCGCAAGTGTGGGAGAATCTACAGCAACTTCGAATGAACATTTCTCGAGTTACCGTCAAGGCAGCTCTCACCCAAATAACTTCTTTATTGAGCCCGCACCTCCTGATGAAGTTGTTAACTAAGAGAATGAAATCTAAAACAAGCAAGGATTGTAACGAACTGACATCAAGGAAATTATTAATTCTATATCGGTCCCCCTATCACATATAATAAACCTATCTTTCGAAACCGGCCTAGTACCCGAGAAGATGAAATTAGCTGAAGTATTTAAATCAGGTGACGCGAGTGTTCTCAATAATTATAGACCAATTATCATACTTCCTATTTTTTCCAAACTCGTAGAAAATATTATGCAGGTTCGCCTTGACACATTCCTAGTGAATAATAACATCATTTATCTAACAAGCATATACATCTTGGCTTGAAAACCACGAGAAACCATACGTATCACATAACGTGTTTCGATTCCGTATCATATAGACGACTCATTCTGATTCCGTATCATAAAGATGACTCGTTTCCGGGAACGTAACGGGCTATCATAACAGGTGCATGAGTACATTCTATGTGCGTTTCATTGATCGACTCAGCTGATCGCTTACAAAATAAAACAGAATTCCTTACAATTAGCGACAGAACTATTAATAGCCAATCCCCCCCCCCCCCCCACACACACACACACACACAATAAATAGAAACTGCACAATAAAATATTACACACTTGTAAATTCAAGCTTATCATTATAGGAAGTGACATTGAGCGTGAATAACTTTCGCGGTGACCGCGTTACTCATTGTTTGTTAAAGTGCACAACAATATTGTTCCATAAGAAATGTTTTTTTTTAACTTTTTCTCGCCCAACATTATGTCCCAAGGTAGATATGACGAAGAGATGGAGAGTGGGGGAGTTCTCAATCCCCGAAGGGGAAAGCAAACAAATCACTGTAGGAGAAACGGGAGAGTATGAGTATCTCGGGGTAAGCATAAATATAACGGGAAGAGGGGTGTACAGAAATTACTCAGCCAAACTGATACTGAAGGGGAAAATAATTCTGAACCAACTAAAACTTTTAGGGAAAAATAGTTTCAACAAGGTCTTTGTGGGGAAAACACTGTGGGAGAGGGTGGGTTTACCAAGTATAACGTATGGCACGGACGTGATTCCATTAAACCAAACCGTTATTAAGAAGTTGGAAAGTACTCAGAATGATGCCGGCAGATGGATAACAGGGTCGAGTAATGCTGCAGCTTTGGAAGCAGTAAGGGGGAGCTTGGGTGGATGAAAATCAAGGACAGGGTAGATTTGGGAAAACTGTGTTACTTCAACTACTTGAGAAACCTGCCTGACAACCGGTGGTGCAAATTGATGCTCGACACCATTTGGAATTCTAATATAGAAACGGGGTGGTCAAAACATGTGAGGGAACTAATGGACAATTACTCTATAGAGGTCACAAACATAGAAGTAGGAATGAAAGAAGGCAAAAGGTTTGTCAAAGAGAGAGTCATGGAAGATTGCAATCGAAACTGGCGAGTAGGGGTTAGCGTGAAAAGATCACTGCAGGGGTTACAATATAAAGAAAAGCCAGCTTTTGAGAAGTACCTAGATGGCACCTTTGGAGGGTCACTGCTGTTCAAACTGAGATCAAGATCACTGGAGCTTCGGGGAAAAATTGGGAGAGATGGGGAAAAGGGATGCCAAATGTGCCACTCTGGAGTAGTGGAGACCCTGGAACATTTTCTCTTGGAATGCCCACAGTATATACCTCATAGAATAAAATTTACTGGAAGAATAATGCAGAAGTGGGGTGAAGAAACAAAGGATAGATGGCTGAAGGGGGACACGAGGGAGAGGGTGGGAATGCTTATTGAAGAAATTGAAAAAGAGGAGGTGAGGGACACTATTAAGCAGTTTATATCTGAATGCTGGGAGGAGAGGAGGGGAAGAGGGGGTGGGGTGCAGGGGGAATGATGGCCTTCTCTTATGAGGACCGCGACAAATCAGCGGCTGGCCAAAGAGTTATTATTATTCTGTATTAATAATTTAAGATTTAATCTGTGTATGTGATGGAATTGTTAGATAAATGAATTATCATGATAATGTTCATGTCCTGTGATTTGCATCAGATTCTCGGTGGTGTCCTGAATGGGATCACAACTCGCCGGCAAAGCCGGCTCGTTGAGATCCCATTCTGGACACCACCTCGAATCTGATACAAATCACAGGACATGCACATTATCATGATAATCTGTATTTACTAACACCAATCCGGATTTGGAAAAGGACATTCTACAGTGCATCCGATACTGCACCTTCTAGATCAAATAAATAGGAAAGGAAAATAACCAACCCACCAAGGATAGTACAATCTCCGTTTTTCAGACCTGTCAAAAGCCTGAGACACAATAAACCATGATATTCTCCTCAGAACGGATTCATTTTTAGGGCCTGTTTTATTTTTGATTTACATTAACCCTTTGATACTTTTGTACGACATATGACGTACGAAATCAAACAGCACATTGACTCTTTCTGGTCATTTGTTTTGTTATTATTTTTCGATTTTTTAAAGTTTTAACCCTAATTCCTATTTTCTCCCTAATATTGCTCAGTGGCAACCGTTGAGCCAGATGTTATCGCAGCTTAAAATACTAATATAATCCTGCTGTCAAGACTTCTTAACTGGTTGAGTGCTAGAAGCCACTATCTGGACTTTCAAAAAATGAGGCTACCAGAGCAAAAGCCAACACTTTCCTTGCTTATATTTCATATTAAGTCAAACACAAATAATACTTTGTGTATATAAACTTGTTTTATTACAAATTATTGGAGAGTGCATTTGGGCTCTCTCCAATCATTTGTAATAAAACAAGTTTTCAATAACGAATTCAGACCAGCAACAATAATCTAGACCTCAACCAGATAATCCCTAAAGTGAAAAATATCTTGTTATTAATATTTTCTTGCGTTATGGCAGTTTAGCGGGAAAATGTTGTCTTTGAATATTCAAATAAATGGGTTGCTGATTTGTACCAATGGGAAGGGGTGGTGGTGTCACGTGCTTGACAAGGTTTTGTCGCAGGGGTTTTTTCGTCAGTTCAAGCGATTCTTTCACGACGCTGACATCTCTTGTTTTAAAATTATTAGTATATTGCTAGCCATAATACTCACTGGCTTAGTGTCGCGCCTCTTGTAAAAAAAAAAAAAAAAAAAAAAAGTGAACTTCCGACACTTCATAGTTACGATGGCAGTGCATCATGTATGTACAGCTTCGGATAACAGGTTTCCATAGGCCCCTGATATCAAAGATATATAAAATAGAATTAAAAATACAGGGGTATCTATGGTTTTTCCTGGGCGGCCACGTAACGCTACATTTCCTGTTGTATGATTTGGATCATTTTGGTGTGCTTTGCACATTGTGCCTGTGGCACAGTATTTCCATTATGTCAAAATAAATTTGAGAGCGTCACTCAATGTCGCCATCGCTTGTCGGCAAGCTGCTGTGTGATGTGTTATTTATTTGGGAGGGGCACAGACTTTTACTTTCCGACGTTTGACGTACTATTTTGCAATGACGTTTGAACATCAGGATAATTAAAGTCTCAAAGGGTTAATGAAATATCAAATAGTACTATCTTGAATCTCCTATCGTTCGCTGATAACACAGCGGGCTATACATTCCATCATAATCAAGAAATTTTTTTCAGTCTGTCAACACTGAACGGGGAAAATTAAATATGTGGTGTAGAGCTAATAACCAACCCATAAACGACAAAAAAAAATCGAAATATGTCCTAATCAACTCGTCACATATCAAACATAAATATAGCAATAATATAATTAGCATCGATAATAATCCTATAATCAGGGTGGGTATTAAAGAATCAGAATCCTCTATCAATTTTTTGGGAGTTCATCTCGATGATATTTTGAGTTACTTCACGCACATTTCAATGTTGTGCACAAAAGTAGCAAGAGCTATTTGGGCAATAAATAGAGTTTATCCTACCACATAGAGCGTTAGTCACCCTGTACTATGGGTTAATTCATATGCACTTCTTGTTTGGTATACAAATATGGGGACACTCCAAACATTTAAACTAACTCTGTTTCCTACAAAAAACAATCCGAGTAATAAAACAACAAAGCTTATAACTGTCACACAGATCCCCTGTTTTTAAATCGATCTTAACCAATACAGTTAAAACTAGAAGTCCTGTCATCAATTGCGCGCAAACACCTCGCCATTTAGCGCGTTTATCGGCGCGTTAGGTCATATGGAAAGGCTATCACATTCTCTACGCAACCTATGCACAAGCAATGGTTCAGCCAATGGACCTCCGGGTTTAACCCGGAGGTCCATTTGCTTGTGTTTGCTGCGAGTAATGGCAAGACTCTGTGGTAATTTGAGTATTTTCAATAGGAACATTGCGCGCAATTCTTGTGCGAAATTGTGTCGAGATAAGCGCCCAATTCATGACAGGACTTCTAGTTTTAACTGTATACTAACAGGCTCCCATTCTACATCTGTCTACTTCTCAAATCCTTATTCCCAAGATTGTAACGTTTGATTAAATACCCACTTGACTCTGAATCTCACCACTTTGTCAACCAATAGCTTATTTCTCCATCGTTTGAAGGCCGTTTCTCGTGAAGTACAGACATTGCGCGCGACGTGGTGATGTGACAGTTAACGCTTTTCAGTCACAATTGAGTGCTGGTGATGGTGCAGAGCACCCTATTTGTGTCACTCTTTGAATACTTCAATTGAGTCAACAAAACTAAGCAGTGAGACAATTCGGAAGTTACATGTTGATGAGACGGATCTGTGTCTGATGATTTGGTGTCTCGCTCGCCATGCTAGTCTCCGTATTGTCATTCAATATTTTTGACGAATCTTTGGTTGTCACCCTGCTGCGCCTCGCGCCGCATTCTAGTTGCCTCCTGTGAGACGAGGCTTTCTGCTTCTTTTCCCCCTTGAAGTAACTAAACAGAGAGCGATGGATACTCAGGACATTATGGATTTATTTGATTTGGCCAAATCCCCCTTTTATAGAAAAATAGTAATATTTACTAAAGTGAGACAAATTATTTTTTTGTGATCTGCAGATCTCCAAGAGAAAAGTCTGATTTATATAAAGGAGATGGCATGTCCTCTCCTTGTAATTTTTGTACCACAGAATCAATACATATTGTTCATTATTTGTATCATTATTTGTAATTCCCACATACTTTCCCATTTATTCTACGCTATTAAGGTACATTTATTGCAAAATAAATATTGAAATTGAATCAAACATAATGTCTATCGCATCTTTCTTTTCATCGCATAATAGCGTGCAGAAATGTGTAAGTCAAACTCAAACCCCAATTCACCAAAGCATGGAAATTTCTCTTAAAATCACATTTTGAAATATTCGCAAAAGTCATTCATGTTGCATGATATTTCCACAGGAAAAATTTTCTAGTACAAGCTAACTGTCGCCTCACAACATGAGTGCTTCATTTCCTGAATGAGTGTTACCAACGATAATTTATAAAACAACAAAACTGTAAACGTATGAGCATTGTGTAACTTATATGCCTTTGGTACGGCATCCTTGATCTTTTTCTTACATTTGCGAAAAAGGAAAATTGGTAGTTTGGCAGGATTGAGGCTTTCTTTATTTCAGGAGTACTGTTAGAAAATGGATGCATGTCCATTTATTATGGTATGGACGTATTTTCAATCAGTCCATTTTCATTGTTTTAAAATTAGGCTGTTATGATTACAAAATGAATCCTCGTTGCGAAGTGTGATGAAAACGACTCTTTCGAGCCATGGTTTAAGCACTACTCCTTCGCTACCTACAACACTGATAACAGCTGCTGCTGTTACTACTTATTCATACAAATGGCTTCATCAGTGTTGCTACGACTCCCACTACCACTACCAATACTGTTCTTACTCGGCACCTCCTTCTCCCCAACTAGTCTTCCTCCTACTACAACACCTACTACTACTACAACTACTACTACAACTACTACCACCACTACTACTACTACTACTACTGATGATAATGATAATGATGATGATGATGATGATGATGATGATGATGATGATGATGATGATGATGATGATGTGGTTTTCAGCTATTCCTCTTCTCGAAGAAGTCTTGCAGGTGTTTGGTGTCGCGTGCTGCTTAATATGACGACAGCTCTGTGGCGGACAATTGTTGGTTTTGCCGCGTATTCAGTTAAGAGAGGGAACTGCTGATCAGTAAAATTGGGAATGAAGAAGTACGCGAGAGCATCAGTTCGGGAGTTGGGGAGAGAAGGGTGGGGAGAAGGGAGCGACATTTGGGAGCACAGGTGTAAGCAAGAGCTTTTTACCTGAGAACAATGACATATCAGCGGCTGACCGAAGTGATATTATTATTGTTGATCGGACTGTGGAGCAGTTAGTGTATGTATTTTGTACCACCCGTCTCGATTATTTCAACTTATTACTTTCTAGACATCTTTACTTGTTGAAATTCAATATATTAACCCTTTACCCACCGCAGACGATATCAAAATTTATTATTTTAAATATCATTTTTTTTAATTTTTTAAACAATTTCAACAAAACCATATCATGTGACCCCTCATTGGAACGAGCTCGATGAGCTCGTTCCAATGAGGGGTCACATGATATGGTTTTGTAGACATATTTTGAAATATTTAATTTTTTCAACTGCTCAATTTGCATATCACGCAGGCGGTTGCGGGCGATTTGTTGGGTAAAGTGTTAAATAAATTTAAAATTGTATACAACTGGGGTTGTCACACATAGCCGTAAATTTTCCTAAATAACTCTGTTTCTTAAGACCCTACAATGCCATTATTTTTTATGTGTATTAGCAACATTGCACCGCCATGTGTGTCAGAGCCGATATGACAACATGCAACGAGAATCTCTGACTCATTTAACTGGACTCATCCTACATCAAAACTTGCCTCCGCAGCCGATGGGCTTTAATCAGTTGCAGCCTCCATTCTATGGGATTGACAGCACATTATTGATCTCTCACAGTAGTTCGCCAGTAATGTGCAATGCAATGTGCACGTCAACACTGCACCTTATCATAATTTGGTTTACTGTATGGCCATAGCGCACCCTTCGGTGGAATTTTAGACTTAAAAATTAAAATGATTACGTAATTAATATTATTTCTAGCTCTATATTCTTAGGTCTAAAAATTGGTTTGAGTTGCGAAGAAAGGCAATATATTTTTGGTCGAGTTGTGTTAACAATCTAGCTAGACCTATGGTTTGGCAATGGTCAATCTGCGTCCGGGCGGGCGGACTTCCGGGCGTCCAGGCGTCATCGCACTGTTACCGCAATAACTTGAACAAACGTTCTCTGATTTGACTAATATTTGCCATACAGGTTTTTTGCAAGTAAGTAAGTAAGTTCGAAAACTGGCCCGGTCCGATTTTTCATCATAGAGTCATGGGCCTTAATTAGATATTTTTTATGAATTTTGAACTTGTTAGCGCAATAACGTGAACAAACGTTCTCCGATTTGATTTATTTTTGTCATCAAGTGTTTTGTGAGAATATCGCAAGCAAGGCCCAAAACTGGCCCGGCCTGATTTTTCGTTGCCGAGTTATGGGACTTAATTAGTCGATTTTTACAAATTTTCAGCTCGTTAGCGCAGTAACTTCAACAAACTTTCTCCGATTGGACAAATATTTACCAGCAGGGCTCAAAATAAGCGGTGTCTCGTGTCTTTTTGCTATGCAAAACTTGCAAAAAGCTACGCGATGTTCAATTATGGATAGCATTTTGCGATACAAGATAATCAACTACAGCCTATTAGACTGCAGTTGGTTATCTTGTATCACAAAATGTAAATGAAAATTTGAAAACTAATTCACTGATGCTTTACTTCTGATTGTGGAACATTCCAGGCATAACTCAGATTAACTCTCCATCAAGCATCATTAGCAACTTCATATGTAAGATGAATTCTATTGGTTTAAATTCTTCCTGTTTTTACAACATTTTGCATAAAATGTACATTAAAAATAACTTCAAGCCCATCAAATTAAAAATCCCAACTTCCATTTTGAGAACTCTATTGAACAACCAAGACGCTATTTGAAAATATCCAAGTCCATGCAACTCTTAAAGGCAGTTCAGTTAAAAAAAACATAGTAAATGTTTCATGTGTTGCAGATCATTTGGAAATGCCCAGAAATGGATGGAAATTATTCTATCTACTTAGACGAATTCAATACAAAACAGCATAACATAACTCTAAATACAAAAATAGCTATGTAATTTTTACAAAATGCTATTCATTTTTTGGAAATTTGTAGCATTTTGCTACGCAAAGAAAAAAAGTTATTTTGAGCACTGTTTCCCAGACAGATCTTTTGCAAAAATATCTCTAGCAAGTTAGAAAACTGGCCCTGTCTGATTTCTTGTTACAGAGTTTTGGGCCTTAATTAGTCGATTTTCACGAATTTGAGCTCTTTAGCGCAATAATTTGAACAAATGTTCTCCGATTTATCTAAGATTTGCCATACAGGTCTTTTGCAATAATTTTTCAAGCGGGTTGAAAAACTGTCCCCGCACGATTTTTTGTTATAGAGTTATGGGTCTTAATTAATTTTTACGAATTCTGAACTTATTAGCATTATATTTTGAGCAAATGTTCCAGATTTGACAATCGGCAGATGATTGATAACCGGATTGTAGACATACAACACTCTCTGATTGCCACCACAACTCGACGCCTGAATCTCCGATGCTCACCGCTTGTTGATGGGGTAACATGTCACAGCAGAACGTGACGCAAGGGTGGACTACAAGAGAGGTTGGGAAATTTTGAGAAAGTGGTAAATGCTCCACTTACTCCCTTCTTCCCGGTTTTTACGCCACATGGAGATTATAGAATATTCATTTGATAAAAATGCAAAATTTATCGACAAACTTTGCAATTCATTCATTCCGCGTGACCGTGTCACTCTCTTTTCCCCCTGAAACAATAACAAGCTGATCCATTAACTCACAAAAAATAACCAGACTTAATAATTTAGATGAAGCGGATATTAATAACTTAATTAATGGTATTTTGTTGCTTTTTACTGTCATCGTCAATATCGATTTATAAAAATTTACTCGTCATTGCAAGAATTAATGAGTGTGGTATTACCGCCTTCATTTCCTGCCCTTCATTTGCAAATTCGTTCTCAACTATTCGAGAGAAGACTTAAGCCCTATAATGAAGCTAAGTTTCTCGACGTAAATCTATACAGAATTTCAACGGAAATTAACTCTTAACAAAAACATACGTATCAAGGTAATTAAGGCCAGTATACCCATAAATCTAAAGTGCAACGCGGACATACACAGAAAGACACACGTGTGTGAATGGGTTAATCGATATGGCAAGAGTGCCAGCGCAAGAGGATAAAACGGAAGGCCGTAGGCCTCGAGTTTTATCCTTCCGCGATGGCACAAGTGCCATGTCGATTAATCCATTCACAGGCGTGTGTCGTTCTGGGTTTATTACACGCCTTCACTTCTATAAAAACAATTATTAGAATGACACTCGGCAATTCATTTGACAACTATCAACAAAAAGGACACATTTTATCGCCAACCAAATTTGCGAGGGGAACCCGTGTTACTATTTCGCCCCCTGAGTTCCAATGTATTCTACTGACACATAGAACGCACTGGAACTCAGGGGGCGATCTTCAGCCATCGCTTGGGATTTAAACTGTAATTGCGTTGCACGATTTGTAGAAACTTCCAGTGAAATTTCGCTTCTATTTAAAAACCGTCCGTCAACGATTTCCGCATATAACCTGGATCAAAAAGGAAAAGTATAATAGAAACAAATATGAAAAAATAGCATAAAGGATGAAATATAATAGTTCTAATGTTGCATGTTTGTGGACAAGAAGTCGTGCAAAGTGTTTAATGACATGTTGTTGTTGTCCACCCAACCGTATACAATTTTGCTACGGATTTCAAAATAGCACGTGCTACCCGAGAATGTCAAATTTAATGGGTGACCGACGATTTTCTTTTTGTTATGTTGTGCTAGAGATCCTGGATTAGTGAGAAAACACGCTAGTTTTTTGTCTTCCAACATTTCAAAAAATGCCAAGGTTAGCCGAAAATCAGAGGTTGCGTGCCATTGGTATGCATGAGACTGGGGTTTCTCCAGACGAGCTCGCTGCTGAGTTCTGAGTCACTGTGGCCACTATTTACCGTCTCATTGGAAGGTATAGAACCAATGGATCTACTGCCGACCGACAGCGTTCAGGTCGACCAAGAGTTACGACCCCTGCACAAGGACGTCTCACTTCCGGGATTGCTTCCTTCCGGTGACGAGGACAGCAGCAATTACTCATGGTAGAACTAACAATAGAATCAGTGCACAAACTGTCCGCAGCAGACTCGTTGAACACGGCATGCGAAGTAGGCGTCCATACCACGGACCAATCCTTACCCAACGTCATCGTACCGTCAGAATGGAATGGGTACATCAGTGTGTTCACTGGACTCAGCAGTGTTGGAGCACAGTTCTTTTAGTGATGAATCACGATTTTGTCTACGGCGCGCTGATGGTAGGGCAAGAGTGCATCGCCGACGAGGAGAGCGGTTTTCTGATGCTTGCGCACAGGAATGCGACCGTTTCGGTGGGGGTAGTGTAATGGTTTAGGCAGGACTTTCCGTGCAGCACCGAACACAGTTGATCTTCATCGATAGTAATCTGAATGGACAGCGATATAGGGACGAAATTCTTAACGCTCTTGTTGTACCGTTGTTCAACGCTAACGTCGGATTGCAGTTATTCCAGCAAGACAATGCCTGATGTCACGTGGTGCGTATCTGTCGTGACTTTCTTGGGGAGCAGAGCATCGACCTTCTTCCCTGGCCCCACTTGCACCAGATTTGTCACCAATCGAACATCTTTGGGGTCAATTGGACAGTCGGGCATGAGTTCATGATCTGCAGCCGTTAGGCAGTTTACGTAATGTTCTAAGGCAGGAGTGGGACGCAATACCACGGGATGCCATCCGGACACTTATCAGGTCCATGCGCCGTCGATGTCTTGCCATCCAAGAAGTAAACGGTGGACATACACGCAATTGACTGCATGTGTGAACTTTTCATTTCACCCGCATGTCTGAATTGCGACGTCCTAACGTGCCGCTGGCAACATTAAGAACATGAAATTATGCAAATTTATACAGCCAGACTCGAAATGTTTACAATAATTTGTTTGGGATTAAAGCCGATAATACTAAAAAAATTGCTCCTCAAAGTTTATTATACTTTCTTTTTTGACTCAGTACTTGTGCGGAACCGATTTTCTTTTTCCACATGATTTAGCGTTGCTGTAGATGGGGATTACATAGAACAGGTGTGTAAATAAACTGAGGAGCCAACAAAGAGACCAGTCCTTTCACTATACAAGGTCTTCACACAACCAGTGCAAGAATGTGGAGTTATCGTCACCGACGAGCTATGTAAAACAAAAAATACGTAAACTACAGCAGGTCCAAAGCCATGTCCTGAGACAGACTCCACGACAACAATTACTAAACATCGAAATGACCGAAAATATAACACGTTTAAAAAAACTGCAGAAAAAACTCTTAATCGCCTGTATGATAGCCACCGAATGCTTAACAAAAAGTGAAATCTAAAACATAAATCTAAAATGGAATGGTGCCACCACCCTCCGCGGAAAACAGACGCGCCCAAAATGACAACACAAAAAGAATTAAGAGAATACCACTGTAAATCTATAGAGAAGTAGCGACTGAGGGTGTTCAGTGGTAAGGTCTGCGGAACTCTAACTCACAACTGTTTAAAAAATCAGTCCAGATTTTCCACGTCTGGCTAAACTGCATTTACCGCTTAGGGAACTTTGAATGGACTCCCCCTGTGTACTTTTTTGCATATCCTACTGACGAGACATTCAAAAGTTACATCCCAAAGAAGAATATAAAGGGTCTAACGACCCCCACATCATCCTCGCGCGCTGGTGGTTCGTAAAAGATTGAATCCGTTTGATTGGTCCCTTTTACAACAGTAAATAGCAGTTCCTTCCACCAGGTAATTAACCATATCCCTTCAAATGATGCCGCAACTAGGAATACATTACGCATATTGAGCTGTCGAGTTTGGATCATTTTTTAAATCTAAACTCTTTCCTATTTACACATGTTGAATCCTTAACCTAGCATGAAAAGCAGACGACACTTGCAAACAAAATTCTTGAATAACTATTTTTTTTTCATTTTTTGTCTCAAAAACAATGGTTATGGCCCCTCATTGGAACGAGCTCGGCGAGCTCCAATGAGGAGTCATAACCTATGTTTTAGAAACAAAAACATGAAAAGATAATGAAAATTAATTGGCGAGTTTTGAGAATAGAGCTGGCCGGTTTTTTCCGTTACGTTGGGTAAAGGGTTAAAATAATACATTACTCAAATCATCCAGTCCATCATCCAGAATATATAGCACTCATTCCAAAATCTGATACAGGGTTATTTTCACATCGATACGCAATGATATCCTTGTGCTGAATAGGCCAGTACCAGTATGGCCTGTGCAATGCAGTTTCCCACCAAAATATAGTGTGACCTTGAAAACAATTTTAAGCAGTGCTTTCTCCGAACGATTACAATCTGAGAAGTCATCGCAAAATCTATTTTGAACTACTATTTTACAAGTACTCTTGAGTTCCAAATAAACATACCCGTATGTTTCTTAATTTTTGGAATATTTGCCACCCTGTGTGAAGTTTATTTGGGCCTGTATGTTTATTAAAAATACCATCAGTGCGAAGTGAATGCCTCATATTGGAGACATACTATTGGTACTTAGGTCTGTTTCAGACGAGTAACTCACACAGGACTGTTACCTGGGCTCCAAAGCCCAGGTAACAGTCCTGTATGAGTTAGAGATATTACAGAAATGGCAGTCCCTCTATCATGATTTTCCATCCTGTACTTTTATTCTGCCTTGTACTTCAATTTGTATTCCTCCGATTTTTCACCCTGCACTTTTATTCCGCCCTGTACTTTTATTTGGAACTCAAGAGTATACACTGTGTAATTACAATCGGTTAACTCATGGTCCTCTCAGTCAGACTAGACGATGCTTTATCAATATTATCAGAATATTACTATCAGACAAAATAGAAAGTTCTGACGCAGGGAGTGCACTGCAAAAAATATAGGTTCTCTTTAGAACCAAAACTGGATCTAATCTTGTCCCTGAGATGGAACCAGTTCTGTTTGAACAGTATTTAATTCAAATCAAATAAATTTTTATATAACATTAAATATTAACAGAATTAAACATAAATTGAGGGAGTTTCAGCCGTAAGTTTAGAGCTTATACGAGGTTGTCTCAAATCATTATTAAGCAAAGGAGATATGCACAGTTGTCATATCGAACCAGTTTTGGTTCTGTACAGAACCAAAACTGGTTCGATATGCCAACTGTTCATATCTCCTTTGTTTCAAAATGTTTGGCGACTGCGTTGAATAAGCTCCAAGTTTAGTGCTGAATCTACTTCAGTTCATGTAATATTCTGTTAAAATTGAATGCTAATCTTGGTAAATTTATTTGATTTGAAATACATACTGTTTAAACAGAACTGGTTCCATCTCAGGAACAAGATTAGAACCAGTTTGGGTTCTAAAGAGAAACTATATTTTTTGCAGTGTGGTTGCAAGAAAACTTCGATACACCAGAATGGTGGATGCTGGGGTCCTGACACTTGGCAACGAATTTTTACCTTTCTTATGCGTTTTGTATATACTATTTGAAGTCTGAAATGTCTTGAAACTTAGAAGACTACTGAAGGAACAGCTGTGATTTTGGTAATCATAATAGGCGAGCTTCTTGTGGTCTATGATATAGACAAATTTCTTCTGTGTGTGTTATACTAGGGGGGCTAGTTAAGTTTCTGGTGAGGTAAAACTTCCACCACAAATACTACATTTGAATCAATTGCAAAATAATGCTTTGTGTCCATTCGTCGACCAAGCACATAAATAAATTTCAGTATAAGGTATAAACTGTGAAGAGATAATTTAATAATTTAGCATGAACTGGCAATATATTGTGTCATCTCGATCCTACCGTTCCTCAGCATATACTCCCATTCTATTCGGACATTCCTTGACATTCCTTGCACGCCCTTGTAACTAGCCGTCTTGATTACTGCAATTCTCTGTTATATGGCTGCAAACAACATCTATTGAAGAAACTTCAAAATGTTCAAAATTGCGCGGCTAGAGTGGTAACCAGGAATAAGAAATTCTGTCATATTACACCAATACTGAAAGATCTACACTGGTTACCCATAAAGGAGCGAATTAATTTCAAAGTTCTTCTTTTAACTTTTAAATCTCGCTTAGATATTGCACCTTGTTATTTGAACTCTCTTATACAGTGTTACAAACCTGTCAGAGCTCTTAGATCTTCGTCAGCCAACAATCTGGTATACAACCCTGGATACCTTGTTACTGCCGGTGATCGAGCATTCAGTGTAGCTGGACCTTATTTGTGGAACCAACTGCCCGATCACCTGAAGGTCGTCCAGGACATAGTTTCGTTCAAAAAGTCACTGAAAACCCATCTGTTTAAATTAGCCTATCCCGCCATAAATACTAGTTAGTTACATATTCATATTAGATGTCATGTACTTATTGTAAAGCCCGTGAGCACGTTCAGTGGAAACTCGGCTTTAAACCATATTATTATTATTCCTGAATTATCTGTGGCGAAAGCTGTCAACGCCAAGAGGAAATAGGTCAATTGAAAAATATCCACAAAAAAAATTATTAGTTGTGACTTTCTTTCACAGAATAGCCCATTATCAAACTCGGCTGATGTTGCTTCAAACTGCTGATATGACGACGATGACGACCGATATGAACCAAGCCAGAGTTGTCCCACTTAAGCGTTACCAGATGCAACCAACGTGTTAACATCTAAATGTTCACAGTTATTCGTCGAATCAATCATGAAAATTGGCGTTACCGGGCATGGTGGTTTGAAACAGAGTTTTGTATGACGAGGATTTTTTATGGAAATAAGTTAGAATTAGATGGATGGACAGAAGAAAGAAGAAAGTTGTACAGGAAATTCATCGCAAACTTAGATTCAGAGACGTAAGCGGAGATTCGTCGAAGTGGAAGAGGTGATAATTTAACTATCCGAAAGTCGCGGCTACTCTATTCTGAAGCTGTGTCGTTCGGATAGCTGAACTAGAAGGGGAAACTTCGGACTTTGTGAAAAGAATGAAACAATAACACTGTCAGAAAACTATAATAGATCTGGGAACATTTTGTAATTATTTATTTTGGTGTAATAAATAAAGAAGTTATTACTTGGGTAGTTTCATATTGGCCAAGATATCAGTCCTAGGTAATTTCACATCAGCTTTCGACATTCGGTTTCGGGCTGATATGAAGTTACCTCGGGCTGATATATCGGTCGATGTGAAACTACATGTAAGTAAGTAAGAACCTCTACTTACTGAAATGGGTATTGTTCTCCTCGGCTGTGCGTTTTGTTTACTAAAATGTTTAGTGTTCATGCTTCGTATTTTATAGCCAGGAGAAAATAGCCATAACAAGAGAAGAATGCAGCATACACTAGAGAATTTTTCGCTAAAAGATCTGTGAATGCCGTACAGTTACACAACAGGAGAGTGTTTTTGCTCAAAGGAGATGTGACTCTTCAGCAAGTTTGATAAAAAAAAACTTTACACTCCAATGCGTGTTGCCTTCTGCTTTATTGCACATTTAATCCTTTACCTGACATGAAAAGCAGACGACACTTCTTGAATAACTATTTTTTTTCATTTTTTGTCTCAAAAACATAGCTTATGACCCTCATTGGAACGAGCTCCACGAGCTCGTTCCAATGAGGTGTCATAACCTATGTTTTTGAGACAAAAAATTAAAAAATAATGAAAATTAATTGGCGATTTTTAAGAATAGCGCGCGCCGGTTTTGGTCGTTACCTTGAGTAAAGGGTTAATATTGTATAATGTATGTTCCATCGCGAAGCAAACAGAGGCCAACATATATAAACGTGAATTCGATTCAGATATAAGGTCTACAGGGACATCCACAAATTATAGATAGAGAATTCAATCATGACCAGATTTTGCAAGGTTTCGGTGGGTGCTCAAACGTTCATGGAATGAATATGGGTGTCTATAGAAATTCCAATGAAAATATCATGCTCCGTTCAGGAAATGGGATATAACATAGAAGAAAAACAAAACAAAATCCAACCCGTATATGCCCCCTCCTTCCCTCTCCCCTCAAAATCACTCCCGGTCGCCGGTCGCAGGTTGGCGTGGATTAATCGTGACACCTTCCTTTAATAAAGACGCGGCTTTTATTAAAACATAATACAGACAAGGGTATGCTGGTTTCCTATCTGCACAACCTGAATTTATTCCATCATTTTCAGTTTGAATATTAAGAGTTATACATTGGTTCATTAGTCCGTCAATTCAAAAATACAAAATTGATATTGATTCTCCATAATCACTTCATTTCCTATAACGAAAGACCAGGCATCAGGAAGTGTCATATTGATCCGCATTGTGTAGATTGACAACTTATTCGTGCGTAGTGGAGGCCTAATACTGACTTTAAGCCTGAAATTATAGACTTGCTTCCCGAGTAGATCATCATAATTAATAATTACGTTCAATTTCTCAATACGTTTTAATCAGGATGATTCGAAGTGCGATTGAGTGATGTTTTTTTTTTCAAATTAGATGTTTGCTTTGAGTGTGTGATTTCAAATAAATTACTTCGATGAAACAGTACAATTCTAGTAATGACAGGCGTACCGATACTCAAATCTGTGCCATGTCGTTCGTACTATAACATATACCAGAACATCTTTGATTTGCCGCAGCCTTGATGGAGACACAGGGTGAAATTCCTTGCGAGCTTAACCCCAATATCAGCGGAACCAATTGTGCGTTCCAGCCAAATGGCTCCGGTTTTTATTTCGAATGCAGTGTATTAGGGGTGCATAAGTATGTGACCTTAGACACCAATAAATAAATAAATGTATTTGGGCATTGGACGTTAAATCGAATTTATCCCATATATGGCTGTTTATTTGAACAATAAAGTAGGTTTAACACTGAAAGAATTTATTCCCCTAGTAGCGACGGACTTTTTGTTGGGAGCTTAACCCCAATATCGGCGGAACCAATTGTGCGTTCCAGACAAATGGCTCCGGTTTTTATTTCGAATGCAATGTATTAGGGGTGCATAAGCATGTGACCTTAGACACCAATAAATAAATAAATGTATTTGGGCATTGGACGTTAAATCGAATTTATCCCATATATGGCTGTTCATTTGAACAATAAAGTAGGTTTAACACTGAAAGAATTTATTCCCCTTGTAGCGACGGACTTTTTGTTCTCTGGCCTCTACCACATTTGTCTAGCATAATTAATAGTTCGATTGTTGATTTCTTTAAATCTTTTTTAAAGTATTACATAATGCCTGTAGAAAACACCACACCCTGCTCAAATAATAAAGTGTTTGTGCAAGTTTAGCTCTAGTTTGTAGGGAATCATTTTTAGACAGAAATGTATTACTGCGCCTTGTATATTTTTGCCAATTTTGCTGGTCGATCGAATTGGACCAATGTGCTCCTCACTTCTCGCTGTGTTTTGTAGCGAATTATAGCACGATTTTGCCGCGACTACCCTGTAGAAGAGTTATGGGATAAACAAAATAAACGTACAGTGTTTTCAAGTAAAAAATTTATTCTACTCTTAGAATTAAGAATGAAACCGACTCGCCAGAGGCTCGTCGGTTTCATTCTTAATCCTACTCGTAGAATATTTTTTTTACTTGAAAACACTATTCCTTTATTCTATATATCCAACAGTAAAATCCTGACCACCGCCATCTACGCTGTGTCCTTGGACAAGGCACTCAATCTCGATTGGCCAGGTGCTCCGTGTGCTAACCCTTTACCTAACGTAACGGCCAAAACCGGCCAGCGATATTTTCAAAAATCGCAAATTAATTTTCATTATTTTTTTCATTTTTTGTCTCAAAAACATAGGTTATGACCCCTCGTTGGAACGAGCTCGCCGAGCTCGTTCTAACGAGGGGCCATAACCTATGTTTTTGAGACAAAAAATGAAAAAAATTAGTTATTCAAGAATTTTTTTTGCAAGTGTCGTCTGCTTTTCAGGTTAGGTAAAGGGCTAAGGCAAACTGCAAGCCGACGGAGCACTTGCCTTCAATCGCTGTTAAATTTGCTTTTCCCGGGTTAGTAAGTCGGAGAGTCTGGCAGTTGCTCGCCGCTGTTCGGAGGTTCTCTACGGTCAGTCCGTCTTCCTCCATCCGGAAAACTGTAAGACGCTGTATGACTTTGGCTGTTGAAAATGTCACTAAACCCCAATAAACACACAAGCAAGCAAACACTCTTTTGCATTACACCAGTTTCGTAAATAAGTGATTGAATGACCGCCTTTTGAAGACCTGGCAATACCCACACTCGACGGGTCAATCGGGTAGCGGATATGCATTTACATCAACGTTGCTCGAGTATGCTTTCCATGTACTCTTGGTTTTGTCTCCAGCTCGTGTTGAGCTAGAACCTACTCCCTAGGCTGGGCTCAGAGTATGGGTGAGAGTCATGGGCTGAAGAATTAATAAACAAACTAAAATATAGAATACCCAAACAAAAAACGAGGTCCGGAATTACTTTCTGCTGACTTGAACGTTTATTATCACTTTTCAACGAAATATGAATGATTAGCCTGTTTCCATCTTCCTGGCATAAAACAATAATAATTCTCATTCCAAAGCCTGATCAATATCACAGCAACCCAAGTAGTTACAGGCCTATCGCCTTAATAAGTTGTCTGTGTAAAACCATGGAAAGGATGATCAATGATCGACTTGTCTGGTTTCTGGAATAGAACAATCTACTTGCGAATGTCCAGTGTGGTTTCAGGGTCCAGAGACGTACTGTGGATCATTTGGTTAGACTTGAAACGTTTATAAGAAATGCCTTCGCCAGAAAAGAACATCTGGTCGCCATCTTCTTTGATTTGGAGAAAGCATACGCTGCTGTTCGGAGGTTCTCTACGGTCAGTCCGTCTTCCTCCACCCGGAAAACTGTCAGACGCTGTATGACTTTGGCTGTTGAAAATGTCACTAAACCCCAATAAACACACAAGCAAGCAAACACTCTTTTACATTACACCAGTTTCGTACATAAGTGGTTGAATGACCACCTTTTAAAGACCTGGCACTACCCACACTCGACGGGTCAATCGGGTAGCGGATATGCATTTACATCAACATTGCTCGAGTATGCTTTCCATGTACTCTTGGTTTTGTATCCAGCTCGTGTTGAGCTAGAACCTACTCCCTAGGCTGGGATCAGAGTATGGATGAGAGTCGTGGACTGAAGAATTAATAATCAAACTAAAATATAGAATACACAAACAAAAAACGAGGTCCGGAATTACTTTCTGGTGACTTGAACGTTTATTATTACTTTTCAACGAAATATGAATGACTATCCTGTTTCCATCTTCCTGGCATAAAACTAGGGCTGTCACGATTTTTTAATTTAGGAATCGATTAATCGTCGAAAATAATCGACAATAATCGATTAATCGTACCTAGATGATCCCCTCTCCCTCTCTCTGAAGTCGATAAAAAATGAAGTTCAAGTCAGTTGACCTACCTCCGGTAAATAACGAACGATCCTCTTTTAGGTACATTCAAAGCCTTGATGTTCTGAACTTTTGAACCGTCAGTGTAATAATCAAGACCGGTCGGCAGTTGCGAAGTTCGCAACTGCCGACCGGTCTTGATTATTACACTGACGGTTCAAAAGTTCAGAACATCAAAGCTTTGATGAATGTACCTGAAAGACAAATGCTTCCAACGGCATCTTGGGGTTTAACATCGATGTTCTTAACTCTTCACCTTTAGAAACAATAGTTTTTTTCATCCAGTTTTCTTTTAATTATTAAACGTCTGAAGCGGGATACAATTTACCGATTATTCGACAACGAAAAATACTAATCGATTTCGCCGTGACCAATCAACAATCGATTAATCGTGACAGTCCTAGTCAGAAGCGACATTTCGTTGGCAAAACAAAGAAAATTCTCGACTAGATTCAGACTTCAGACTTTACTCAGTCACATTTCACTGTGTTCTTCGCATAAAGCTTCGTTTTCAGCTAATGTTTACCTTATAATTAATATTGCAGTTGATACCTATTACGAAGCTTTATTTTAACACAAATGGTTAATCGCTTAAAATACCAATAACGATCAGCCATCACTCTGTATTACGTCAAGTTCATTTAATAAAGTTATCACTTCAAGAATCATGAGGTCCAAAATTACAACCGGTGATCAGAGGTCCATTCACGACACAGTACCCTTCTTAATTGCTGGCACAGAAAGCAGAACCTCGTGGTGGGGGTGGGATAGTCTAAACATGACCTTAAAGCCCGTATTGTAATATTTGGATAGCTGTACGTCCTTTGAAGGACGCACCAAACCAATAAAATAAAATACAGTCTTTCAGGCCATATTTGGAGGAGGGCTAACCCAAGAAATCTGGACTTCTGGTCCAAACACGGGCCTCCCAAAGTTCCGGGCCACGGGGTTACTACTCCAGGCCCCTCCCGCTCCTCGGCCCTGGATCTATTCAAACTTTGAAAAAAGGAAGTCAGTTTATTACGGCTCATATAAGACTCGTCTGAAGCTATAGCTGTATGCACGGAGTACGGTACTAACCGCTATAGCATATACAGTTAAAACTATATTTATCTCGGCGAGCCATGGAGAATCGTGGCATGTTTGGTAAAGTCAAGAAAGAAAAAGGGTTGTTATGGCAGGAAGTACGAAGGAGAATCAAAGCCGGAGATATTTCCCACAAGCCTCTTGAAGTGGCACCATTCAAAAGTATTGTACAGTAATCATCAAATCGGAGAAAAATCGTGGCAAAGAAACTTTATTTTAACCTTCTACCACTATGACTTGCTGACTGCAATTGAAAATAAAAATGTGGAATAGCTAACAAAAAGTTTAGTTCACCTATAAGTCCCTCATTGGAATGAGCATAACCCTTTACCCAACAAATCGGTCGTATCGCAATTTACAAATTAAGTGGTTGAAAACAAAAAATTAAAAAAAACATGTCATGTAACCTTAATTGGAACAAGCTCATTGACCTTGTTTCAGTAAGGGTCATATGATATCATTTTGTTTGAAATTTTTCGTAAAATTTAACTGGTTGAGTGCGTGAAGCCACTATCCTGGCTCCATAGAAAAATACTGGAAGCCACTTTAGTAGCTTAACAACATCCTCCTTAGCTCGTTTGCCCAGCAGAAGAAAGACAAAAATATTTGTCCAAAATTATTTTGTGACAATTTATGGGAAAGTTCCAAATCGAACTTCCAATAAATTGTAACAAAAGAATTGATCATGAACAAAAACTTGCTAAAATGGCGCTACCTTTGCTGGTGCATGTAGCACTGTACAGTTAAAACTAGAAGTCCTGTCACGAATACTGCGCTTATCTAGGCTTAATTGCGCGTTGGAATTGCGCACAATTGCCACATCGAATGGCATCCAAAGCACGGCAGGTTCTCCTGGTTACTCATAGCAAACAAATGCAATGTTTCTGCCAATGGACCTCCGGGTTACCCGGAGATCCATTGGCTGAAACATTGCTTGTGCACAGGCCATATGTACAGAATTTGATAGCTTTACTTGGGCCATAACGCGTACATTAAAGCGCATATCAACGTGCTATTTGTGCGCATTTCATGACAGGACTTCTAGTTTTAACTGTAGATATCCTCTACCTTCGCAATCTCAGCTAATCAGATATTATTGGGGCTTGTTTAACTCTTTTGGTGCGGATTATCCCGAGAAACAGAATTCTCAGCGCGTAATAATTTTCAGGAATTTTACTAAAATACGGTTTATTAGATTAAAGAGTTATAATTCTTAAAAACGTTCCAGGTATCTCATAGAGATTTTTTTTCAAAATTGGATAATGATTTATTTTATATATATTTTATGTATATATTGCCGTACATTTTAGTAGAATTTTGTGTGGAGCCATTCTCTACTGATGTCTGTATTTTTGCAGTCAAGATAACACAGTAGGATCTACATTATTAGCGATTATGTGATATAGTCATTTCAAAGTGTAAAGATGCCAACTGCAACGCATCGCAGTTGGCACAATTATGCTTTCCAGTGACAAGAAAGCTGTTCTTGGATAGAAATACAGCAATGCGTTGATGTTTGATTAATAGCACTTGGAGATCGACACACACAGTTGTCTAAAATGCCGACTGTACACAGCAAAAAATATAGGTTCTTTGTAAAACCAACACTGGTTCTAATCTTGTCCCTGAGATGGAACCAGTTCTGTTTAAACAGTATTTATTTCAAATCATATAAATTTATAAAAATTAACATTAAATATTAATAGAATTAAACATAAATTGTGGGGGTTAAGTCGTAAATTTAGACCTTATACGAGGTTGTCTCAGATCATTATTAAGCAAAGGAGATATGAACAGTTGGCATATCGAACCAGTTTTGGTTCTATGCAGAACCAAAACTGGTTCGATATGCCAACTGTTCATATCTCCTTTGTTTCAAAATGTTTGGCGACAGCGTTGAATAAGCTCCAAGTTTACTGCTGAATCTACTTCAGTTCATGTAATATTCTGTTAAAACTGAATGCTAATCTTTATAAAATTATTTGATTTGAAATAAATACTGTTTAAACAGAACTGGTTCCATCTCAGGGACAAGATTAGAACCAGTATTGGTTCTAAAGAGAACCTACATTTTTGCAGTGTAGTTGCCAACCGCGGGTTGGCGTGCCGTCGACTTTAGCTGCCTGTTGCGCCAAAAGTGTTAACAAGTGCTTTGGCAACGTGTGCGTGAACAGAAAAAATCAATTACAAGCAATATCTATCCAATCGTAACAAAAAACCGGAAACAGAAACCCATTGGCATCATCTTTTTTGCTGAAACAAACACTCGAATGACACCTCTAACACAATAACAAGTGGGAAATGAAGAGATTCTTTCAATAAATCATTGGAGCCAAACAGTAATTATTTCATCGTGTTTCTAGACGAATTCCACTGTTGTATTATTGACGTAATGGTGCTTATTGTTAATTAAGCTAACAATGCAAGCAATTGTGAACTGTCCATGTGCATTCGATTGTTTGGTTTAATGTCAGTTTTTCTATGCTGTGGAGGATTCTGTTTCTTGATTTTTCTATTGTCATTCGTCAGCATTTTTCGTCTTTAAATAGCTACTGTACGGGCATAACAGTATGCTGAACTTCGAAATCACATTAACCCAATGAACACCAGAGGCCGTTTATCCGGCCGGGTCACACACTACGTCATAATGTCATTAAGTGGGATGGCTACAAGGTAAATGTGTGAGAAGACCAATCAATATTTTTAACACGTTGAAAATATTAATTGGTCTACCCCCAAATAAATATGGACTCTTCCAATCGCAGCCATTGAACTGACATGGAAGATCCCACCGGGGTTCAAAGGGTTAATTTATAATATACTACTCAACGTTTGCTAAGCACCACATATTTGACACATCATTGTGGAATTTGCTTGTGACATATTTGCGATATATTTGGTGGATATGATTGAGGAATGTATTGAGATGGTCCCCAGTGTTTACATTAGCGCTCTTGACAGGCAGACTTTTCGTGACAGTCATGGAAAGCATGTACCCCTTGATTTTCATGATGTTTTCGTGCACTGTCTACATGTACATGACTTGTGTAGGGTATTCAATGTTTATTTTAACACAAACCCTTGTGGTTTAATGATTGAATATGGCGAATGCAAATGTAAGAAGACATTTGTCTGAAGCTGAAATGTGGCGGGCTGTTGGGATGGTGGATCAAGGGGCTACGCATTGTCAGGTTGGTGAAGCCCTTAGTGTGCACCATACGCTGATCACCAGAGCATGAGCAAGATTTCAGCAGTATGGTACACCAGTAAGACGGCATGGTGGTGGCAGAGACAGGGCAACATTTGCAGCTTAAGACCGGTTTTTGATCATTCAGGCCCGTAGGAACAGCTTTGCAACAGCAACCCAGCTTCGCAGTGACCTTCAGAATGCACCCGAGGTAAATGTTTCGATGCAGACTATCCGGGAAGGGAAGACCATGTATTCGCATTCCGCTGTCCCAGAACCACCGCCAGACACGATATGAATGGGCCATGGACCATGTTGTATGTACCAGAGAAGATTGGCGACCTGTCCTTTTTACAGAAGAGTCAAGATACTGCCTAGACTACACAGATAGGCGTTCTAGGGAATGGAGAAGTCCAGGAGAGCGATTTCATGCAGCCAACACCGCTAGACATGACCGCTATGTTGGAGAATCAATAATGGTCTGGGGCGGCATCAGCTGGGATGGACGTACAGAGCTCTGTGTCCTTGGCTGTGGTACATGGACTGCACAGCGGTATATTGATGAGATCCTGGATGCCCACGTCAGATTGTATGCTGGTGCAGTGGGTGATAGATTTATTCTGATGGACGGTAATGCCCGTCCTCATGTTGCCCATGCTGTCTGGGAGTACCAACAGGGGGAGGAGATTGAGCGTATGGACTGGCCAGCAAGATCCCCTGACCTCAATCCAATCGATCATGTCCGGAATGAGATGCAGCTTGCAATTTCAGCCCGTCCAGTCAAGCCAAGAAGTGTCCAGGAGCTTGGTGCCATGATGGTCCAAGAATGGAACAACATCCCACAAGGGACCATCAGGAACCTGATTGGGAGCATGAGAAGGCGTTGTCAAGCTGTAATTAACAGTAATGGGTCTCATACTCGATATTCAAGCTGTAATTAACAGTAATGGGTCTCATACTCGATATTGAATCCATACCAGTTCGCTCCGTCAACTTTTTGGCAAATTTAAAAAATTTCCTTTTTTTACCAATAATATTCATTTTTCATGGTTATCGTATTCAAACGCTAAAAAATAATGTCAAACACAAACAAAATCTTAATTTCTGTATTTAAATCATTAAAGATATAATTAAATAAAAAATATATACACTTTCATAACAATATTTCAATTAAAACGTAAAACAGGTAGTTGGATGTACTTGGTGCTTAGCAAACTTTGAGTAGTATATAATTAAAAGACACACACGAATGACCGACGTGCAATCGAAGGTTTTTGTGCGCTGACTGAACGCAGGAACGGAGGGGGGGGGGGGGGGGGGGTAAAAAAACTTGACACTACAAAAAAGTCGCCAAATTACTGTCTGTGCGCACACTTTGAAATGTCTCTTTTCGTACAAGCAGACATAATATTAGAATTTCAGAAACGGACAAGAAATATCTAATTAAAAGGTTAGCTGGGATATGAGATAATTCCGAAGCACGACTCAAAAAGCTTGGAATTTCAATCTTGCCCGAAATCGTCGGCACAAATGAACATATTACTATCAAGCATGTAAATAGGATGCAGCACCAGCTCCAATTGAGCCATGTCAGCGAGTTCCAATCAGATATATTCAATGACGGATAGAAAGCCAGAATGAATTAGATTGAGTGATTCGGAAGAATCACAGCCTTTCCCTAGCCGAAGGAAACATTTAGCCCCTTGAAAGAGGCTAACAAACCAATTTTCCCGGTTTATTGGATAGTGCTTGGTGGTTGTTAATAATAATAATAATAATAATAATAATAATAATATACACATTTATATGGCGCCAAAATTATAGTTCAGAAGATATAGAACCATATTCTAAGGCGCTGTACATGTTACTGAGCTCGTACAAATATACAAACGGAATATATACAGTAGCTTACAGTCCAGAAGATCACTTATAGGCTTTTTGAAACAGGTATGTTTTGAGATCTGTCTTGAAAAGATTGACATTTGACAGTCTTTTTAGGTGTTCTGGTAAATTATTCCACAAGTGAGGGCTAGCAAATGAGAATGACCTATCTCCAAATGTCTTACACCTATGTTTTGGAACATGTAGTAGCATTTTACCATCGGACCTCAGGTTGTATTGACACACATTATTGGTATTAAGGAGTTCTTCGAAGTAGGCTGGTGACATGTTGTTTTGTGTCTTAAAAACTAATAATAAAGTTTTGAAAATTATTCTGCACTTGACTGGCAGCCAGTGCATATCCCTCAGAACAGGAGTGATGTGTTGAGATCGTGATACCCAACATACCACTCGGGCTGATGCATTTCGTACCAGCTGTAGGCGAGAGTACTGATATTGTGGAAGGTTACTGCATGCTTTAAAAGTAATTTTGCACTATTTAACTGTACATGCCTCATGTTGTCCAATCGTGGAGGAATCAATTTGTTTTAATTTACTGTACAGCGTCAGGTAAATTTTGTATGTTACAACAATAATGTTAAAGTAGTGTGAGCTGTACAAGCCTATTAATGCCTGTTTGTACACAAATCATTTTTTCAGTTTATTGAACAGTGCATGGTAGGTACTGCATTGTTCAACAGTAATGTTGCAGTGAAGTACTGTATAATCGTGATAATGGCCAATTGTGAAAAATCAGTTTGGTTCAATTTATTGGACAGCATCAACTAGGTACTGTATGCTCCCACAGTAATTTGTGAACTGAATAAACTCGATAATGCCCAATGTTGCGAAAATTGGTTTGCTTCAACCTACTGGGCAGTACCAAATATGTACTATATACTACTATAGTAATGTTGCAGTAGCGAGCTCTAAAAGTCAAATAACGTCCAGGAGTGCAAAAATCGGTGATGCTAAATTAGTAAATCACATTTGTCTGTCTAATAACCGGAAGTTCTACACAAGTCATTTTGTTCCAATTTGCTGGATAGTGTCAACTGTACGCTACAACAGCAATGTTACAGTAGTCTGGGCTGTATAAGGCTATAATGTCAAACTGTGCAGAAATCAATTTGTTCCAATTTATTGGACAGCTCCTGGTATGTACTATATGGACAGCTTGGGAAAGTTAAGTGGTACCGTTCTCTATAAAACGCCACTGACAAAGGTTTAAGAAATATTCCGGCTAATCTGAATATGAAGCCGATGACACCATTCCCTTTCCTGCAGAACATGTGTATAGCACATTTCATCCTATTCCTTACTTATATATTTGTTATATTGTAGGTTCTGGGCTTTTTTATTTGCCATAGACCATGCAGATATTCTGTACCCAATGTACTAACCGAACCCCACAGTGTTATGACGGCCCCTTCACCACTGCTACTCAATTCTAAACATGGGTACTAGCATTATTAGTTACACAGTTTGTTGGTGGCCTAATATGTTTTATGTGGTGTCAGTTAATTCCATATTGGACTCGAGCAAACTGTGTAACGAATATATCTTACCGACTGCTGCATCGATGCACAGAACTAATAACAACAGCGATCAAAATTAAATGAGAGAATTCTCACAATGTGTTCACGTGTCTTTGCCTTGTTACAATTTATGGAGAGAGCACTCTCCCATAAACTGTAATAAGGCAAATTCATACATACCAAACAGTTTCATTTCGAAGGTAACATGACACACATCCACAGAATATGAAGCCTTTTAAGTTGCCTAACCTGCACTTCAGACCAAATATGGGCTTCCAACACTCAGTCTTTCAACTTGAAGCGTTTATCGGCTGCCGCCATTTTGAATAATCAATGAACAAAGGGGAGATTACCCATAACTGTCAGCGTATATTGATGTTGACATGCAGTATATGGTTTTATATGCAGTCTGCATGTGACGTCTTTGAACCAATGAAATTCCGAGATACTTGTAGGAGGTAAGATATAGATCAACACAGGATGGAAATCGGACTGCATTATAACTTCATCGCAAATAGGTACAACACGATGAGGCAACCCATTAGAATTCAGCATTTCGTGACAATTCGCACTGTAAAAATCCGCATCTCATTGGCTATGTGTGTCATTCTAGGTATTATTCTTTTGTCCGGGGACATCGAAATTAATCCAGGACCACCACGAAATGGGGGAAGCTGACGTAACTAGCATTTCTATACTTAACCAAAACATAATAAGCATCCGAAACAAGATTGATAACATTGCAGATGATATTGATGACTTTGATATTATCTGCTTCACCGAAACACACCTTGATTCTAGTTTTAATTCAGATAACGTGCTGATCCCTGGTCACCTCCCACTAGTTAGAAAGGACAGGAATCAGTACAGTGGCGGCGTCGCGGTCTATTTCTTAAAAGATATATATGCCAAGCGTGTACCAGAACTAAAATTTGATCAGTCTGTTTTATGGTTCGAGATTACCTCAAAACGTAAATTCCTGCGTTCCTCAGTATGTCGATCAATTCTGTACCAGCAGCTACTGGGAGGAGCTGGAATCGGCCATCGAAGACTCGTTTAGCATAAATCCATCCCTGATAATTACTGTATATTTGAATTGTGATCTTCTTAACCCGTGCCTATTTTAAAAATGGGGATGCGCACGGTCCCAATAATTACAGGCCTGTTTCTCTTCTTAGCTGTGTAATTAAAGTAATGGAGAGGATTGTCTTTAACCAACTGTACGAACATTGCTGTGTTAATAATTTATTTTCTAAATATCAGTGCGGGTTCCTGCCACAACATAGCACAGTTTATCAGCTAACTGAAATATATCACAATCTTTGTTTAGCCTTTGACAGTAACCAGTTTTCTCTTGGAATATTTTATGACATATCAAAAGCGTTTGATAGAGTTCGGCACAGGGGTCTAATCCACAAACTGAGGCAAAATGGTATATCTGGACTACTCATCGAGTGGATCGGCAGCTACTTATCAGATCGTAAACAAAGGGTAACTGTTAACTCAGTTTTCTCCGAGTACCTGCCTGTACATTGTGGTGTTCCCCAAGGATCTGTCTTAGGACCCTTCCGTTTTCTGATATACATTAATGATATCTCTGAAAATTTATACTCTCCGGACGTGTGTAGATTATTTGCAGAGGATACTAGTGTAACAGAAACTGGATACGAACTAGATGACGTTGCTATAAAGTGTAATGAAAACTCTGAGGTCATTTCAGAATGGGCAAACACTTGGCCAGTTACGTTTAACCCCCTCAAAAACAGAGGTCATTTTATTCACCAAGAAAAATGATAACCTAAATGCTGTTGTAATGTTTGGTGAGACACCAGTTTGAATTCACAAAGTCACACACTCACCTCGGTCTGTCCTTGTAGGGGGAGGGGGGGGGGGGGGGGTTCTTAAATTGGCATACCCAAATTAACAAATTGTGTAAAACGGCTAATTCCATGTTGTCTCAGCTGAGAAAACTTACGTATATCCTTTGCAGGAAAAGTCTGGAAACTTTATACAAGTCATTCATACTCACCGTCATAGAATATGCAGATGTGGTGTGGGCCGGCGCGCCGGAATACCTACTTTCCAAATTGGACAGAATTCACGTCGATGCAGCTAGTTTGACAAGGTCTACCTCTATAGCTATTCTACTCGCAGAGCTGGGATGGGAAACCCTTGAACAAAGGCGTCATCTCTACAAAATGATTACGTTCTTCACAATTGTAAAAAATCCGGCACCCGCCTATCTCTCTGACCTATTACCCCGAACGTATCCCCGTATGGCACCAGCTCCCACTCCAACTTCCAACTACCACTTATATATACGGAAGTATTCAAACGCTCATTTATTCCCTCTTGTATTTCGGAATGGAATGCTTTGCCTCTGGGAGTCAGACAGTCGAGTTCTCTGAATAATTTTATTAAACATTTCAACAGTGGCGTGTATAGGGCACCTAACCCTTTACCCAACGAATCGCCCGCATCCGCCCGCGTAATATGCAAATTCAGCGGTTGAAAAAATATTATTTTAAAAAAAAAATTTCAACAAAACCATATCATGTGGCCCCTCGTTGGAACCAGCTCGTCGAGCTCGTTCCAACGAGGGGTCACATGATATGGTTTTATTTAAATTTTTTGAAAAATTTAAAAAAATGATATTTAAAATAATAAATTTTGATATCGTCTGCGTTGGGTAAAGGGTTTTAAATACTTTAACACTGGGGATAGGACGACTAATATATATAATACATTGCAAACTGCGAAATTCCTGCAGTGGCCTTAAGTTTGATAAGTTCTCCAACTATATTCGTGACACATCAAACTTTTCATGTGGCTGCGGGACTGAAGATGCCAATCATTAATTCTTTGATTGTAGTAACCATACAGACGAAAGACTAGTCCTGTGGGGGTGGGGGGAATCTTACGCACCTGACAATAAGATCAATCACTGATCTTCTATATGGTATTCCCAACTTACCCGATGCAGTCAACTTTCACCTATTTTGTACCGTACACAAATTTATTAAAGCCACGAAACGATTCTAAGTCTAAACCTGTACAGCGGAAGAATCTCCTAGCATGTCATTTGCATTCTGCTGACTTTCCAAATCAGTTTCCACGTCTGTTTACTTCATACATGGTTTACTGCTTTTCGATTGCTTGTTCTGCCTGTCCTGGTTTTGCAGTGGTATAGGGTTCTGACTGAAACGTTGGGTGTGGAAAAAGACCAGCAGGCTTACTGACTCAAACCGGCTGTGTTGAGAGCGTGGGAAATATCTGTTCCGACACTCGCAAAGTTGATTACCCAACTTTCTTCTCTACCTGTGTACATACACATTTTTTTCAAGATATTTTTACGTTTGTTTCGCTACTAATACACAGTTATGTAACTATCATTGAAAATATGTAAACATAATTTATAACTTTAAATGTATATCAAGGAAAGGATATAAACTAAGTGCTGGGCATTTGTCATCCAATCCTTTTTGTTAATTTGAACCAATAAAATATGTTTAATACTAAAAAGAGTTGTGGGAATCAATAGTGAAGCTCTTCTTCTTGAAAATTGTTGAGTTTGTGTATGACGGCTAGTAATACAGTACGTGGAGAGTTATTATCACTAAATCACCCGCAGAGTGGAAATTCCACCCGGCCAATAATTGCAAATTTGTTGCAAAGCATAACCAGCACCAGCAAAGATTCAGCCAATGGACCTCCGGGTTAAACCCGGAGGTCCATTGGCTGAAACATTGCTTGTGTTTTTTGTCGATATGTTCAAAATTTGAAAGTTATAGCTTGGGTGGCAACTCCACTCCGCGAGTGATTTAGTTGCAATCCACTCTCCACGTACTGTAGGTCCCTTTTCTTCTGAACTCCGATAAGCGTTTGTAACAATGCTTAGAGTAACAACAGTTACAGCAGCAAAGGATTAACAAAACAAACTCACAATATGCAGTTTGTCTATCGATTGCTTATAATCCAGTTACTGCTTCTGTATTCAAATGAAAGTTGATTATCTGGAGAAAATGGTGTACGCAGGACACTATAAACTGCGACCCTCCATTTGGGGATCGCATTCGAGACCCGCCCTATTTCGCTTTCATTGTTAAATTACCGCAGGCGCTAAATTTCGTGTGGATTGGCCGAGGCAAAGTCTAACTGTGCATGGGGTTTCACTGGTTGAAAGATTAATGCGATGTCGAGCACTGTTCGCGACCCACTTCATGCCACTTTACTGGTCATATAGTCTCTTGGTGTCACATTGTCCCAATAGGTCGAGACGTAGTGCAGCCACAAATAAATGTGGAGAAATAGTTGCATGCACTGGAAGGTTAACGCGCCATCACAAGGCATAGCTGAGTAGAACTGTGCGTGTCAATGCACTTGTCACAAATAAAACTGATATTCTAATATTTCCATAGTACTGGTATGTATTAGGACTGTCACGATTAATCGATTAATCGATTGTTGATAGGCCACGGCGAAATCGATTAGTATTTTTCGTTGTCGAATAATCGGTAAATTGTTGTCCCGCCTTAGACGTTTAATAATTAAAAGAAAATTGGATGAAAAAACTATTGTTTCTAAAAGTAAAGAGTTAAGAACATTGATGTTAAGCCCCAAGAAGCCGTTGGAAGCATTTGTCTTTCAGGTACATTCATCAAAGCTTTGATGTTCTGAACTTTTGAACCGTCAGTGTAATAATCAAGACCGGTCGGCAGTTGCGAACTTCGCAACTGCCGACCGGTCTTGATTATTACACTGACGGTTCAAAAGTTCAGAACATCAAGGCTTTGAATGTACCTAAAAGAGTATCGTCTTCGTTATTTACCGGAGGTAGGTCAACTGGCTTGAACTTCATTTTTTATCGACTTCAGAGAGAGGGAGAGGGGATCATCTAGGTACGATTAATCGATTATTATCGATTATTTTCGCCGATTAATCTATTCCTAAATTAAAAAATCGTGACCGCCCTAGTATGTATAAGTCACAATGGTTTGGTTTGTAAAATTGTGGGAGGATGGGTCGGATCACTGGCAAAAAGATCTTCATGGCAAACCCCACTCACTATTTCCTTTTGTAACTTTTAATAAACTAAAACAACGGGCATCTCCGAGAGCTGTCTGTTGTTTTCATTTATTAATATTAACAGAAGGAAACTTTGCTTCATTTTCTGTCACATCATGGATGTTTCCTCAACAATACATGTTTTTTAACAGTACCTCCCTCGACCGACCAATAATTTCAGTGGAGATAACTTTATCGAAAAGTCAGTTTTCACGAGATAAGTCATTGATGCGTGATACCAATCGTAATCCTGTTAATATGTTTACATTACCAGTCTAGGGTATGCAAGTTACGAACATATTTGTTTAATTGTCCACCAAACACATGGGACACTCACATAAGATATTACTGTCTAGTGGCGAGGGGTCAGAAGGCAAAACAAGTGCAAGGACATTGTTGTTCCCACTGCAGTTACTGCTGATGATATCGAATGTGAGTAGAGTGAAATTGCGGATTCTAGCACAGCAAGTCCCTTAGAAAATATCTCGCGATTTTCGAGCATTTTGTCTCGAGAAAAAATACTGGCACACTTTTGACTTCTCGCTAAATGTGCCAGTATACCGCGAGACGACACGCGACTTTCTGAATAAGATATCGGATGGGAAATCGATTCGCTGATAGAGAGACTACAAGGATATGTTCCATCTTGTCGATCGAATCTCGGAGATTGAGCGAAAATAAAAATTTTAGAAAATGTTGTCCGGTTGTAGCCCAGTAGAAAATTCATCGCAATTTTTCACGTGACAACGATGGATATACGGTAAACTTCCGAATTCGGTTCGGGAATCTGTAGAAATTTTCACTAAAACCTCTTCTCGCAACGTAAATTTCATTCTGAAAATGTGGGCTGATAATTTACCTGGAACGTCTGTAACATGTTGCAACTTTCCATCTCTTGGTTTTATGTCCGGGGGACATTTGTTAAAATGCCAAAACCCCAACTTTTCCTGATCTGTGAAATCACGTGTGTATTATAAAAAAGACATAGAAGAATAATTAAAGCAACATCGCTGTGCGCTACGAGAAAGCGATGATGAAAAAAGGAAAAAATATCATCTGTTTTTATATATATATTTATTAGAAGAAAAAACAGAAAAAAATAAAAGAAAATAAAAAAGAAAAAAAATTAAATAAATAAAAATAAAATTAAAAAAAACTTGAATATCGGGCATTTCATTTTTAAATAAGTCGCTGGAACGAGACGGTTCGTCGATTTCTAGAATGGAAGATGAATATCCGAGAGAGCAATATGGCGAAACAAAAGGGCGAAATGGAGTTGAAACGAGAGACGACTAAGTTGTTCAAACTCGTGATAGATACTCAGTAGCAAGTGAAGAGAGAGTTCGTTTACGAATTGAAACCCATAAGAGAGGGTTCTCTGAGAGGTATATCCGTACAGTACGTGGAGAGTGTATTCTCACTAAATCACTCGCAGAGTGGAGATTCCACCCAGGCAATAATTGCAAATTTGTTGCAGAGCATAACCAGCACAAGCAAAGTTTCAGCCAATGGACCTCCGGGTTAAACCCGGAGATCCTTTGGCTGAAACAATGATTGTGTTTTTTTGTCGATATGTACAGAATTTGAAAGTTATAGCTTCGGTGATAACTCCACTCTGCGGGTGATTTAGTTACAATCAACTCTCCACGTACTGTATATAGTCCTATGAGAACAGAGACTGTTCGAAGTAGGGATGTGGACGATTCTACCAGTGTTAAGTCTAGCGTTAGCACGATAGGTGATGTCAAAGATATGGAACCTAGAGATTACGAGAATTTATATGCGACCAATCCATCAATGGTGGACCCTCTCTGCGGTTTACGTCAAGGGACGAATAAGCGTGCAGTCTACATGCAGGGGCGGCGAGGTCGGGGGCACAGAGGGCACGTGCAATCCTCTCCCCCAATTTTTCACCAATTATGGGTACCTGAACATCATTTCCCGACATAACGTGCATAACCCCGTAAAATGTGTAAATATAACAATATAATAATATCACCAAAAGGTGAGATATAAAAAGGCGAATGCTACTCTTAATCAAAAACGAAAAAATTAAATTCACTACCACTACCCTAATCTGTGGTGACACCCGAAGACAGACGATGCCACACGAAGACAGCCGATGCCACACGATTCAATATTGACAGGCCAATATCCAATATCGCAAAATAATGACAATAAGGTTGAGGTTAGGTTGAGGTTGAGGTCGCTGCAGTTAGTGTCTTAAATAGGGTGGGAACAATGGTGAAGGGTAGCGTATATATATTTATATACTTTGCACGAATACACCGCCCCGCCACCATTGAACTCCTCCACCTCACCCCTCCCCCACCCCCCAAGAAAAAGAAAAATTATTTTCGATCCTACACCTTTGCGGTACCTCTCACGTTTTTTAAGCTTCCGACACCTCTGTCTACATGGGTGTTAACCCTTTACCCAGCGTAACGGCCGAAACCGGCCAGCGCTATTCACAAAAATCGCCATTTAATTTTCATTATTTTTTCCATTTTCTGTCTCAAAAACATAGGCCATGACCCCTCGTTGGAACGAGCTCGTCGAGCTCGTTCCAACGAGGGATCATAATCTATGTTTTTGAGACAAAAAATGAAAAAAATTAGTTATTCAAGAATTTTTTTTGCAAGTGTCGTCTGCTTTTCATGTAAGGTAAAGGGTTAAGATGGTAGAAATAACCGACGAAAGTGATCTGATCGTCGAAGGTCGAACGTACAAAGCCTCTAAAGGACTGTGGTATCTGATTATGCTGGCTATACCTAACTATTACAGTAACAAGGATTATAAAAATTACCTTGATCTCTTGGTTCAGACGAACGTCATGACACGGAATAATGATCCCAGAGAGGCGAGGCCTAAAGCGAACAGAGGTGTGAAATGGAAACAAGTGGTGAAACCAGTGTGGGAATCACAGGATAAGGGAATGACCACAGCCACTACGATCACTCCTTGCGATGATAATGCGCTGCTGGAGAGATTGGATCTCTTGATGGTGAGTCGAGAAGCTGGTACATGTAATACAGGAGAGAAATGAGTTTGTGAGCATATGCGACGAATTGTTGCCACGGAAGGTTTTGGATAGAGATATACATAAATTGATCACGAACGCGATGAAAGAAGAAAAAAATTTAATAATAAATAAAAAAAATGAAAAATATAAAAAATAATTATTTTAAAAATAAGGAAAAGGACTGAAAGAAAGAAAAACTATGTTAATGATAAAGGACATAGGATTTACGAGATCTTACGTCTTCGAGGGATCGGGTTTGCTGGATTCAATGATGGGAGTTCTATCACACGCCTTCACCGGCGATGTAGCGAAACAGATTGCTTCAACCGCTGTGAAGGTCATAAAGAAGACCGCAATGGATATGGGTAAGAACGCTACAACGGAAGCGAGTACTAGAATCACTTTCGAAGATGGCAAGATGAATGCCGATTCAATTCAGAAGTTGATAAGACTGGCGGTAAATCGGAAGAGATTCTAGCAAACACGAAACTTGGCAATTTTAAGATTTCCAGCATCATGCCGATAAGGAACTCACTAAGACGTTGAACAGCAGAGGATCGGTATTGAAAATGGTTTAAAGTAAGAAAATTGATTTTTTTTATTATATATAAAAAATAAATAAAAAAAATAGTTTAAAAAAACATCAAAAACTTAGTTAAAAAACTTTCAAAAATCAACGAGACTGGAAAACAAAGATCTATCGTGGAACGAAACGAAGACCAAGAGATCGAATCATGGACTTTTTACCAAACGCATAAGAGGATTGATAGTGGGAAAATCCATTTGCTGAAAGACGAATCAGTTGATGAATCTATTGTTGTTACCTGAGTGATTGGATTACGATAGATTGTTCGTGTTCGGCAAGAGTTTCTTTCAATACGAATACGAATTTTTGCGAAAAGCCCTGAGTACAAAATTACCGAAGAATGTGAAAATTATAATCATCGGGACGGGTTCGAAAAATGCTATACAGTGATCTTGAAAGAGATGTCGAGAGAACTCAAATTTGGAGGACAAAAATCTCATGATCTTCGACCACTGGTGTTCGTGAAACAGAATCGATGCAAATCTTACTACGTTCACTCTTATGATGATCGCGTGGCCAGCGACATGAGCAAAGAAGAATTTAGGAGATATTGTAAGGCAGTGTGAGATCGCGGACCTCATCATTACCATCGATCTGACAAGTAATAAATATCACAGAATATATAGGAACGGATTCAACGATTTTTAGATTTCATGTGATGTGATCAATAATGAATAGAGAGAGAGAAAATGACAATAATATTAAATACAGTAAGTAAAAAAAATTAAAAACATAATTATTAAATAAAAAAAAATATCACCACAATATGAAACTCAATTATGAGAAACGATCGCCGAGAACACGATCACAAGATTCTTTTTCGATTGTGGTGCGTGATGACAAGACTCGATTCATGACAAATTCAATCCATCGATCGAATTGAAGAAGGATAAGAGATATGAGATGGTACTGGGGAATCTGGAGATGTACCATTCGTTTCCCAACATCACGGAGAAAAATGATACATTCGGGTATTCTGGTGGATTGGATTGGTTCACGATTCGCATTCCCAAAAGCAGTTATGACATAGTCGGTCGAAACGAATGAAGTTCGACGGTCACAACAGAACCGCCATCAAGATAACTGCCAACGTCAGTACTCTGTAAACGATACTCAACATGAGAGAGGGTTATCAAGTGGATTTCAGGGGACACGCCACTCGGAACGAAAGCATCCAGACTAGAATGAAGTTCGACGGTCACGACGGAACCGCCATCAACATAACTGCCAATGCCAATACTCTGTAAACGATACCCGACATGAGAGCGGGTTATAAAGTGGATCTCAGGGAACACGCCACTTTCGGAAAGATGTTGGAATTCAATCAAAACACGTACAAGGGACACGCAACATCAAAAAACATTGTTGACATTTTCTCCATTAACAGCATTTTGATGAACGAAGACGTGTTCTCTTGAAGTTACGTGAACAATGGCTCACAGCCCACAATCTTCTACTCTTTCTTTCTGGGCGTCTCTCCAGGCTATAAGATCATAGAGCGGCAGCAAAATCTAGTCTATCTACCCATCACAATGCTTACTTTGTACAGTATTACCATCAAATTAATGGATCAAAATAGGGAGCTGTTAGATATTCGCAGTGAATGTGCGACAATGTGATTTCACAAAAGAGAAATTTAAAAAAAATTTGTTATGAAAAGATATATTTTATTAAATAAAAAACAGACAAAAAAAATTTCTACCTAAACTTTCTTTGGAAAATAGGAAATTACAAAAAGCTAAAAAAAATAACAAATTTCTTTTTTAATTCAAATTAATTTTATATATAATAGGAAATGAAAAAATAAATTTAAAAATATTTAAAACATTTTTAAAAAGGTAAATTAATTCCCAAAAATAATGATGAGATACATAATACAAAACGTAAACATATCCAAATGTTAGAAAGACAAACTTCATAGAGCATTAGACAATCGAGGCAAAGCTGAGAGCTTGAAATTAAGTCTTGATGACTTGAGCAATGGTCTCCACAAAATCGCGTAGACTAAAATGCAAATCATTAGGAAAACCAAAGCACATTCTAATGGAAGAGAGGACTGACCGTGAGACTAAGTCCCGCTCAATTGAGATATAATTTGAAAATGAAAGGTGGTTTCTTAGGATTTTTGGCGGGACTGGCCACCATAGCATTACCCATTCTCACCAAGACGGTTTTGCCGGGTTTTGATAAAGGAGTTCTATCGGAATTGGACATTACTGGTGCACATAAAACAATGGGAACCGGACTGTTCCTGAAGAGAGGAGTGGTGTGTCGAATCTAAACGGATGGTAAAGGATTGTATCTAAGAGACGTGTGAAAGGTAGCAGTGCATTCCACTCTCATGGAGACGGTCTCTATCTGAAGAGAGGAAAAAATTTGAGCGATGGTCGAGGTCTGTTATTAGGTCCGAATTCGCCTTTTAAAAACGTACCCATTCTCAGGTTGTTATCATGAGACTTTTTGAGAAGAAAAGATGCATAATAATTCATGCACAATATATATATATAGTTATATATATTAAATAAGAACAAAGAAGAAAAAAAGAAAGAAATAAATAAAAATGGAAACGAGAAACAACGAGAAATCCCGACTTACCGACTTTACTACCGACAGCACCTTCTTTGAAAGACATACAGTACATGAAGAGTGTATTATCACTAAATCACCCGCAGAGTGGAGATTCCACCCAAGCAATAATTGCAAATTTGTTGCAAAGCATAACCAGCACAAGCAAAGTTTCAGCCAATGGACCTCCGGGTTAAACCCGGAGGTCCATTGGCTGAAGCATTGCTTGTGTTTTTTGTCGATATGTCCAAAAATTTGAAAGTTATAGCTTGGGTGATAACTCCACTCCGCGGGTGATTTAGTCACAATCCACTCTCCACGTACTGTAGGCAACACATTTCGCATCAATCAAATTAATAAAATGTAACATTATTTGACAACTGAAAAAGATAGATTCCTTCGTTCAACAAGAAGTACACATAAATGACTAAATTGGTTGACGGACTGAATCTGACTCTCAACAAAGTATCCATGGGTTTGGGTACTGCAGGAATGGGTCTCCTATCGACCGTGGCCACCATTCCAGACGTGCTGGTGATAGAGGACGTTGCTCCCGCGGCCGGAGTCTTGAGCATGGTCAGAAAATTCGTGAGCAAAAACATTAATTATCATTGAAAGCCGAGAAACACGAAAAGATGAAAGTGTTAGCTGGCGTGAAAATCAATTCCATGAGTGACATGATATCGGCTTTTTGGAAGGATGGATGGATTCCTATCAGGAGTATCGCTACATTCTCGACGAAATGGGTAAATTCGACATACTGAAAGAAGGTATAAAATTAAAGTCTCGTCATATTCTTAAAGAGGAGATGAAACATAACCTGATAGAAAAAGGTCGAGAAGCCTTAATCCTTTCATACACTCTTGGGGAAAAAACAAAGACACAGAAGTAGTGACAGATTTAAAACAAAAATGATGATATTATATATATAAGAAAATAATTAAAGTTAAAAAAAAATTTTTCTTTAAATTAACAAAAAAAATGAATTGCGTAAAATGTAAGAAATCTACAAGCACTGATAACTTGTGAAGAGTGCAAACTACAAATAACAGACAGATGTTTTGTGGCAGCTGTAAAGTTCGACGAAAACTCAATTCGTCAAAAGAGGTGGAGGAGCAATGAACAGACTCATCAATAATCTTCCCTTCGAAATGCATCTGCCAGGACACCAATTCACATGACCCCGCACGAAATTTAACAAACATGAGATTGAATAAAAATCTGACGCCAAAATCGTGAAGCAAACCCATCAATATAGTGGACTGAGCGGTCTATGGTCCTGATCTCTCTTACATCAAGCATCCCAACATGAAGACTTCAAATGAAGTGTACGACAATAACATGTTGAGAGATTTTTATATACCCTTTACCTAACATGAAAAGCAGACGACACTTGCAAAAAAAATTCTTGAATAACTAATTTTTTTCATTTTTTGTCTCAAAAACATAGGTTATGACCCCTCGTTGGAACGAGCTCGACGAGCTCGTTCCAACGAGGAGACATAACCTATGTTTTTGAGACAAAAAATGAAAATATAATAAAAATTCATTGGCGATTTTTGAGAATCGCGCTGGCCGGTTTTGGCCGTTACGTTGGGTAAAGGGTTAAAATATAGTCAATCCCACGCAGAAATTTGAATGCTCACTTGTCAATAAAAAATGTCAATTCGGAAGGGAAATAAAAAAAGTAATTCAATAATGTATTAGCAATCGAACTGCACAAACCCATAGTGCACATATTTCGAAACCGAAGAGTATTCATGAAAGGATTGCATCAGGGCGAACGAAATGATTTCGCGCGCCGAAGGCGCGCAGGGACGGTATGAGGAACAAGCCCCTTTCGACCCTCGGTGACTGTATATGATTGGCTGTCACATGTCTAGGCGTGTTGAAGGAGAAAAAGGTTCCGGTACTCGGCGGGTGTCTCCTGTTGCGGCGTGGCGGTATCGTTGACTGATGTCGGTTGAACCCTCGGGTGAGGACCAGTGTGGGAGGTTGGGTCCTCTCACAAAGGTACTACCTCTCCCCGAGGGTGCAGTCGATCTGGATTTTCGGGCAAGTATAGTCTGCCACTTCGGAGATGAGCATCAGGGCGGGCTGCCGATCTGGTGGATATACAATCGTTGTCGAGACACAACGGAGGTGTTAAATATCTACTGACGGTCCTAGACCTGTTTTCGAAATACGGATGGATGAGAGTGTTGAAAATAAATCACAAACAAGCATGGCCAAAGACTACGTTGAAGATGGCTGCGCCGACAATTTGTCCGAAACTTGCCGAGGACGGTGGAGTGAAAATTTACAAGTGGAAAAAACCTTTTGAAAATGGTTACACGTCTAGATGTATAGAAGAAATCTTCATCGTGGTTCGAGTGTTCAAAACCGACCCCATCAATTATGATATAGAAGTATTAGGTGGAAATAAATAACGGGAAAGTTTTACAAACAGCAGTTGCAAAAGGCCGCGTTTTAACCCTTTACCCAACGCAGGCGATATCAAATTTATTATTTTAAATATCATCTTTTCAAATTTTTCAAAAAAAATTCAACAAAACCATATCATGTGACCCCTCGTTGGAACGAGCTCGTTCCAACGAGGGGTGACATGACATGGTTTTGTTGAAATGTTTTGAAAAATAATATTTTTTCATCTGCTGAATTTGCATATTACGCTGGCGGATGCGGGCGATTCGTTAGGTAAAGGGTTAAAAAACAAGGTTTCTTCACATATATATAATAAATAAGAAGAAAAAAATAAAATAAAAATAAAAAAAAATAATTAAAATTAGAGTGAAATAAATTCAAGAGTACAATGTGTACAAATATTTACCTGTGGCTGGAACAAGCCTCAATAATGAGGGAGAGATAAGACAAAATATCGAAATGCAAGATCTCCTCCTTCATCCCAGCAAAAGTTATCTCCAGATAGGACGTTTGACGAAAAAGGATGGTTGCGACTATGCTGACAATGACGTCAACACTTTAGCTCATAACGACATCATGCATCTTTTCAACAGTATATCGTATAAATTCTCAGGTCAAGAGATAGAAACAGTGTTTCATCCTGGTCAGGCTACAACGATGTTGAAATATCCCAATGATTTTTCCAAATATAAATGACTCAATCAACTGTGGATGAAAGACACCAGCTCAGATGCGACTGTCGACAACGTGGGTGCAGCCACGAGATTTAAACACATCGTTCAAGCGTGTCGTCTGGAGAAACGTTTTCATTCAGGATTCCTCTGTTTTTTTATAAAATATTTTCAATTTTTTACCAAACTTTCAAAAATGATTTACAAACTTTCAATTTTTTTTATTTTTCAATTCTTATATATATAAAAAATAAAAAAGGCACTGCATATATAAGAAATTAAATAAAAAAAAGATTAATCCTACGAAAGAATTTCACATATATAACAAATAATTTAACTTTAAAACATTTTTTTTTAAATTCATTTTTTTTTAAATTTCGTATACTATTCAAAAAGGTAGGAGATATCCAAACTGATGTTGATATTTTCGGAAAATGGTATTGAATACGCGTGACTGGTTACATCAATATGTTACCAAGTTTAGTGTGGATCATGAATGTCACCGGCCCACGAAAACTTCGTGCAGGTTTTTCGCACGAGCTCGGCGTTAATGTCTGTGGGGTAGGTTTTGAGATTTTCATTTTGTACTGGGCGGACTTTTTCGAAGGTCTCGTCGTTCTTTTCTTGGTATAAACTCGTTCATCAAAAGTTTCTGGTCGAAACGTAACTTTTGAGGTATGCGAAAACTGACACGTGACGAACGTTTACCTGCCGTTGGCATGTTGGAAGCTGGCAATAGACAGACTGCAGTGGCTCAAATTCTCAACGTTACTCAATCGGTGATTAGCAGGTTGTTGTCACGTTACCGTCAGACAGGCAATGTTGATGACAGACGTCGGTCAGGTCGTCCAAGGGCTTAGGACGACAACCGCTAACCAGGATCATTTCATCCGAACCACAGCATTACGTAACCTCCATCAAAGTGCCTCAGAAATTGGACAACAGCTGCACCGAGCGACAGATGTGCGAGTCAGTGGTTAGACTATCCGAAATCGCCTACACAGCTGGAATTTGTACGCTCGACCACCTCGTACAATTCCACGTTTGACTGAACATCGCAGCAAGGCGTAATTGGTGTGGAGCACGACAGCGCTGGGACAATCGTCGGTGGGGCAACGTCATGTTTTCTGATGAATCGAGATTCGCTCTCGACTTCCACGACAGAACGAACGATGCCATGACGTAACCGTTACGCACCACGATCGTTTTGGTGGTGTATCGGTGTATGGTGTGGGGAGGCATAAACATGACAAGCAGAACAGCATTACATGTCATCCAAGGGCGTGTTAGCAGCTCATGTGGTGCCATTTCCGCGACGTCACGGTCGTCGATTCATTTTCCAAGATGACAATGCAAGAGCACACAGGCCCGTGTCGCTACAAAGTTCCTCCAGGAGCAGAACATCACAACACTGCCTTGGCCAGCACTAAGTCCAGACCTTTCATCACTCGAGCACGTTTGGGATATGCTTGGGAGGCTCCTACGACAACGCCAATGGCCCCCTACCAATGTCCAGGAACTCGCCGCTGCGCTGCAGAAGAATGGAATAACTGCAGTCAAGCTGATATTGGACGTTTGGTGAGGAGTATGCCACGTTGGATTCGCGCTTGTCTCACGAACCGAGGAGGATTTACAAGGTATTGAGGTCTTGGACTGAATGTGGTAAATTCTCTGACTGACCGTCCATGTCTTCTGCGGCAAAGTGCGTGGAATGTGTGCTTGTCAGACACTCAACTGTCGCTGAAATCATTCACCAGATTTCACAGTGCAATGCCTCAACTGTCTTTTTGATGAAAATATAAATATATTTCTTCATGTATCTCACTTTTATCAAATATCCCTTACTTTTTTTAATAATATATATATATAATAGGAAATAAAAAATATTAATTTAATAACATTTAAAATTAATCACACTCAGAAAAAAAGAAATGGTCATGGTAAGAAAAATCGAATTGAAAAGAATCCTTACATACAAGGCATATGATAGTAAATCTTTTTATTTGAAACCTCACCCAATCAAATTGAAAGACATCGAGGTGTGAAAGTTTAAATATAAATACTAGAGAAACAGAATTTACTGCACCCAGTAAATTCAAGTCTGTGTGAAAAGGGTTAAAGTATCAGGAATAAACTATACAGAAAGAGAATTTATGGAGGCTTATTTTCAGGTTCAGGAGTGAAATATTTTTAAACAAATCAGAAATGGGTTTTCGTTAACAGTATTTACAGATATTCATACTGGAATCAGAACAATTATTTATAAGAAATCAGAAAAGGCATATATGTGACCAGCATTCAAAGGGTTCGATACTCGAATCAGAAATGGACATTTTTGGCTCTGCTCACTAATTTGAGTGATGAAATACGTTCATAAACGTTTAGAAATGCATTAAGGTGTAATAAAATTCATTTCCCAGTATTTCTGAATAATACGCACTTGATGACTTTGGTGACCTCTTTCAGGCAGACCCCCAGGTGACCTCCATGACCTTGACCCATATTTTGAATTTCCATCAAGTGTCGACTGATTTGGTGTTAGTTCCAGGTCCATTCATCATACCACGATTGAGATATGAGCATGACCCACTTTCAAAAATGTTGGCTACGCCCACTTTTGTAGCATTAAAATGCATGTACGGACCTCAGGAATGCTTTGGGGGGGGGGGGGGGGGGTCAAAAAATGTGATTTCCAGTAATTATGAAAAATGCACTTAATGACCCCAAGGTGACCTCCTTGACCCTGATCCGTATTTTGAATCTCCATCAAGTGTCGACTCATTTGGTATTAGTCCCAGGTCCATTCATCATACCATGCTTGAGATATGAGCGTGACCCACTTTCAAAAATTTTGGCCACGCCCACTTTTTTTACATCAAAGTGCATGTGTGTACATCAGGAATACTTTAGGGGTCAAAAAATGTGATTTCCAGCAAATATGAAAAATGCACTCAATGGCCCCTAGTTGACCTCCGTGACCTTGACCCATATTTTGAACCTCCATCGAGTGTCAACTCATTTGGTGTTGGTCCCAGGTCTGTAGGTCATACCACGCTTGAGATATGGGCGTGGCCCACTTTCAAAACTTTTAGCCACGCCCACTTTTTTTACGTAAAAATGCATGTGTGTACGTCAGGAATACTCTAGGGGGTCAAAAAATGTGATTTCCAGCAATTCTGAAAAAACACGCTTGAGATATGGGCGTGACCCACTTTCAAAACTTTTAGCCACGCCCACTTTTTTACGTAAAAATGCATGTATGTACGTCAGGAATACTCTAGGGGGTCAAAAAATGTGATTTCCAGCAATTCTGAAAAATGCACTCAATGACCCCTAGGTGACCTCCGTGACCTTGACCCATATTTTGAATCTCCATCAAGTGTCGTCTCATTTGGTGTTGGTCCCAGGTCCATACGTCATACCACGCCTAAGATATGAGCGTGACCCACTTTCAAAAATTTTGGCCACGCCCACTTTTCTTTTACGTCAAAATGCATGTGTGTACATCAGAAATAGTCTAGGGGTAAAAAAATGTGATTTCCAGCAATTCTGAAAAATGCACTCAATGAACCCTAGTTGACCTCCGTGACCTTGACCCATATTTTGAACCTCCATCGAGTGTCGACTCATTTGGTGTTGGTCCCAGGTCCGTAGGTCATACCACGCTTGAGATATGGGCGTGACCCACTTTCAAAAAAATTTGGCCACGCCCACTTTTTTACGTCAAAATGCATGTGTATACGTCAGGAATACTTTAGGGGGTCAAAAAATGTGATTTCCAGCAATTATGAAAAATGCACTCAATGACCCCCTAAGTGACCTCTGTGACCTTGACCCATATTTTGAATCGCCATCAAGTGTCGACTCATTTGGTGTTGGTCCCAGGTCCATACGTCATACCACGTCTGAGATTTGGGTGTGACCCACTTTCAAATATTTTCACCACGCCCACTTTTTTACGTCAAAATGCATGTGTGTGTGTCAGGAATACTTTAGGGGGTCAAAAAGTGTGATTTCCAGCAAATCTGAAAAATGCACTCAATGACCCCTAGGTGACCTCCGTGACCTTGACCCATATTTTGAATCTCCATCAAGTGTCGACTCATTTCGTGTTGGTCCCGTGTCCATATGTCATACCACGCCTGAGATATGGGCGTGACCCACTTTCAAAAATTTTGGCCACGCCCACTTTTTTACGTCAAAATGCATGTGTGTACGTCAGGAATACTTTAGGGGGTCAAAAAATGTGATTTCCAGCAATTCTGAAGAATGCACTCAATGACCCCTAGATGACCTCCGTGACCTTGACCCATATTTTGAACCTCCATCAAGTGTCGACTCATTTGGTGTTGGTCCCAGGTCTGTAGGTCATACCACACCTGAGATATGGGCGTGACCCACTTTCAAAACACCCCTACAGACACCCCTGATACCCCAGGAATCTGAAAAACACAGGTGGCCGAGAACTTGTGGTTGTCTAGAAGAAGAAGAAGAAGAAGAAGAAGAAGAAGAAGAAGAAGAAGAAGCAAAAAGAAAAAAAGAAAAGAAAAAGAAACCGTGCAAAAACAATAGTCTGTGTGTTTCACACAGACTAACAAGAATCATAGCATGTAATTAATACTGAACGAAGATCAAGACGATTTATTTTCAGATTCGGAAAATTTGTGTCACAAGCTTCTGAAGGAAGAGATGAAATATTTCAAGGAGTTTACTCTGATTTACGGCCAAAACATGATATACTCGCCCAAAAAAGAAAGTGTGCATTGCAGAAATTTATCAAACTCCAAAAAAATAATTTCGTAGGTGTAAAGAGTGTTAACCTGTTCATGAATAAGTTAAATTGAACACAAAAACAGCTTTCCCCGTTAAAATTGCATTAACGTTAAATGACGTGCTGCACGTTTGTGAAAAGGTATGTTTTGCACGTGGAGAGTCTGAAAATTCATGCAACAGTGTGAATCCTTGGGTATTTAAACACTAAAGTAAGGCCTTCCTATCGTTCACATTCAAACTTGCGCTGCTGTTAAAACGACTCCCATTAGCATGCCAAGATTGACAATGAATCAACGTCTCCTTCCCCTGGGTATGATTAGAGCTGGCAGAACACACAGAGAGGTTGCTCAGCGTTTGAACTGCCATCGTAACACTGTAGACAGGCTAGTCCATCGACATGCACAACATGATGACGTTCGAGACCGACCCCGCTCCGGGAGACCCAGAGTTACCACCCCTGCACAAGATCAGTATATCCGTGTCGCCCATCTCCGGAACCGGCAACAAACGGCAAGGACGACAGCCAGGAACATCCCTAACCTGAGACGGATACATCCTCAAACAGTAATCAACCGGCTGAGAGAATACGGCTTACGTCCGCGAAGACCTGCAATTCGTCTGATTTTGACGTTACGTCATCGTCGTGCTCGACTGCAGTGGTGTAGACAACATTTCAGACATCCCTTACACTGGTGGCGACGTGTTTTATTCACAGATGAATGTCGTTTCCATCTTTCATCATCAGATGACCGCCCGAGAGTGTACAGATGTCGAAACGAACGCTACGCAGATCCATGTGTCGTGAAGCGAAACCGTTATGGGGGAGGATCTCTCATGGTGTGGGGTGGCATCACTGCCCGTAACAGAACTGAGCTGGTCATTATTGATGGCAATCTCAATGCAGCCAGATATCGTGATGAAGTGCTTACACCTGTTGTTGTCCCATTTCTGCAACGTCACGGCCCCGGTGTCATTCTACAACAGGACAACGCCCGACCCCACGCAGCTTGTGTTGTTCAACAGTATCTGCAGCAACAACAAGTGGATGTTCTTCCCTGGCACGCAAATTCGCCCGATATCTCACCCATTGAGCACGTATGGGACGAAATGAAACGTCAGCTACGCCGGCTTCCCCATGCACCGCCAACGCTTGTGGAACTCCAAAGACAGCTTATCAGAATATGGAACAACATCCCACAACACTTCCATGCTAACTTGTTCGCTTCCATGAGGCGTAGATGCACAGCAGTAGTCGATGCAGACGGAGGTCATACCAGATATTGAATGTGTGACTTTTGTGTTTGACCCTTAGTGTCTTTGACTCTCCATGGCACCAAGAGTATTCGTCGTAGCGTAATGAAATTTCTCGCGTTGATCACAAATTGATTCATCTGTGATTGAATAAAATTTCCATGAATGAAAATGATGTATATCTTTTTTTAGTGTTATTTTTTAGCATGCACACTTTCTTTTTTGGGAGAGTATATATCCGAAAATCGATAAAAGTGTCGTAGAGCAACTCGGAGAAGCTCTCAATAATGTGGAAAAATTAACGAAAGCAGACATGGTCATCGAATATCTACATGAAAATAAAGAGGGGAAAGTGATAGCTCACATACCAATATCCGACCTCTTTACCGGAGCATTTTCTCCTTCAACGCTCTGGGAATGTTTTCTCTCACGAGATGGGCAAACATTCCGTAAAAACTTACGAACCTATCCATTTTATTAACCCTTTATCCAACGTAACGGCCAAAAGCGGCCAGCGCTATTCTCAAAAATCGCCAATTAATTTTCATTATTTTTTTCATTTTTTGTCTCAAAAACATAGGTTATGACCCCTCGTTGGAACGAGCTCGTCGAGCTCGTTCCAACGAGGGGTCATAACCTATGTTTTTGAGACAAAAAATGAAAAAAATTAGTTATTCAAGAATTATTTTTGCAAGTGTCGTCTGCTTTCTACGTTAGGTAAAGGGTTAAATTAATACATAATATAATTTGTTTTGTTTTTCCTATTTAATAATTAGTTTCATTTTTTTTTTCCTTTACAAGATCTGAGTCGGATATTCTCTATTCAGTAATAAATGCAAAATACTACCTCGATCACAGTTCGTGAGATCTCTCGACATTTTCCGAAATTTCGCAATTTCAAACTCCAAAAGCCTTGGTTTCCCTCGACACATGATCATTTTCTTCCACCAATCTTTCACCTCGTCCTCGTTGAGCTTTTTCAACACCGACGGACTACGGCGTATTTGTGTTCCACTTTCGCTCATCGCTCCAGGAATATTTAAATCCGCGAGATGGGCACACGCCTTGTAGAAAATATCTCTGAGAAGCTTCACTTATTCTCTGCTTTTTCCTTTTGATTGTTGATCTTTAAAAATTACATGTTTTTAATATTTTAGAGATTTTTATTGTTTTAATAATTAAATATTTTTTTTCCTATTGTATTTAATATATATGACAGAGATCCAAGAATTATTTAAAAGAAAAAACCCTAAAAAATAATTCATCTAAAAATACCTTTTAAATTTAACATTTCACATCGGAACATGGTTAACAAGACAGCTTCATTTTTAAGTAGAAATAAAGAAGACCATTTCATTTAGAAAACTGTAAAATCAAATCTTTTTTACACAACTCTATTTAATAGCAAACTTCAAATATTTAATGTTGCGTGTACTTAACGATCCATGATCTCATAAAATATTCTCGGCTTTTTATAACTAACAGTTTGAAAGATCCTATGTGAAATATAAGTTCACTTTCAATTTTTTTTTCTATCTTTTCGATTCTAGCGTTTACCGCTGGGTGAAATATTATATTACCTTTTATATTTTTAAAAAACATGCTGGAAAACATCCCGTTTTGTTTGAGATAATTTGTCTTTTATTACGAAAACGTTTATACACGCTAAAAACTAAAGTGTTAAAAACTACACTTGAAGTGCTGTATTTAACACTTACTAAGTGCTGAACAAGCACTTTGTTCAAGTGTAGATATCCCAGAACTTGACAGGTGTTACAATAATACCAATTGACAAGTGTAATGTCGCGACACTGAAAAGGAAACAACGCAGATGACGCGGATCAGGCTCGTACTCTCGAGCCTGATCCGCGTCATCTGCGTTGTGTCCTTTTAATTATGTACCCACCAAGCGCAAATCAAATTATGGACGATTCTGGAAGAACAACCAATGCTAGACACATGGGAAGTGCCATCCATTCAAGTTTCAGATGTCTGACGATTGTAATGTCTGAGTGCTTAAAGCATTGCACTTTGAGTGTTAAAATCAAACCATAAGAGTTAGAATGGGTTTAACACCTTGAAAGTGTCAGTTTTAACACTTTAGTTTTTAGTGTGTAAGTAAGCATTTCATTTCATTTCTCTCTCTCTCTCTCTCTCTCTCTCTCTCTCTCTCTCTCTCTCTCTCTCTCTCTCTCACACACTTTCTTTCTCTCTCTCAGAAGAGACATCTCTCTTTCGTCAATCGACCCGTAAACCTAATATTTATATTCAAAAGGTAAGCTCCGCGAGTAGTGTCGAGCTTCTGTTCAAAGTGTGAAATATCTGTGAGATTATTTTTGGATGTGCAGCTCCCTCGAAATTTATTCATGAAGTCGCTGAGTTGGTTTTTTGTTGTTTTTCCCCCGAGAGGATACATCAGACAGTCCAAGGAAAGATGGGATTTTATCGATCACGGAGCTCACAGCCAATATATCGACGTGATTTCACTGATCAGGAAAAGTTGGGTTTTTTGGCATTTTAACAAATATCCCCCATTACTTTAAGCTGGACATAAAACCAAGAGATGGAAAGTTGCGACATCTTTTTGGAGTTCCAGATAAATTATCAACCCACTCGATACATTTTTACATTAAAATTTACGTTGTGAGAAGCGGTTTTTGTTAAAATATCTGCAGATCCCAGAAGCGAATTCTGACTGACGTTTGCAGTGTATCCACCGTCGTCCAGTGAAAAAAATGCGATGAATTCTCGATTGGGCAAGAACCGGATGATCCCGGAAATTTTCTGACATTTTCTAAGATTTTACTTTCGCTCATTTTCGCTCAATCTCCAAGATTCGGTCGACAAGAAGGAACAAATCCTCGTAGACTCTCCATTGGCGATTCGATTCTCATCCGATTTCTGATTAAAAAAAACCGCGTGTCGTCTCTTGGCACACTAGCACATTTCGCGAGAAGTCAAAAGTGTCCCAGTATTTTTTCTCGAGAAAAAAAGCTTGAAAATCGTGAGAAATTACCTGTGGGTCTTGCTGTGCTAGAATCCGCAATTTCACTCTACTAATGTGGTCATATTTTGAGAATGACCAAACCATTTTTCTGTCAAGTAAGCTACAATTAGAAGCTGCCTAAGTTTTATGAATTGGTGTTAACGTGGTGTACTTTTTCTTCTGTTTCTGTGGCACATAGAAAGGAGCAATTTATCGTGATATTACTGTTGAAGAATCCGTGAACTGGCGCCGGGCAATGATTTTTCGATTCCTTCTGTCGGGATATATTTTATTGTACCTTTCAACAATGTCTTTGTGGTCGATTTTTGAAAACAAGAGTGTTTCATCTATCCAGATATTGTAACAACACTTCACGCCCACCTTCAGATACAAGCCTTTCTTTGTTGCTATTGGCAATTCACTGCTAATCATACATTAATTTTGCGTAATTCAAAACCTTGATAGGTAATATTCAGGAGAGTGTTTTCTTTTTTCTTATTTTTTAATCATTTTTTCTGTTTGCGTAATGACTCCCGTTGTTTCCATTGACATAGGCTTGGGTTAACACTTACTGGGTTCTAAGGATGGTTAATTTAAAGGCCATTACGAAATCTTGAAGAATACAATTAGGAAGTTAAAAGCTGAGGTAACTCAGCCATGCTTTCGAAAGACAATCGTTCATTGTGCCAGTAATTAGTTTACACACTTCGGCTTTGTGAAAGCTATTTGAGTACTGAGTAGTCTTTTAAATTATACTGAGTCAAAAAATAAAGAAAAATAGAAACAAGTGTGAAAAAATAGTATGAAGGATGAAATATAATAATTCTAATGTTGCATGTTTGTGGACGTGGACAAGAAGTCGTGCAAAGAGTTTAATGACATGTTGTTGTTGTCCACCCAACCCTATACAAATTTGCTACGGATTTCAAAATAGCACATGCTACCCGAGAATGTCAAATGGAATGGGTGGCCGACGATTTTCATTGTGTTATGTTGTGCTAGAGAGCCTGGGTTATTTAGAAAACATGCTAGTTTTTGTCTTCCGACGTTTTAAAAAATGCCAAGGTTAACCGAAAATCAGAGGTTGACAAGTCCATTTAGGTTTTGCCTAAAATAACGACCATAACCGGCCAGCACTATTCACAACTGGGAGTGTCTTCCCCTAACAATACTCCCTCATTCCACATTAAGTTGGTGGTAAAATACTCTGAGTCAAAAAAGGACAACAATGCTGCCGAAATGAGGCTGACCGGTCTCAAAACGCAGGTGCGCAGATTCACATGCTGGTTAACCTCTGTGGAAAGTTGTTTTAAAAAAAGACCGAATAAGCACAGACAAAAGGATGAAAGTTGCAAGATAATCTAAGTCCAATGGGGCAATAACATTGGCACGTATAGGCTGTGACTTGCACACACGGGTGGGGCAGCTGATTTAATAGAGTGGGACTTTCATGGTGCTGATCTCCTTGATATAGCCTAATGTGCTAATGTACCAATCAGTACCCATAAGAACATTTCATACTGCGTGCCTTTGGCATCACAGGTATTTGCATCCATCCCATCATAAATACTTGTATCCATCCAAATATCACAAAAAGAGAAGATGTCGTTACCGCCAATAATCCAACATGGTGTTGAACCCAATATTATATATCGGTGATGGGGAGCGCGGTGGCTCAGTTGTTGCGGCATTGAACTTCAAACTGAGAGGTCTACGGTTCGATCCCCGTCAAGGGTAACTGCGTTGTGTCCTTGGGCAAGGCACTTAATCCCTATTGCCCACGTGGCGGCACGGTGGCGCTGTGTACTACGGCGTCCTGCACATCGATGGTGCACCTGTCTTCAACCAATGCTAACCCTGCTTGTGTGGAGTTAGTACTTTGGGGAGTCAGACAGTTATTCGCCGTTGCTACCATGCTGATTATATTGTTCAAATTTCTCACATATGTCAGATGCCCTTCTCTAAAACTGATCGAGTGAAATACATGAAATGTTAATCTATCAGGTGTCCACAAAAGTTGCTTTACTGAAAAACATGGCACTGCAACATGGAACCGCAAGAGCAGAGATATCAATTTGCATTCATGTCTCAGGAAGCTACATGTATGTTTCGTATCTGATCATCAAATTGGTCTCATTGAAACCACGAGGTACTAGAAGAGAACCTGTTTCCTAATTATTAAGTGATAAACATCCTCCAAGAAAAAAAATTGTTAAAACAGAAAAGCACGTTTTTTATTCACCGAACCATCTCGGCCAAGTGTCCACAGTTTTTGCCATAAATCGTCCAACGAGTCCATTATAGTATCTGTGTTTTCCATTCAATCATCAGAGACTTTTTACATTAACACGAGGATGTGATTATAAACCCTGGAATGAATATCAGTACAGCTGTTCCTCTCCCAACAAGTCAACTCCCGGATCAGACAAACAGGACTTTGTTAGTTTATCTGTGCGATCTAAGGGAAATAACTCCGATCTAAAGGAGAGAAAACCATGCGACCGCAGCCGAAGAATTCGTGATTGGTTTTTGGCTGTCTTGTTTTTTGTTTTGTTTTGTTTCTGGGTTTGGAGGGGGCGGGTTGTTGGAGGGGGGCGGCTTGTTGTTTTCTTCTTTCTGTAGATTTTGTGCAGCACCAAAATTAGTTGTGAATCGTTAGTGTTTCTAAATAGTATAGAATATTATTACAAAAAACTAAAACAACTGTTCTTTGCTTCAAACTTCGCTTTTCTGCAAATTGTAGAGTTTCGTACTGTTAGCCTATTTCATTTTCAATAAATAACTTGAGCACAAATTTGGAGTTTGATCCCGCTTGGTACACAAAGGTTGGTGTAGATATACTTCAGAAATATATACCTCTTTTCAAAGGGTCATTGTTTAATATCGCAGTGGGATTTGCTACGCATTTGTAAATCAAAAATGTTCTCTTTTTGTGGGGTGTTCTTTCTCGTGTCAGCTTTTGTCGACTGCTTGGTTATATGCATTTTCAAGCAACAGAGAGCATCTGTCTGTAACCTGCCTGGCCCAAACTAATCCTTGCAGTTTCACAAAAAACAGTTTCTGGTACCCTGGATGTTTGCCTAAACCGTTGATCACTACGAAACGCTCGCTTAATTTGCCTACTCAACTTAATGCTCAAAATCATTCGACCATAAATCTGAGTGCTGTGCGCGTTACATGATTACCGAATGGACACAATTCTTTCGAATGTAACCACGTTAACCAACCATCTGGTATCCTGATATAGCCCATTGGACAGGTATGTCTGGCTTTCACCAAATGAAATCACTCTCCTTAAACAAATCCGTCTACATGCACCAACCATACACATATCTGTAGATCAAACACCTTACTGACAGGAACAGAAGTCCATTGCAAGGATGTGCATGAAGGTGGTAACAGTACTAGCTGCAGAACTGGATGGTAATGATAGAAGTAGATCACTTTAGCGAGAGTAGTGTCAGTGTTCCGAAGACAACAGTCTACCGAAATGATATATACCCACCAGACAGTGCTCCCACTTGTTCTCGAACAGTTTTTTTTCCAGTGATACCCAAATATCCACATGTGCTCCATAGGTCGCGCTCACACGTTGCACATATTGGCACTTTCGGTATATGCTGCATATGTTGTGCATACCCTATGCATTAGCGGACATGCGCACATTGGTATATCCAATGTATAGTCTTAAAAATGAAGAGAAAAATCACACTCGCATGCGCATTTGTACCACTCATCATCTTGGCAATGTCATCACAACGTGGCCAATAACTCAGGCTACATGTAACACCCAACATGCACCGCTGTAAGACGTCACTTCCTGCTCAATAACTATCTTAATAAAATGGGGATCTTCTCTCTACAGATCATTCAGACATGCTCTATACGACATAACCAGATCATTTGATTTGTATGTCAATTTCTTGTGATATTAGCATCAGGGAGGATGGTGAAATGGACCGTTTTAGAAACACGCAACAACCGTCCCAACTCTCGCCGCGGTCCCAGTTGCGTTTTCCAACACCCCGAACAAAAAAGAGCTTAAGGCCACTTCTCCACAGCCCTGGTTCAATGACGTCAGCACCGTTTTAGATATATTTCTCGTCTGGGGTATATCGTTGGTATGTAATATAGACATGGCTCGACAAACGTACATGCAGAGTGAAAAGGCTGGAAGCAGAGTGGTAGAAGCTGAAGCATAACGGACAGAGCCGAAAGCGTATTTGACAGAGCTGAAAGCAGAGTGGGGGAATTCCTGGAAACGCAACTGGAAGAGCTGGAAGAACTGGAAGAGCTGGAGGCGTAACGGGCAGCCTTATATGCACTGGAAGTGTACAGACAGAAAGGGAAATACACGGAACGACACGCGTGTGTGAATTGGGTTAATCACAGGCCTCGAGTTTCATCCCTCCGCGATGGCATAAGTGCCATATCGATTAACCCATTCACATACTCGTGTCGTCCTTTGTTTATTACACCCCTTCACGTCTATAAAAAAAACATTAGGACACTCAGCCATTCATTTGACAACTATCAACAAAAAGAACACATTTTATCGAAACCAAACTTGCGAGGGGAACCCATTGTACTGTTTTGTCCCCTGAGTTCCAATATGTTCTATATGCCTACTGGCACATAGAACACATTGAAACTCGGAGGACGATTTTTAGCTATCGCTAGCGATTCAAATTGTAATTGCGATCCACGATTTGTAGAAAATTCCAGTGAAATTTCCCTTCTTTATAAAAATAGTCCGTCAACGATTTCCGTTCCGCACATATGTGCGGAGCAGACTTTCATTTTCCGCATGGTTTAGTGTTACTGTAGGTGGGGATTTCATAGAACAGGCGTGTTATAAAAAGTTTGAAGCGCACAGAGAAGAGCTGTAGGAGCAACGGATGGCGGATGCGACCAATTATATTCAGTGGCGAGATTTCAACAGCCCGGGTTCTTTTGACGTACAACTAAAGAAGCGCCACTCGGTGAGCAAAGAAATTAACGCTTCCAGCGAGTACACCACTAATAGCCACATACTTGACGTTTTGCTCCACATCTTCCCAGATATTTCCCTAAAATGACATGCGATACATTGCATTCAAATGCAAATATTGTTAAACTTAGTTTTCTAACCCATGGCATATATAGAGGATACGGAATGAGTGTTTTTCTCATATAATATTTATGAAACGAGTCTAAGAATTTTCCGTTTTTGCGAGCCCAAACGGAAAATTCGGACGAGTTCCATAAATATTATATGAGAAAAACACTCATTTCATATTCTATTTATCATATGACACACACACGCACAAATTATCTACTTAGTATGACTTTTTAACCCATTACCTAACTTGAGTTGCAGACGGCACTTGGAAAAAACATCCTCGGATAACTAAAAATGTTCATTTTGTGCTTCCAAAACATAGGTTATGACCCCTCATTGGAACGAGCTCGTCGAGATTCAAAAAATCAGCGGCAGCTCTGGCTGCAAAGAATGCAAATGATTCACCGATTTCGGATGCCAACAATGGCCTCATACAAGTGGTTGTTGACAACTTTGATGTTGAAATTGCTTCTCAAAATGGGAAGCTAAGCACCCATTCTTTGGCAGTCGTGATGGCTAAAAAGGACAATAATGATTCCGTTGAGTCTCAGACGATCTCAAGATTGAAAAAGTCAGATATGACAAAACCAACAGAGTACGAATTGGATGTTGTGCGTTTCAAGGTACCCAAACGACCCGACATGTCCGCATCACATGTACGAAACACATAAAAAAATGAATGGCGTTTTTCTTGTAGGTATAAGATTAATACAATATAACCCACCCTAAATAGGACAGATAACGTAAATTCTCCCTACTGAAATTATGCAAATGTCACCCAGTTGTATTTTGTTTAGCCAATCAAATTGTCCAGTTTTGAAATACACCAATGAAAGCTCCCAACTCTAATTATGCAAATTATGAAAATCTGGCCCAGTTTTATTTTGTTCAGCCAATCAAATTGTCTAGATTTGGAATTGGCCAATGAAATTGACGGAAGGCTTTATTTATCACTGATTAATATGAAAACAAAATATCAAATGTTTTAAAGTGAACAAAACGGACGAGTCATATGATAAATTACATTATCTAAATACCTCAAATCCAGGCAACACCACCGGACAAGGTATAAGTTAAAATAAACGTTTATGTGGGGGAAGTAATCCAGGGACAAATGAGAGTTTTCGGCCTAGACAGCTGCATGGAAATAGTCGAACCAGCCATTTTCAGCCACCGAGAGAAGTTAGCCACTGCCCCACCTACCCATCCCTGGAGTATATCATTCCCAGTTTTAAAATGTGAAAAAATATGTGTTTGTATCTCTTTTTTTAGCTACATGCCTCGGAACAAATAACCTTGAACTATCATATATCGCATACGAAAAATACATCTTCAATTGACATGGAATCAGTTCCAGCATATGACCTCCGTTTAGAATTGAGCAAACCTGCTGATTGATGGCGTGGAACCAAAGCTGCCCAACAAAAGAGGACGTCGAGCATAATTGGAGCAATGCTACGAGGTGGGGGTTCCTCCGTGGATTTTGCAAATTGTGGATGCAAAGATTATCCCAGGCGGCGGCACAATTCTCAACCTTGTTAGATATAAAAGCTGTGAAGGCGATATTGAAAACACAGCGAGTAACTGACATTTCAAGTGTGTTTTCCCTTCAGTTTCAAATCATTTTTTCTGTTTTCACCTGACATGCATATAGCTGAGGATTGTAATTCCAGGAATGTCTTTTTAAGCAAAATTACTCAGCCCGTGCGTGGCATCGAGCACATGGAAAAGCACACAGGTCATAGATCTCGAGATTCCACAACCTAAAGGCGTTCTAATAGAAAAACCTGTACTTTCTTTAATTTTCAGATTTGAAATGTACGGCATTCTTAGATGCTAACCTGACGTCAGCCCCACTCGTGCTGCGAATCTCTTAACCCTTTACCTAACGTAACGGCCAAAACCGGCCAGCGCTATTATTAAAAATCGCCAATTAATTTTCATTATTTTTTTCATTTTTTGTCTCAAAAACATAGGTTATGACCCCTCGTTGGAACGAGCTCGTCGAGCTCGTTCCAACGGGGGGTCATAACCTATGCTTTTGAGACAAAAAATGAAAAAAAATAGTTATTCAAGAATTATTTTTGCAAGTGTCGTCTGCTTTTCAGGTTAGGGAAAGGGTTAAGGGTATTATTTATTCTAATTTACCAGTTACCTTTGTCGTAATTACGACATAATAAGTCGCAATTATGACATACTGTGTCCCAATTACGACTTAAATATGGTTTACAAGTGGCACTAATCGACTACCGTAATTTGTTAATTTACTTTTTAACGGGAACCACAAATGCTGTTCTAAAAAATAAGACAAACTTTTTATTGTGAAGGGAAAAACAACTTCGAACTCTTCTTACATTTCTAGTAAAACAAAGACGTCCTGGCGACATCCTCATCAACCCCTTTTTTATAATTCGAAACATCCCACACAACAAGCAGACGGAACAAGGTGAAGTTTTATGACTTTCTTACTGCTACTTTCTGGATCATTAAATCAACGTCTCGGCAGAGAATTCGACAGGCTTTGTTCAATTCCATGCGAATGTAATCAATTAATCAATTACATGTGTTAATAAACTATATGTAAACTATTTTTTGCAGTTAAAGTCACATGCGATTACATTTGAAACCCAAAATAATTAATTGAAATACATTTAGTTTGAACTGCTAATTAATTATAATTAGCAATAAGCTTCACAGATTTAAACTCGAGTAGAAATATAGGCAGACAAACTTTTGTGAAGGGGACCTTGCCATTTAAGGACTTTTGGATAATTCTGAACGGAATCACAGAATTAGAAACTTCTGTAAACAGGCGCATCTATGCCTCACAGTACGCAAGAGCTGCACTCATACTTCGAACTTCGTTACATAAGCAAACTGGAGAATCTGAGATGTAGTTGCGGAACTTGTCACCATTAAGTTCACTACATCCAGTTCGTAATTTTGAGTGAATAATATTGTATTTCCTTATGCCGGTTGAAAAATATGTTGGAGGCTTACACAAGGGTGGTGAGATGGACTTTTTGAATTCCCCAAGCGACCGACTGTTTCGAATAACCTCCGGTGGGGTGTTCCACACTTCAGTACACGAAGGGAAAAATGATCGTTTGAAGAGTTCCGTTCGACAGAAATAAGGGACAAAATTAGATGCGTTTCGTAAATTATATTGGGATATGTCGGCGACACGAGATGGTAAAAGTTCGTGGAGGAAGTTCGGAGCATTCCCAGTGAGAATTTTGTAAAAGTTACACATTTTGTGAACATAGCGCCTGTTTTCCAGACTACTCCAACCAACTTCCAACAAAAGTCGATCCCGTGGCACAGATCTTGTCAACCCGCTCACTATTCGGGCTGCGTCGTAGTGAATATCTTCAATACGATTTAATTGATACTGAAGAGCACCGCTCCACACAGAACTACCATATTCCAAAATCGGTAATATGAATGCATGATATATTTTTTCAAGAATTTTTCTGTTAAAAGTATACTTCAATTTTCTTAGTTGGGGCAATCTTGAGCAAGCCTTTTTATAAATGTTATCAATATGATCTGACCAAGACAGGTTTGATTCCAAGGTTAAACCCAAATGTTTGTGAGAATTACAAAAATCAATTGTTTCGCCCTTAAACAAAATATTTAATGACGAGATATTTTTCTTAAGTGTGAATAGGATTGCTTTCGTCTTGTTTGCATTAAACGAAACAAGCCATGTGTCAGCCCATTCGTTTACTTTTTTGAGTTCCTCGTTCATTTTTGCTTCGACGTTACATGGGTCATTGAACGATTCTGTCAGACACGTGTCATCGGCAAACATGCGAGTAACTGAGTCAATTTTGCTTATTGTTACTATATTTAGCAATTTCTGGTCTATTTTTGTTAGTTCTGACCCTATACCGAGTACTCTTGTTGTTTTATTTATCTAGATCATTTATATAAATTATAACTAACCAATCAGATTGCTTGATTTCCCGTAATCTCTATTCAGAGTTATTTCCCTTGTGTATATTAAAAGCATTCCCAAGGCCAATAAGCAATCCAGCAGTTACTGAAAAAGCATTTGCTCGAATGACTTGAAGTTCATCGAGCAAATGAGCTTTAGAGTAATTGCTCGATCGAGTTACTCGGCATATTGTTCGAACGACTCGAAGTCCATCGAGCAAATGAGCTATCGAGCAATTGCTCGTTCGAGTGACTCGCACATATTGCTCGTCGACTCATTTCAGTATTTGAGGATACCTATGGCCCGGTATTGTATTATTTGAGGATACCTGTCGAGGATACCTTTTATAGGATACTTATCTGAAGATACTATTACCTGTTACACAAGACATACCTATCCAAAATACCCCTTATACGGTATCGAGCTGTTACTGATAAGTCATTGCTCGAACGACTCGAATCCCATCAAGCAAATGAGCTATCGGGTAATTGATCGATCGAGTGACTCGACATACTGCTCGAACGACTCGAAGTCCATCGAGCAAATGAGCTATCGAGCAATTGCTCGTTCGAGCGACTCGCACATATTGCTCGTCGACTCATTTCAGTATTTGAGAATACCTATGGCCCGGTATTGTATTATTTGAGGATACCTGTCGAAGATACCTTTTTAAAGGATACTTATCTGAAGATACTATTACCTGTACCACAAGACATACCTATCCAAAATACCCCTTATAAGGTATCGAGCTGTTACTGATAGGTCATTGCTCGAACGACTCGAATCCCATCAAGCAAATGAGCTATCGAGTAATTGCTCGATCGAGTGACTCGACATATTGCTCGACCGACTCGAAGTTCATCGATCAAATGAGCTAACGAGTAAATGCTCGTTCGAGTGACTCGCACATACGACTCTTCGACTCATTTCAGAAAAAGGGGTTCTTGGGACTGAAAGGGATTCCGTAAGTAGGGCTTTTTTCCAAAATAAGCCAAAGAGCCAAGAGAGTAATTGCTCCATGAGCAATTGCTCGAACGACTCGAAGCTCATCGAGCAAATGAGCCTTACAGCAATTGCTCGATCGAGTGACTCGACATACTGCTCGAACGACACAAAGCCTGTCGAGCAAATGAGATTTTGAGTAATTGCTCGTTCGAATGACTCCTTGAACGACTCTTCGACTCATTTCAGAAAAAAGAGATTCCATAGCCACAGGCATTTTCCAAAAAGGGATTCTTAAAAAGGGATTCCGTAATTGAGATTCCTAGCCGAGTCCGCGTGCAATATTTGTTGAAAGAGATTATGTCATTGTCAATAAGAATGCGATATTTAATAAATTCAAGTATTCCTTTAGATGTGTGTAAAATATTCAAACGCAATCTCTTGTAGTTTTGTGAGGTTGGACTGTCACAAAATGGGAGGGCATGAGCATAACATGTGAAAATCTGAAATGACGCGAAAACGTCAAAAAATGACGTTGACTCAAATATCCCAAACATTTATTTTTAGCTCCACAAAACACTAAAATTTGATGAAAATCGAATCATTTGAAATTGACCCCCCTATGCCAGGTTGGCCCATACCATTCATAATTTCATAGGATGCTGAGTTATTGATATGAATCATAGACATGTTTTGAAAGGATGAGCATAAATATAATGTTGACAAAAACATAAACATAAAAAATATATAATTCGCAATTTCTCACATCGCGAATCGAAACTGAAAAAAGTACAGACTCAGTTGACAATCCCAAATATCCAGAAAACGGTATGTGAAGTTAGTTTCAAAGGTGTGTCATTTATAACTACCTAGTTGTGCATGTTACCAAATGAGCCTTTTTTAATGAAAACGGTCCAAAAGGGCCTAAAAGTTGAAGTAATAGCCAGACAGTATCTCCGGAATTATTAGTTGGATTTTCATATTTTTTTCAGCTTTATCTCTGGAATCATGAGTACAACAATGTTACCTGGACAAATATGAACTAAATGTCACGTGATTTCAACATCATACAGTTAAATGTATTTAAATGGGAGGGAAGATGTGAAAACGTAAAATGACTTAATTCTAAATAAAATAAAGATAAATTTTTAATTTTAAATTTAAAATAAAATAAAGATCTAGTTTTATTTTCCTCAACAACATACTAAAATTTCATGAAAATCCAACGAATTTTATTTTTCTAGTCATGGACTCCCTATGACGTCACTGGCTAGTTAGGCCACACCCATTATAACTACGGCATCACATTTTTAGATTTTTCGCGGAGATTATATTTCCAAAATTCCAAGAGGATTCCATCTAAGAATAGTAGTAGGAGAGCGATGGATCGTGCCCGATTGGAGGACCCAGGTGGGAACCTCGGAAGTGACGTCATGGTCACGTGACCTAGTGACGTCATGTTTGGTTGTCATGGTAGCAGCCATCTTGTGACGTCATCCCCGTCGTGATGCGTGGTGCTAATGCGCATGTGTAGCGCGCGTTGTTAGGGTGATACGTGTTTCCGTCGGCCATTTTGTATACTGAGGGCTGCCATCTTGGTTTCTATGGTAGCACATGGCTGCTATGTGACCCAAAGGCTTACAACTGGACGGGGTATGTTCGGAGGGTGTGTTCCTTCGATTCGTAGAATTACCCAAATAGAACCGACAATCCCACCGAATCACAAAAATCCACCCTAAACTACCGAAACGGATTCCCCATTTTATTGGCTCAGCACGCAGTGCTATAGTACCGTTCAATTGAATCGGAGTATACTCCAGTAGAGTAGAAGAGCCTATCAATTGGAACAGTTTTGTTACTATATTTAGATTTTGTGGTATGTTTTTATTAGTTCTGACGCTATTCCGAAAACTCTTGTTGTTTCATTTATCTAGATCACCCAATCAGTTCATTTTACTGCAGGAAACTTACCAATCGGATTGCTTGATGTCTCTTAACCTGTATGCAGAGTTATCTCCCTTGCGTATAACAAAAGCCTATATCATTCACAAAGTTAATGAGAGGTCGAGTTGTTACTGAAGTCATTTCTCGAACGACTCGAAGCCCATCGAGCAAATGAGCTTTAGAGCAATTGCTCGATCGAGTAACTCGACGTATTGCCCGAACGACTCGAAGTCCATCGCGCAAATGCGCTACAGAGCAATTGCCCGTTCGAGTGATTCGCGCACACTGCTCTTCGACTCCTTTCGGTATTTGAGGATACCTATGGCCTGGTACTGTATTATTTGAGGATACGTTTTATACTATTACTTGTTTGGCCCAGCCTTCTAGGCCACCCCGGGGCATACCTATCCCAAATTCCCCTTATAAGCTATCGATCAGTTACTGAAATGTCACTGCTCGAACGACTCGAAGCTCATCGAGCAAATGAGCTATAGAGCAATTGCTCGTTCGAGTGACTCACACAGACTGCTCTTCGACCACTTTCGGTCTTTGAGGATACCTATGGCCTGATATTGTTTTATATGAGAATACTTTTCATAGGATACATATCTAAGGATACTATTACTTGTTTGGCCTGACGTTCTAGGCCACCCCAGGACATACCTATCCCAAATTTCCCTTATAAGCTATCGAGCTGTTACTGAAAAGTCACTGCTCGAACGACTCGAAGTCCATCGAGCAAAATGAGCTTTAGTGCAATTGCTCGATCGAGTAACTCGACAAATTGCTCGAACGACTCGAAGCCTATCGAGCAAATGAGCTATAGAGCAATTGCTCGTTCGAGTGACTCGCAAATACGAATCTTAGCCTCATTTCGGTATTTTAGGATACCTATGGCCTGGTATTGTATTATTTGAGGATACCTTTCGAGGATACCTTTTATAGTATACTTATCTGAGGATACTATTACCTGCTTGGCCCAGCCTTTTAGGCCACCCCAAGACATACCTATTCCAAATTCCTCTAATTACTGAAAGGTCATTGCTCGAATGACTCTAATCTGATCGAGCAAATGAGCTATCGAGCAATTGCTCGATCGAGTGTCTCCACATACTGATCGAACGACTCGAATCCCATCGAGCAAATGAGCTAACGAGTAAATGCTCGATCGAGTGACTCCACATACTGATCGAACGACTCGAATCCCATCGAGCAAATGAGCTAACGAGTAAATGCTCGATCGAGTGACTCCACATACTGATCGAACGACTCGAATCCCATCGAGCAAATGAGCTAACGAGTAAATGCTCGATCGAGTGACTCCTCATACTGATCGAACGACTCGAATCCCATCGAGCAAATGAGCTATCGAGCAAATGCTCGATCGAGTGACTCGCACATACGACTCTTCGACTCATTTCAGAAAAAAGGGATTTGATGACCTTTACGTTTTCCAAAAAAGGATTCTCAGAAAGGCATTCCGTAACTGGGATTCTTATTCGACTCCGTAAAATTTGGATTCCGTGATTTAACATAAACACTCAAGAATATGGAAAGGGATCAGGAACACACAACTGAACTTCTATTGTAAGAACCCAAACTGAACAAACGAAACATGAACGAAGATGAACTGGTTGGACAGAAATGAATTATGAACAGATCCAACACAACTAAGGTTGAACTGTTCGAATGAAGTCGAAGTGAACGAAGATCCAACACAACCAAGATCGAAGGGAACATAACATAAAGTGAACGAAGATCGAACTAGTTGGATTGATCTGAACAGAAAGAAAACAACTAAGGTTGAACTATTCAAATGGAGTTGGCGAAGTGAATTAGAACTGTTTGATTGCACTATATATAATATATATAAATAATATTAATACCCTTCAATTGAGTAAAGTTTAACTGAATGGATTTTTTAACTACAGCCTTAATGAAAATATACCGAAGGTGATCTGAATGACCTCTATTTTTTAAATATAACCCCAATGAAGGTATACAATATTAACTCCCTTTGAACTTAATTCTTTCAATAGGGAAGGGGAATACCCTCGAGTGTTTATGTTAAATCACGAAATCCAAATTTTACGGAGTCGAATAAGAATCCCAGTTACGGAATGCCTCTTTGAGAATCACTTATTGGAAAACGTCTGTGGACATGGAATCCCTTTTTATGAAATAAGTCGAAGAGTCGTTTGTGCGAGCCACTCGATCGAGCAATTGCTCGATAGCTCATTTGTTCGATGGAATTCGAGTCGTCCGAACCGTATGTGGAGAAAAATCCAAAATATAGTAACAAAACTGTTCCAAAGGATAGGCTCTTATACTCTACTGGAGTATACTCTGTTTAATCGAACGGTACTATAGGACTACGTGCTAAGCTGATAAAATGGGAAATGTAAGTCCGTTTCGGTAGTTTAGGGTGGATGTTGGTGATTTGGAGGGATTGTCGCGTCTATTTGGTTAATTCTACGAATCGAAGGAACACACCCTACGGACATACCCCTATCCTGTTGTAAGCCTTTGGGTCGCATAGCAACCACGTGCTGCCATAGAAACCAAGATGGCGGCCTCCAGTACACAAAATGGACGGCGGAAACACTTATCACCCTAACAACACGCGTTGCGCATGCACACTTACACTACGCATAACTATGGGGATGACGTCACAAGATGGCTGATCACGCGGGCTACCATGACAACTAAACATGACGTCACAAGGTCACGTGACTATGACGTCACTTCCAGGGTCCCCGCCGGGGTCCCTCCCCAATCCATCACTCTCCTACTACTAAGAATCACTTGAAATTATCCCCCACCACCCCAAAGAAACGAATAAATTGACGTCGTTCAGATATAGAGGGAAAATCTAAAGGAATAAACACTAAAGGCGATGAACATCAAAATCTGGACGAAATTCCATTGCTGTGTGTGAAGAAGTACCAGAAACTAGGAGCTGAAGAAAACAAGACAAAAAAGGGATTTTAACGTTTTATGGCCATGGTGGGAATTAAGGACACATCATATAATATTTTCCGACAATCTGAATGAAATTTGACAATGCACCACCTAAACTATTCTTTTAGCGGTATGTAAATTTTCTCTCGGTTGAGGTGTTGATTGACTAACGAGGGAACGAACACAGAAATGAACGAAAGGTTGTACCCGGTGCTTCAGTAACTAAATTTTGGAATATTACTTCTATAATTAGTGTTTGGAGTCTAATATTATTACCCACCAATGGGAAGTTACCAGTCCACGACCGCCGTACTGTACCCACTAACCACCACCGTTTTAATTAGTCATGGCCGAATGGGTTTCATACTGAATAAAATGTTTGTACCCAGTCAGTGTGCTAGAATATAACATTATAATGTACTGAATAATTACAGTATGTGGTCTAAGGGCCCCAATATTACCGTTACGCAACTGCAATCAGTGCAATGCAATGTAAACTTCAACTCTTATGTAAACGCAATTTGGTGCTAATGGGGTAATTTGACCAGGAAAGGAGCATGGTGTGTACCTCAATCCCTTCAACCCATGCAACTATCTATTCCTTTAGCCGTATGTATTTTTTTACCGCAAATGTGTTGCAGCTTTAGGGTTTTCATGCTCACAAAATGGGAGAGTAAATGTGAAAAAGTAAAAGACGTAAAAACGTCGAAAATGACGTAAAATATAAATAAAAAACACATTTTCTTTATTTATCACACACCTATTAATGTAAAACTCGGGATTTCCACTGTTCTGTCTGTAAGATAAAAATAAAGTTGTATCGCACATGCGGTGATACAAAACACCTTCGACTTCGTTGCCAGTGTAAACAGAAAAGGAACTCATCTAAATAAACACGCCGTCATTGGTAGAATGCTCCGTAGTCGAGATCGCTTGGAAATTCTAAGTTCTGCATTTTAGACTTGTTTACCCGGGATATTTAAACAATCAGATTCGAATCAAAAATTTACAAACTAAAATAACATTCGGACTACTTGTTCCTTGACATATACTTTCCACAACCGGGCATATAATGATGGAGTGTGCTAAACTTATTAGCTATTTAAAAACTTCTTGTGGTGTCATTCCCCGCAGTTTAGTCAATATTTGAAGTTCGATCATCGTGATCGTGACACTGATCGGCGTAAATTTTTTTCGACCAATCGACCAATTGAATGCTGTAAAAAATAAAAAGCAAATTAGGATTGGTACCCCGCCAACTAACAGTGATGTGTTGGCAACGAAGGAAACGCAGCAATTATCCAGTTTAAAGGCGTTTTTAGTTCAATTTTCATGTAGACCGGTTGTTACATGGGAGATGTGTGTTAAATACAAACAAACCGCACATACGATTGAATGGGTTAAGAATTATGCGCGAGATTGCTTTGGCTCAGGATATCACTCGAAAAGTCGAGCGGTTCTGTATACTTATTTATTTATTTTGTCAGTAATTGATCGATAGTTTATAAGGGGAATCTGGGATAGGTATGCCTTGAGATATAGGTAATAGTATCCTTAGATAAGTATCCTGTAAAAGGTATCCTCAATAGGTATCCTCAAATAATACAATACCGAGCTATAGGTATCCTCAAATACTGAAATGAGTCGAAGAGTCGTTCGAGGAGTCACTCGAACGAGCAATTACTCGATAGCTCATTTGCTCGACGGACTTCGAGTCGTTCGAGAAATATGCCGAGTCACTCGATCGAGCAATTATTCTAAAGCTCATTTGCTCGATGGGCTTCGAGTCATTCGCGCAATGACTTTTCAGTAACTGCTCGATAGCTTATAAGGGACATTTGGGATAGGTATGCCTTGTTATACAGGTAATAGTATCCTTAGATAAGTATCCTATAAAAGGTATCCTCGATAGGTATCCTCAAATAATACAATACCGGGCCATAGATATCCTCAAATACCGAAATGAGTCGAAGAGTCGTTCGAGGAGTAATTCGAACGAGCAATTGCTCGATATGTCATTTGCTCGACGGACTTCGAGTCGTTCGAGCAATATGCCGAGTCACTCGATCGAGCAATTACTCTAAAGCCCATTTGCTCGATGGGCTTCGAGTCATTCGAGCAATGACTTACTAGTAACTGCTCGATAGCTTACTGGCTTTGGGAATGATATGGGGTTTTGTTGTACACAGGGGAGATAACTCTGCATACAGATTTTGGAAAATTAAGCACTGGTGATTATAAGACTGAATGAGAGAACCAGAGAAAGTTTGGACTGGATAGACTGTTAGTGATAGCGTAGCATATGCAATAGGCATTAAAAATGGGATTCTGGGAAAATCAGGTCCTGTACTCCTATTCAATAGAACACACCCACAGGGGCCCCCTCCGTACTATAGCACTACGTGCTACTATTAAAATCTACGGTTTCGCGGTCCTAAATAGGATTCTTGCAGAATTCATATCAAATAATGTCGTTTTTGGTGATTTGGAGGAATTGTCGGGTTGTTTGTGGTAATTCTAGGAATCGGGAAATTACTCTTCTACAAAGGAACATACCCTCCGAACATACCGCTGTCTTGTTAGAATGTTTAGGGTCACATAGCAACCACGTGCTACCATAGAATCCAAGATGGCGGCCTCCAGTATACAAAATGGACGACGGAAACACGTATCACCCTAACAACACGCGCTGTGCATGCGCACTCACACCACGTATCACTATGGAGATGACGTCACAAGATGGCCGCTCACGCGGGTTACCATGACAACCAAACATGGCGCCACCAGGTCACGTGACATGACGTCAATTCCGGGGTCCATCCAATAAGGAACGTTTACCTCATCTCCTACTACCAATTTGAATCGCTAGCGATAGCTGAAATCGTCCCTTGAGTTGCAATATGTTCTATGTACCAGTAGGTTCATAGAACACATTGGAAATCAGGGGACGAAATAGAAACACGGGTTCCCCTCGCAAAGTTGGTTGGCGATAAAATGCATTCTTTTTGTTGATAGTTGTAAAATGAATTGTTGAATGTCCTTCTAATAATGTTCATTTATAGACATGAAGGCATGTAATAAACACAGAACAACACGCGTGTTAATGGGTAATCGATATGGCCTCACGTTCTGTCCTTCCGCGCTGGCACCCGTGTGCCATATCGATTACCCATTAACAAGCGTGTGTCGTTCTGTGTTTTTATTTTTCACCAAAGTATAATTTTTGGGACATTGGCCTCCTATGACACCACTTGATAGTCCAGGCATAACAACACGGTACGCATTTTTAGAGATGGATTTTTCTTGAGATAGTATTTCCAAAATTTCAAAACGATGTACATTTTAAGAATCGATGGAATTAAATGAAACTGTCAACTTCACCAAGAAGGGACTGAACTAAATAACTAACTGTAGGATGTGCTACTCTTGTGTTCCTAATAAACATACGTGTATGTTTATTAATTCTGGGAATTTTTTCCACCCTGTGTGCACCTTATTTTGGCCCGTATGTTTAATAAAACTGCCCTTCCAACATGGAGGAGATATTCTTTTATTTAGCACAGTGTATTAATTGTTGAAATCATCATGTATGAATGCCTATTAGTTTTCTGTAATAAAACTAAATGCAATACAAGAAAATAAGTTGACATTTGGCCAACATTAACTAATATTACCCCCCCCCCCCCCCCCCCTACTCAATGGATTCCCACCCATTCTATTATTTGGGCCTATGTTTTTTATTTAATTTTGATTAATTTCCCACCCCATACTTTATTCCGACCTGTACTTTTATTTGGAACAGAAGAGTATAGGAATTGTGGACAATTTAATTGCAAAATCTGAGGTGGTCGATGAAATTAAAAAAGACATGATTCTTCCCATGTAGACATCACCCCAAAGCCACATATTACAGTTGAAAAGATTGAGTAAGACATGCACCTCATAGGGTGCGTGTGCGAAAGGAGTTTTTGACAATAAATATGCCAAATCCAAGATGGCTTCTGAAGGCCACGTTTTTCAACGAAATTCAGAAACAAATTGATAGCTCGCATCTCGACATCACACTAAAACTACATACAGTTAAAACTATAAGTCCTGTCATGAATTGCGCGCTTATCTTGACACCATTTCGCACATGAAGTGCGCGCAATTTTCCTATTGAAAATACCCAAATTACTACAGAGTCTTGCCATTACTCACAGCAAACACAAGCAATGTTTCAGCCAATGGACCTCCGGGTTAAACCCGGAGGTCCATTGGCTGAACCACTGCTTGTGAACAGATTGCGTAGAGAATGTGATAGCCTTTGCATATGACCTAACGCGCCGATAAACGCGCTAAATGGCAAGGTGTTTGCACGCAATTGATGACAGGACTTTTAATTTTAACTGTATAAAATGTGAAAAAGATCGGGTGAGAGGTGAGGCCTGTAGGCCTCATGGGTCATGTTTTTCAATGAAATTCAGAAAAGTTCGACAGCTCTCATCAAGACATCACGCCAAAGCTACATATGAAATCTGAAAATGATCGGGTGACGGATACAGCCTGGAGGGGACGGACGGACGGACGGACACCACTTTAATATCGCCATGCCGACTTCGTCGGCGGGGGATAAAACAGATCGGTGAGAGGTGCGGCCTGTAGGGTGTGCTAAAGGAATTGTGGATGGACATACGGACGTTCCAACATTTCGGGTTTATGGGCTACCAAAAAAACAATTTGTAAGTCCAAAACCTTATTTTACCCAGAACCCCACCCCTCCACCCTAAAACTTATATTTAACCCTAACCCCACCCCTCCACCCAAAAAACACACCCTAACTCTACCTCACACTGACCCTAAACCCTAAAACCCCACCCCAGTCCCTAACCCCCACCCCCGGGACCTAACCCCAACCTTAAGCCCTACTCTGGGGCTAACCCTAACCCCATCCCTGACCCTAACCCCACCCTAGCCAGACCAATAGGATTAGGAGCTATTTTCGGTTCAGGGGCTATTAAAACTAAAACCCCACCCTGACCCCAACCCTAACCCCCGGGACCTACCCCCCCCCCAACCTTAAGCCCTACTCCGGGGCTACCCCTAACACCACCCCACTCCTAACCCTAACACTACCTTAATTTGGAGGTAGCCCCTAATAATAAAATCCCCTAAACCCCCAATGTCCACCCGGACGGACGGGCGGACATTCTTACTATTTGGGTTTTAGGGCTACGAAAAAAACATTTTATATGTCCATAACCTTATTTTAGCCAGAACCCCACCCCCTCCACCCTAGAACTTATATTTAACCCTAACCCCACCCCATCCACTCAAAAACCACACCCTAACCTAACCCTACCCTACCCTGACCCTAAAACCCCACACCTGACCCTAACCCCACCCCCCTGATACCTAACCCTCCCCAACCTTAATATCTACTCTGGGGCTACCCTTAACCCTAACCCAACCCCACCCCTGACCCTAACCCCACCCTAGCCAGACCAAAAGGATTAGGGGCTATTTTTTTGTTTAGGGGCTACTAAAACTAAAACCCCACCCCTGACCCCAACCCCCACCCCTGGGTCCTAACCCCTGCAACCTTAACCCTGCCCTGGGGCTACCCCTAACCCTAACCCTACCCCTTTCCTAACCCTAATACTACCCTAATTTGGAGGTACCCCCTAAAAATAATAGCTCCTAAACAGGTTTAGTTGACGGACGGACGGATGGACGGACGGACGGACAGACGGACGGACGTTCTTCCGCAGATGTACTTGTGAGGTGATTTTAGTGTTAGGTATCAGAGGGGGGTCACCTAAAATTTGCAAGACGTGACGTGGGGGTGGGTGTGTCTCTTGAGTGCGCCAAAAATGTGCTTTTCCAACTTGTGCAATTTTTTTAATTTTTTAAAAATATATCAATATATCAGCTAATATATACCATCATTTGTGTTTCAAACCTTAAAGATGATGTTGTATATCACACTCTTAACATAAATACAACATCAGGAGGCTTTATATGTGAGCATATTGGGCTTAATCTGGGAAAATGTCACACGTTAGTAGGGGGTGGGTGTCGTGTTCGAAATGTAGAAAATGTGCAGACAATATTTTGGGAAAATTCTCTCTGATGCACTAAATTCAACCCAAGTTATTTATTTATTAATTGATTTATTTATTTATTTATTTATTTATTTATTTATTTATTTATTTATTTATTTATTTATTTATTTATTTACTTATTTATTTATTTATTTATTTATTTATTGGTGTTTAACGACACTTTAACAACCAGGATCATATCGTGTCGGTGACAGGTTTACGGGTGGAGGAAGCCAGAGTACCCGGAGAGAACCACCGAGCAACGACGAGCAGCTGTCAGCTCTTCAACATCATAACCCACGACTGTACTATACACTGCACAGCGGTACTGCGTATTACACAGCACAGACAGGGTTAGATTGGCTGAAAACATGTGCACTTCGGCGTGCAGTACGTCTCAGCACACAGCGTCATCGTGCCCCCACGTGGGCAATTGGGGTAAGTTTATTTTGGATTTTAATGGGAGAGTGGGGGTGGGTGTCTGAGAACGGTAGTAGAAAATTTGCACGTAGTGGATGGGTGGGTGTAAAAAGGAGCCGAATAAAAAATAGGACGTTACGTCTTGCAAATTTTTAGTGCTCAGACCCCCCTCCCCCACCCCACCCCCACCCCCCACCCCCTGTAGGTATGGGGAAAATTGCGCAACTCATAAGTGGGTTTTCCGAACCTCCCAAGTTGAAAAAAACCTCAGAAGTGGCTGGTGTACTAACGGTTTTATCCCCCAACCTCACAAGTAACGACTGTACACGGACAGTCACCTCGCAAGGTCATCTGCGGTGGACCGGACAGACCGCCGGACAGACGGATGAATGATAGATCGCAACCCATCCCAGTAGATCATACTTGAAAATTAGAAATAAAACGTAAATTCCACCTTGTTGTGGATAAAAGTGGAAAATCGAAAGTCTATAAACGAGATGGACACCTCAAAAAGTTAAAAACTAGATTCAGCTACTTTGGAAATTTTCATCGCTATGAGTGAAGGGGAAGAGCCCGAAAGTGCAAGCAGAAGTAAAAGTTTGACGATTTGAATATTCTTCATTTCAACTTTGTTGAATGATACAAATGTGAAGAGGAATATTCGCCAAACCGAAATTCCCTCGCATATACGCATGTACACTTCTCAGTTGTACACTACAGCAGAGTTTGTTATAAAAAAAAACAATGAAAAATGTCTCGGAGTCAAGAGTATAAACTTTTGTCAAATGGATCTGGCGTCGCATTAACCTTCAACATTTTAACCCGTACAACAATATCTCAACATTTAATTATAAGGCTCCAATGTATCTTGGTCGGTCGAGATAAACCTTCACACCAATGGGAAATTTTGCCAGGGAAGGGGTGGGGGAATGAGCCTCTTTTGTGTCCGACGAGCATTAATCCTTCAAACAATGCAATGCAATGTAAAGTTCAATTTTTATGTGCCATGCACGATTAAAACGCAGTTTGGTGCTATGGGGGTAATTTGACCAGAAAAAGGACATGGTGTGGACCTCAATCGCACCTGACGCCGCATTAATCCTTCACCCCATGCAACTATATATCTCTACATTTATTTGTAGGCTACAAAACTCCACCGCGTCTCGGTCGACCGAGATAACATTTGCCTAATGGGGCAATTTAACTAGTAAAGGGCATGGAATGAGTATCGACCATATCCGATGTTGCACTAACCCTTCTATTAGTACAACGCCATGTAAAATTCAACTCTTACGTGCCACGAACGATTGAAACGAAATTTGGAACATAGAGGTAATTTTACAGGGAAGGGGACACGACAAGGGCCTCAATTTCTTAAGTCGCGTTAACCCTTCAACCATTTAAAAGTGAAACTATATCTCTCCATTTATTTGTAGGCTATAAAATCCACCATGCCTCAATCGAACGAGACAAAACTTGGTATTTGTTGGTAATTTGGTCAGGAAAGGGATATGTGTTGTGCCTCGATCGCTTCTGAAGTTCCGTTAACCCTTACATTTATTTGTAGGCAATAAAACTCAACCGAAAGAGATAAAACAGGGCCTCTAGAGGGATAATATGATCAAGAATGGTCCATTGGGTGGGTCCAGACCCGTCCGGCGTTGCACTTCCCCTTCAACCAGTGCAACGCCATGTAAAGTTCCGCTTTAACGTACCATGAACGATAGAGACGACATTTGATGCGTAGGGGTAATTTGACCAGGAAAGGGACATCGGACGGGTCTCGATCGCTTCTGACGTTGCGTTAACACTTCAACACTTCAGCCTATGCAACTAAATACCTACGTTTATTTTGTACGCTCCAACGTGCCTCCGTCGAATGAGATAAAACTTGGCACCTTGGGGTAATTTGACCAGGAAAGGGGTATAGTTTGGGTCTCGGTAGATTATGAAGTCGCGTTATACCTCGGCAGCCAGTGTAAAGCCGGATATGGTTCTTCTCCGTCGTTCCTCGCCCAATCTAGACGAAATTTGGTACCGAGGGATTATTTCACTAGGAAGAAGACTTGTGATGAGTTCCGATAGCATTTTGACGTTAGCCCTTTAAGTTATGCAGTGCAAGGGCATATTTCTCACTGCGTTTCTTTGTAGGCCATAGACCCCACCGTGTCTCGACCGATCAAGACGAAATTTGAAACCTTAGGGTAATTTGAACAAGACAGGGACATTAAATGGGTTCCGTTCGCGTCCAGCATTAGGTTATCCCTTTAATAACAGCAACAGTGTTAACCCTTTACCTAACATGAAAAGTAGACGACACTTGCAAAAAAATTCTTGAATAACTAATTTTTTTTCATTTTTGTCTCACAAACATAGGTTATGACCCCTCATTGGCACGAGCTCGTTCCAATGACGGGTCATAACCTATGCTTTTGAGACAAAAAATGAAAAAATAATGAGAATTAATTGGCGATTTTTTTAGAATAGCGCTGTTCGGTTGGCCGTTACTTTGGGTAAAGGGTGAAATTCTGTAAAGATTTGTTGTTGTTGTTGTTGTTGTTGTTGTTGTTGTTGTTGTTGTTGTTGTTGTTGTTGCATATCATATTTACATTTACTCCCCTGATCATCTCCACCAACAAGAGATCTCGATCTCCTCCCACCCACTCTCCTCCAACCCCGCCGTGATTGTAGGTGCTTCAGAAAGTCATTCACAGGCAAGATTAATACCGTCTTACAAACGTTTTGAAAGGAGTCTTAACTCTTAGCCTACAACGACTAGACGAACACAGTTGCCAAAAATGTAAATAACTGGCTGAAATAACCACACTTTTCCTTGGCGTTGCAGTTTAACAGGCTGATTTCTTCTTTTGTCGGGAATAACTTTAATTAAAAATTTTGTTTATCATTTGTCAATAAATCATCACTTATCTTATATTCTAAACTTAATGCCATTTTGAGAGAATGGGCTTAATGTACATTTAATGTACATAAATGAACGTGTTTCTTTTCTCATTAAGTTTAATTAAAATATTTCCATCTCTTTGCAAAGAAAACAAGAAAAAAAAGAAAAAACGCACCACACTCCGAAGCAAATCCTCCAGCTCTCTTGATGGGCTATAGGCATAAGAAAAGTTTTAACCCTTTACCCAACGTAACGGTTAAAACCGGCCAGCGCTATTCACAAAAATCGCCAAATAATTTTCATTATTTTTTCATTTTTGTCTCAAAAACATAGTTTATGACCCCTCTTTGGAACGAGCTCGTCGAGCTCGTTCCAACGAGGGGCCATAACCTATGTTTTGAGACAAAAAAAATGAAAAAATTAGTTATTCAGGGATTGTTTGCGAGTGTCGTCTGCTTTCCATGTTGGGTAAAGAGCTAATGAACAACTAAAATTTATTGAATTTGATAATTACTGTCCAAGTTATCACAAAAACATTGAAATTCCCAGAAAACGGAATAAGCAAGGGATAATAACTCCCTCTACTTTCCACAAATCGTCGTGGTATTCGAAATTATCCAAGACGATGTTACACTCTAAATCGGTTGGGTTAAAAATCAACCCAAATCGACTGGGTTGAGTGAATATGAACCCAATTTGGGTTCATATTCACTCAACCCAGTCGATTTGTGTTGATCTTTAACCCAACCGACTTTAGAGTGTATTAGAGGGTAAGATAAAGTACCATGACATCATTTATTAAAATCTTATAGTTACTCTTCAAGTTATCACTTAAACATTCAAAATTCATGCAAAATTCGGGGGCACGATGACACCGTGTACTAAGGCGTACTGCACGTCGATGGTGCGCATGTCTTCAACCAATCTAACCCTGCCTGTTCCGCAATGCGGAGTTACGATGTTGGGGAGCTGGCAGCTGCTCGTCGTTGCTCGGTGGTTCTCTCCGGGTACTCCGGCTTCCTCCACCCGTCAAACTGTCATGGTCATGATTAGCCATTGTGCATAAATATGTGACCTTAAACCTCAATAAATAAATAAATAAATTCAAGCAAAATTTAACAAAGGGCAATAACTCTCTTAATAGTCATCGAAACTTTCATAAGATATTCTGAATACGAAGAAGCACGCCAAACTTTATTGAAATTTCATCTATTGTTCAAGCTACTGCAAAAAAAACATGTGTTCTGGGCGGACGGAAGGACAAACGGACGAGCAGACGGAGATCTTCACTGAAGACCTTCCTTGCGACTGGATAAAAAAAAATCGTTGATCAAAACAGTCGATTCTAAAAATGATACGCAACCCCCAGTAACGTATGCATTTAAGAATGTTTACAATTTTTCACCTCGTCGTCCATTCTGCCTGACCTGATCAGAAATATGGTTTCGTATTTATTTAATTACTATTTGTGAATATCAGCTGGTAAAATACTCGTTCATACTGTTAAGGGATTTCCGTTAGAATAAACCATTAGCAATCGCCGGACTAGAAATTGGCATCCGGGTTGTGTGTGTCTGTACCTTATACTCTCCTGCTGCACTGAATGAACACATCGTGCATGCTAATTGCTTCACACCGTAAACACTGCAGACAGGCCGTGAAGATATTTTAGGTGAATCTTATCGTGTTTCCAGCTCAATGAATTCAAAAACATTACCAATCCACACGAAATATGTTTTTATGTGCGAGTAAGTTGTACCATTTACATTTAAAAGCTTTTTAATAAGTGTCTGAAAAAACAAGTACACGTGGGTGCAGCTTATTTTCAAGATTGGGGAATTATAAACGTGATTTAGTAAGCGAGAGGGAGAAAGGATGGTCTGTTTTTGCCATTCTATTTCGTCCCGATAATTTTCAAGAAAAATTGGAAATGTCTTGTCAAGCCCACATTTTTCATCTTAAAACAGAGCTCCTAATGAAAATTGAGCTCTCAAATAAAAAAATCGAGTCAGATGTGTATCAGTGAAAAGTGAAAAAAATAATGTTGTTTAGCATTTATGACCATGGCATTATATGGACACCCACAAATTATTTTATTCATATTCAGGAATTTATGTTCTGGAATGTAAACTAGCTTAATTGTTCTTTGCTTCTCACTTGTAATGTTTTTGTTAAAATATAAAAGTTCCTATTTACTCAAGTAGAGACATTTTGTCTACAAGCAAAATCTCCATCAGTAACAATAAACACTATGTAGTGACTGTCCATTAATGATATTGTTGCTGTCCAAGTGTCAGCTACACAAGCGGCTTGGTTTGGAAATGGCGTGTCTAATCTTGAATAGGTCAGTTACTTGAATTCAGTTTGATTGGCAGTGTTTTGTAAATTGTATTATATTATTAGTTACCCCGTGTCTGATCACGTGGTACGGGTTTTTACCTACCCGAAGCCAGCCGTATCCCATGAGGCCGTCGGCCTCATGGGATGCGGCTGGCTTCGGGTAGGTAAAAACCCGTACCACGTGATCAGACACGGGGTAACGAATTTATCTATTGACTTTCCGTTTTAGAAGTACAATCTATTTCATGTGTGAACACACACAGCATGAGATCTTTTATCATCCATTGTTGAGCCATACAGGTTTCTGTGGAATTTTTGTGCAAAAGAGTTTTTGTGAAAATATGCCGATATGATTAGTATAAAAAAATTATTGAATTTCTTTTTTTCTTTTTTGTCTCAAAAACATAGCTTATGAACCCCACATTGGAGGGTACTTGACAAGCTCATTCCAATAAGGGGTCATGAGCTATATTTTGGAGATAAAAAATTAAAATATAATACATGACACTGTAAAACTGGAATGACGATTTTTTGCGAATAGTGCAGGCCGTGATCAGACATGGGATAACAAATGTACATGTATCTATTGACATTTTTGTTTGTTGTGCCGTCTGACTTCCGCCTTCCAGTTATCAGTAAATTGATTTCGATGAACGCGTCTTCTACGGGGTATGGACAGTTTGTAGATTTCGGAACGAGGCTTCCACTGGGTATGGGAAATTTGTCAGTGGCTGGGCGGACGTATCGTGGGTTTCAATGAATATGGACTCATACCATGTATCTATCAACTAATCAATTCAAAAAATTCACTTTAGTCAATAGATAATGTAAAATCCCACTTGTTTCGTGATGTGTATATATACATTGATAAGAGCTTGAGACTTCACTCTGGAATTCCTCAGTCACGGGACACTCTGTCCCTCAGAGCTCGATGTCAACACCAGCTACATGCATTGTTATTTGATTCCGTTATGGATAGAAATAAATGTTACCGTTTATGTGAGTCTTATATATCACTTAGACATTCTGAGATCCCGTACAAACTACGACGAATCCTCTCGTCACACATTAATCAAGACTAAAAAGTAATCCAGTTGTTCTGTTATCCAGGCAATGTAATTGTGTTATCGGCTTCCATGACTCACAGATACAAACTAATATTGTTCATTGATGAGAACCTCGCAATTCTTCACAACCCCAACTAACTACACCTCGATTAATCTCTATAGGGCGCCGAAGGCATCCGAGGGCAATGTGTGTGGGGGAGGCAATGGTATCAAAACCCTTGGTATGAGTTAATACCAGGAGTTTACAACGCATAACAAATTGTAATGTGATGATAAATAGTATTGCCATAATGGCACCTTGTTTCACTCAGGGGACAATATAAAGCTATAGAAATCCCCCACCGATTGTATACCTTCTTTGTTTGGTGATTATCGACCAAACTCCGTCATTATACTTGGGACACTCCACCACTCCACTCCACCCCAGTGGCAGTGGCATACGTAAAATGCGTTACAAATTAATATTCGAGAGTTTCTCAGTTACAGTTCTCGGAAAGTAGTCTTATCTGCTGGTACATGTACACTTCTGGAGAGAAGGGCATGCACTACCCACCCCAACCCCTATGCTCAGAACAAGGGGTATTGCACCCTGCCCCATTCCCACCCTGCGCTTCCAGCGCCCTTAGCCTCCCCCTTCATGGACACAATGACGAGACGGCGCACTGAAGTTTACGTAGTATTTCAGTGTTAACTCATAGGCCTATTATCTGTGTCCATTTAGGGCAAAAATAATGCAGATAATCCACACAGAGGCTGCAGTTCTGTAACTGAGGTTTTTACACGCTTGTTATATGAAATCCCCATATACAGAAACACTAAACCATGCGGAAAATAAAAATCTGTTCCGCACATATGTGCGGAACGGAAATCGCTGACGCACTATTTTTTTTAAATAGAAGAGAAATTTCACTGGAATTTTCTACAAATCGTGTAAGGCAATTACAATTTGAATTCCTAGCAAAAGCTGAAAGTCATTCCCTGAGTTCCAATGTGTTCTCTGTGCCAGTAGGCACATAGAACACATTGGAACTCTGGGAACGAAATAGTAACACGAGTTCCCCATCGAAAATTTGGATGGCGATACAATGTGTTCTTGTTGTTTATAGTTCGTCCCATGAGTTCCAATGTGTTCTATGTGCCTACTGGCACATAGAACACATTGGAACTCAGGGGGTGAGTTGTTGAGTGTCCTTCTGGGTGTTTTTTTTACAGAACACAGAACGACGGTTAATCGATATGGCACGAGTGCCCAGAGTTTTATCATTCCGTGCTGACACTCGTGCTATATTGATTAATCCATTCAAACACGCGTATGGTTCTGTGTATGTCTAGAACCCAGGCTTCTTGCCTAATTTTCAAAAGATTGTTTCTAGATCTATCTCCTCCATTGAAATGGCGTTAGTATAGAATTTTCCTTTTCAACTGGGGAGCAACATCTCAAGAACAAGTTTTTTTTCGATGGTTTCACTTTACACTGTCCATATCCTCATTCTACTCAATCTACTGCTTATACTCCGACGTTCGGCGGATCTTACACGTATAACTGTGTGATTCAAACTTTCTCGTCCATTGAGAGATATTCGTTTCCTCATTTGGTACATATCAATTTTTTTATTAGAATTTAACGACACATTAACAGCCAGGGTCATATCACGTCGGTGACAGTTTTACAGGTGGAGGAAGCCGGAGTACCCGGAGAGAACCACCGAGCAACGACGAGCAGCTGTCAGCTCTCCAACATCGTAACTCTGAAATCTGCACCGCGGCACAGGCAGGGTTAGATTGGTTGAAGACATGAGCACCATCGACGTGCAGTACGCCTTAGTACACAGCGTCATCGTGCCCCCATGTAGGCAATCGGGGTTAAGTGCCTTGCCCAAGGACACAACGCGGGAGCACGAATCAGTCGCTGAAATGGTCACCCATCCAACTACTAACCGCGCTCGACGTTGCTTAACGTCGGTGATCTGACGAGAACCGGTTACCGCGACGCCACTGCGACGCCGCCGCGCCGCCGCGCCGCCACATATCAAATACACCATGTTGTTCACAATAATAATAGATCTTCATGTCCAACATGAAAGATGCTCATTGAACCCACCTCCCGTTTATGCTGAGATCAGAACGATCAGATTTCCCCAGCCAGAGCCATGTTTTCTTTTATTGCGAGGCCCCCAAAGGGCCCCCGCTCTACTATATGTGGTTGCTTTTTTTTCAAGGGATGATTTACTGTGAGACTTTTCTAAATCGGGGAGAAATCATCACGACCGACTACAGAAATACATACTTTTTATTAAAATCGGTTCTAATTGCTCTGCATTTACTTCAGTTGAGGCTTGGGTCGTAACATTTTAACTGAACATTTTTAAAAAATCATTTTATATATGACAATACTATCAGGTAGGAGCACGATTTGTAGACAGAAAACCCACGAGAGAACAAGGTTTGAATGACTAATACCATAATAATCTTTCAACAATAATATATCAATATCCAAATGGTAACATCAAATACTAATACCCGCAGTTTCAATTAATCTCTAGCAAATCCTCCCCCAGTCTCCAACACTAATCCTGTCTCATTCATTTGATACACTAAAAAACACAATTTTGAAGACAAGTTTACAAAACGTCTAAGAACTATAACACCGAGGCTGTTTGACGAAAAGAAAATAGGTGGAGTACGATTCATTTTAGGCGATAAAGTAATATGATCCGCTAAAGGACAAATGAATAATTCCGCAAGCGAGTATATATTTTATATGTCCAAATTCCCCAAATCTGGTTGAAATGGGCAGTTGGTTAAAAAAAGTTCTAACACAGACAGACATAGAAATTAAATTGTTCTTCCTGTGACGTAAAATCTTGACATTCAAATTCGACCATCTAAAGTCCAGTGTTATGTCAAACACCAAGATTTAAAAAAAAGGTCAATCAGTTCAAAGGTTCCGGTCGGGAACACGGTTAGACAACCGAAAAAAGGTTACAAAGAATAGCAATGATTCGCTTGGAGACGCGCATGGTTCATATTCTAATGTCACTACACAACTAAAGGTAAAAGATCTCCTGAACTGATGGTTGCGCTAGAAATGGATAAAGAAAGCTGTGTTTGTTTTACGGACAATTTTACGTGGGGTAGGGAGAATCCGTAGAGATCAACCAAGCAGCGGGAAGAAACTGTAGGACTCAACTTATTGAGCTGGCACCAGCAATCCAAGTATCACTTTATTACAAGTGCACCAGTAATGTGTTGCACGCTTTTGTTCACAATGACACAGTGTTCCAATTGGGTAACTCGGGTTTAACCCTTTACCCAACGTAACAGCCAAAACCGGCCAGCGCTTTTCTCAAAAATCGCCAATTAATTTTCATTATTTTTTCATTTTTTGTCTCAAAAACATATGTTATGACTTCTCGTTGGAACGAGCTCGTTCCAACGAGGGGTCATAACCTATGTTTTTGAGACATAAAATGAAAAAAAATAGAATATTGAAGAATTTCTTTTGCAAGTGTCGTCTGGTTTTCATGTTGGGTAAAGGGTTAACGCTTTGAACCTCAAATGCTCACTTCCTGTCCGTGATACGACCTGAATTCATAAAGACGATAGTTCCTCAGTGAATTTGTGTGATATATTCAATCAAGATATTGAAAGTGCAGCCCCAAAGCTGCGCGTTGAAAATATTATTGGTCTCCCCCAAGTAAAGAATATTGACTCTACCAGTTGATGACTTTGAACTGGCATCGAATACCAACAGTGTCCAAAGGGTTGAGTGTCTTGGACACAACGCAGATGAGGATAGAACTTTCGATCTGAAGCGGGCAAAAGTGATTCACATCTCGAAAAGAAACAATAAACAGAACATGAAAGTGAGATTTGAATGATTAGTTTGTTTTCCTTTTGTTAAAATACAATTCCTAGTATGATAAATTACTCAAGTAATGTTGGGCGTATAAAAGTGGTTCAAATATAACTAAACACAGGAGAGTGAATAAGGTTGGAGGGGTGTGTGACACCCCCATCACCACCACCACACCACCACCAAATAATGTTTCTAGTCAGGAGTTTTTCGTGTATGGTTTGGAGTCTTGTACAGTACGTGGAGAGTGTATTATCACTAAATCACCTGCAGATTGGAGATTCCACCCAAGCAATAATTGCGAATTGGTTGCAAAGCATAACAAGCACAAGCAAAGTTTCAGCCAATGGACCTCCGGGTTAAACCCGGAGGTCCATTGGCTGAAACACTGCTTGTGTTTTTAGTCGATATATACAAAATATGAAAGTAAGAGTTTGGGTGATAACTCCACTCTGCGGGTGATTTAGTTACAATCCACTCTCCACGTACTGTATATAGATTAGCTCTTGTTAGTTATCATGTTCTTTCTCACGAAGTTAGATCTAATATAATACGTATGCCACACACACACACACACGGTTGGTCCTGGAAATGAACGTCAAGTATACCCGATTCGAGCTGTTGTGTGTGTGTGTGGGGGGGGGGGGGGGGGGGGGGGGGCTAGCTACGGTGTGTTCTCTAAACGTCGAAAAACTCAAATTCACACCTCGGTAAGTTTGTTTTGATAATAATTATAGTTTATCTCTAATTAGTGGTCACTCATGAGATATTTCTGCATTCAGATATCAGTCGGAGATGGGAGCGCGGTGGCTCAGTAGGCAGAGGTGCAGGCTGCAAGCCGAGAGATCCTCGGTTCGAATCCCACCTGCGGCAACCGCGTTGTGTCCTTGGGCAAGACACTTCATCTGCATTGCCCGCGTGGGGCCACGATGGCGCCGTGTACTAAGGCGTACTGCACGTCGATGGTACGCATGTCATCAACCAATCTAACCCTGCCTGTGCCGCGGTGCAGAGTTACGATGTTGGAGAGCTGGCATCTGCTCGTCGTTGCTCGGTGGTTCTCTCCGGGTACTCCGGCTTCCTCCACTCGTAAAACTGTCACGGTCATGATTAGCCATTGTGCATAAATGTGTGACCTTAAACATCAATAAATAAATAAATAAATAAATAAATAAATAATCAATCGGAGATACAGTCGGTGGGTTTTCTGTGTTCGCTGAACAGAGTTTACTGAATACGTGGAGAGTGGATTGTAACTAAATCACACGGCGAGGAGAGTTATCACCCAAAGTATCACTTTCAAATTCTGTACATGTGGACAAAGCAATGTTTCAGCCAATGGACCTCCGGGTACAACCCGGAGGTCCATTGGCTGGAACTTTGCTTGTGCTTGTTATGCTTTTCAACAAATTTGCAATTATTGCTTGGGTGGAATCCCCACTATGCAGGTGATTTAGTGATAATACGCTTTCCACGTACTGTATGTACGTACAAGTCATTGGTAACCATACCAATTTTCTGAAGATAATCAGAGGTAAAAATTGGGGAGAAACAAAGATATGCTTCTCAAGCTTTACAAACCATTCAAACGTCAGTGAGAATTACACAACAGACACCCATGGTTATTCCCCGCGGTTATAGATCCTTCCCACAAAGTACCCGATCTTAATTAAATATAGACTCTAGCCTTAAGCCTGTTGTTCTCTTGTGTAAAACCACCGGTACAGATTTTCATTTCTTCGACGTTTTGAGATATATTCATAGCTACGTGTTAATTCAATAAGAAGTTGGAAAGCCCTTTCTTTGCGACAACTACGTGTCTTTATGCACCAAAAACTATCCTACTCCAAATTGCTTATGCTGCTCCCCCAACAGCCTGAATCGGATATCACCGACCTCCATTTGTATGGCCGGCTATATACGTTTATACCATGATTGCCTATTGCACTATATATGAAAAGTATATGACATAAGTTTTAGCTTTACACACCGTGGTGAACACGCCAGCAGTGGGATTTCATTAGTTAAATTTTACACCTACAGTGGAACAACATCCAAGCTGACCTTTGATGACGTCGACCTGAATGCAAACTTGTCTACATTTACCGCACGTCCCCCCTCGTGAAGAGTGAAATGACACCGGCAATTATTTATTACTTTTTTAAATGGGTTTACTACACAAGATGCCAAAAACTAACAACCATGCATTGTCTCGTGTTAATAAAGCATTCATAACTCGAAGTAGTATGTTATTGTGTTATTAAAACGAAGAACGCTCCGTTTCCGGTTCCATTCGATAAAATTTTTGCCTGAAATCTAAATTTGTTTGTAATTTATTTCTGCCTGAAATCTAAATTTGTTTGTAATTTATTTCTGCCTGAAATCTAAATATCCCGTACAGCTATAAAATTTAAACAAAAAGATTTTGAACGTCAAGAAAACGTTGTGTGTCCAAGTGCTGCGTCATGTAACTGTTTTCCGACAATATGTTCCTGTTTTCGTTCCGTTTGTAAACCCGGGCAATATTTCTGAGATTTCCGCCGATTTGTTTGTAAACAAAATTCTGTTACCGTTACTGCTTTCCACGGCTGCAGAAACGCCAACTTGCAAAATTGACAGCGGAAGTACCGCCCACCAATGATCATGTAAACAAAAACAGATTCGCACGTATGTACGTCTGCTGTTCAGTAGAATCGAGAAAAAATAATAGCGACTCTTAATAATCTGACGATCATGGTATAAATAAAATATACCCAAAGTAGCTTGGTGTACCAAATGTTCACCACTCGCGGTGAAGTGGTGTTAACCGCGCGCCAAAGGCTCACGGTTAACACCACTTCACCACTCATGGTGAACATTTGGTACACCAAGCTAATACGGATATATTCTATACATGTGTGACATAAATCCAAGTATCAAATCTACATGTCGCCAGAAAGTACATCAGTGGCGGACTGGGCCAAGAAAAGTTGCCGGGAAATGCACCGGGATGGGGGGGGGGGGGGGGGGGGGGAGTTTGCTTTTTCGAACTGAACGAACGCGGGTTTCGATGGCATTTTGGTATCATATTCATCGATCATTCGGCAAAAATGGTTGTACCGGGGGAGAGGGTTCATTGGGAAGACTATAGTTCGGCCCAGTCGGAGAAAATTTTTGATTTTTGAAACTGGAGGAACGCTGTTCTCCTTTTGGTCATTTCACGAAATTTCACGAACCGACACGTGTTAGGCAGCATCAATTTGATGGGGGGAGGGGGGGCAGTGGGGGGCCCAATAGGGGGCCAACCGCTAATTTTCCCGGTATACCATACGCCCAATCGGCCTCTGAAGTACATGATGAATAGCAAGAGGCGAATCGATATCTAACGCGTATACAAAAAATACAACGAAAATATCCTGAGTGGAAAATTATTGGGGTGGTGTCATCCCCACACCCCCATCGTTCATCAACAGCCACTTTCATCAGCTGTATGGAATTTCCGATGTGTTCCTTTGCAGTAGTTCTACTAATTTAGTTCAAATCGAAATGACACAATGGACGCATGGTTGTTTATGTTTGTATTAGATAAAAGCAACCATCTTTACACAACAAACTAACGGGGCGTACATTTTTGGCATTCTTTTGATATACTCGTCCTTCCCACAAAACTGTTAATGAAATTCGAAGCATGTTCCGCATTTAATCGCTAATGTGTCAAATGTTGTCGAAACGTGTGCCGCATGTGCATTCTGTACTGTACGCAATCCTATGTATGTGTCCGCTTTGAAAATGGCGAAAGGCATTTCCTGTAAACATGCATAACGATGCATGTTATTTCGTATGTGTTACATCCTGTACGCCGTGTTGTTATTTATTTACAGTTGTTCAACGAAGGTGCCCTATGTTATGGACATGGGTGAACGTCTGAACTCTTGTCTTTGTTGTTTGGGGTTGTTTTTTTTGTTTGTTTTGTTTTATTTTTTTTTGTTGGGATACTGATGCAGATGCCGATTTTTTTGAAGAAGTGAAGAATACTTGAAGTGATAACACCGGGTCTGATGCATATGTATATACATACAGTCTATTAGCCCTTTACCCGAAGTAACGGCCACAACAGGCCAGCGCTATTCACAAAATTTGCCATTCGATTTTCATTATTTTTTCATTTTGTGTGCCTCAGAAACATAGCATATGAACCATCATAGGATCGTACTCGTTGAGCTCCTTCCATTGAGGGGTCATAAGCTATGTTTTTGACGCAAGAATTGAAAAATAGATATTTAATAATTTTGTTTGCAAGTGTCGTTCTGCTTTTCATGTCAAGTAAAGGTTTAACAGATTGAGCATCTGCGCGGGGTTCTCCCATTCCTTCTTTACGTGAGTGGCAACTAGTATTCCAATACGACGAGCAACTTATCTTGCTGATTCTCGCTCGGGGATCGGTGACCCAGGCTTGGCACAGCAGTCACAAATTCGGGGGACCCAGGCCTGACCCAAGAATCCGAGACTCTTGGGCCAACCCAGGGCCCCAAATGCTCCGAGCCTCGGGGTTACTACCCTGGGCCCCGTCCTCCCCCTCCCCGGCCCTGACGACGTGGGTTGGAGTTTTCCTTGTATTTCACGAGCGGCGAATGGCTCGCGTAAAATACAAGAAAAACGCCAACAAGGGTCGTTGATTCCTGTCCCCGGTCCTCTACTAGTGTTGTCTTCTGTATTTATACTACGATTAACCCTTTAACCAACGAATCGGCCGCATCCGCCCGCGTAATATGCAAATTCAGCAGCTGAAAAAATATTATTTTTCAAAAAATTTCAACAAAACCACATCATGTGAGCCCTCGTTGGAACGAGCTCGTTCCAACGAGGGGTAACATGATATGGTTTTGTTGAATTTTTGAAGAATTTGAAAAAATGGTATTTAAAATAGTAAATTTTGGTATCGTCTGCATTGGGTAAAGGGTGAAACTTGAATTGAGTGAATGAAGCTAATAGTGTGTAAGAAAAATATCGTCTTCTGCGGACTGTTTACATTATGGCTTGACAGCGTTTTGTGTCAACGCATTTCATTCACATCACACGTCACTCAGATGCGTAACGACTAATCAGATACGTGTATTCTTACACGTCGGCCGGATTCCACGCGTGGTGAGCCTAGCACATTTCTATATGTTTATATTGTATCGGGTAACGTTGAATACACACAACAATCGTGCCAAAAATACACGTGTCTATTACACGGCTTCACGTCTATAAAAAAACAATTATTAAGACACCCAACAATTCATTTGACAATTATTAACAAAAAGAAAACATTTTATCGCCAACCAAATTTGCGTACTCATACTCTTCTTCTTCTGGATATTCATTATTCCCTTCATATATCGACTCTGTTTCTTCTTCGCTATTTTCGTCAACATTAAACTCGCCATATCCTTCATATTTTAGACATCTTATTTAGTTATTTCGCAATCAGTTCAGTTTTGGCTGATCGATCGTCTGCTCAACGATTTCCGTCCGGCGTATGTGTGCGGAGCGGATTTTCATTTTCCGCATGGTTTTGTGTTACTGCAGATGGGGGACTTCATAGAACAGGCGTGTAATAAAAAGAGTTACGGATGTTTTTTAACTTGTGTGACAATTTGCTGAACATTAGCTATCAAAACACATTCAGTTTTATTGAATACTAGCAGGGTTACCCGGCGTTGCTCGGGCTGAGGAGAGTATTAAAATTACCCCTAGTAGACCCCTTTGAAGACCTATATCGGTGAGAGAAATTTTGGTCATAACTGTTGGTGCCTCTCTACACCCCCCCCCCCCCACCCACCCACCCCACCCCGGTACTTTTTTAAACCTCACCATTAGATTCCTGGTAAAAAATTACCTCTGGTAGATCCCTTTGAAGACCAGAGTATTAAAATTACCCCTAGTAGACCCCTTTGAAGACCTATATCGGTGAGAAAAATTTTGGTCATAACTGCTGATGCCCCTCTACATCCCCACCCACCCCACCCCGGCACTTTTTTAAACCTCACCATTAGATTACTGGTAAAAAAGTACTCCTAGTAGTCCCCTTTGAAGACCTATATCGGTGAGAAAAATTTTGGTCATAACTTTTGGTGCCCCTCTACACCCCCACCCCCCACCCGATACTTTTTTAAACCTCACCATTAGATTCCTGATAAAACGTACCCCTAGTAGACCCTTTGAAGACATATATCGGTAAAAAAAAATTTTGTCATAACATTTGGTGCCCCCTACACCCCCACCCCACACACTTTTTTAAACCTGACGATGACCTCCGCCATAAAAAAGTACTCCTAGTAGACCCATTTTGGACACTCGGGGTGGCCCCATATTCATTTCTATAGCGGACAGACAGACAGACAGACAGACAGACAGACAGACAGACAGACATTCTAAAATATAGAATAGAAAAAAAGAAAAAGATAGATTACAATAGGATGACGTTTTGACGTTTTAACCATTTACTCAAAATAACGACCAAAGACGGCCAGCGCTATTCTCAAAAATTGCCAATTAATTTTCATTATATTTTCATTTTTTGTCTCAAAAACACAGGTTATGACCCTTCTTTGGAACGAGCTCGTCGAGCTTGTTCCAATGAGGGCGCAGAACCTATTTTTTTAGATAAAAAATGAAAAAAATATTTGTTTAAGAATTTTGTTTGCAAGTGTCGTCTGCTTTTCATATTAGATAAAGGGTTAAGCTTGAGATAAGATAAGCTTCAACAAAATCAGCCCTTGATTTCGCATTTCCCTCCCCAAACATATGATCTTGGATCCCCCTCTAATATAGAGTCAGAACCGAGTTGTTTACCTTTACTGTGTTTATATTATTAGTTACACAGTTTGTTGAAGCTCGAGTCCAATATGGAATTAACTGACACCATATATACCATATTAGGCCACCAACAAACTGTGTAACGAATACATCTTGCCGACTGCTGCATCGTTGCACAGAACTAATAACAACAGCGATCAAAATTAAATGAGAGAATTCTCACAATGTGTTCACGTGTCTTTGCCTTGTTACAATTTATGGGAGAGTGCCTACAAATTGTAACAAGGCAAATTCATACATACCAAACAGTTTCATTTCGAAGGTAACATGACACACATCCACAGAATATGAAGCCTTTTAAGGGGTCGTCCAACCTAACTTTGGTCAATTTTTTGACATTTTTCCCAATGCCTGAGAAACAGATAAGAGAAGTAAGGAAAGGCAAATTATATATCAAAATAATGAGTAAAGTGCATAGAAAAGGTACATATATTTTTTTTCAGGAAAAAAAGTGAATTTTATGATTTTGAAGAAGATTAATTTGCAAATGGCATAAGTAACGAACCGGTAAAACCACAAAATAATCGGTAATTCGAAAGCCTTGTCCTCAATATAATGATAACATACTACAGACTCGGAGAAAGCATTTTTTTGACACACACTCTGGTGGGTTTTGACGTTTGAATGTAATAACATCAACACAAATTTTTGATGTTCCGGATGTGGCCATGTTTCAACGATGTTTTTCCGGTCATGTGATTACGATGTGGTTCTTGCAGAAATACTCAATTTGGGCAATCGTAAGAATGCAAGGACGTGATCACGCCCTTTATTTGTTCGAGACAATGTATGAGCGGATTTGCAAACAGGTGACAGCAAGTACTTGAGCTGTTAATGTCATAACTGCAAAATATGGTTCGAAATTCCCTCTCGTGTTTACAGGCCGTCTGAACTTTTTTGTTGACAAAAAATCTGAATTATTGCGCACTAGAAAGACAACATGAACCACTTGTAAAAAAAATAACCGAGTGTATAAAATCGGGACGATACACATAAAATAAGGCAATATTCATAACAAAGTAAGCAGAATGCTTCAGAAATCACTTTTTCACGAAGTATATTCCAAGTGACCTGGAACTATATTGAGTGTGTTAATTTCCCCCTGTCGCTGCGAAGTTATTTACGTCCAAGTTACCATGGAATTTGAAGACGGGTATGTTTGATGTCTGCAAAGGACCGATTGAAGATGGGTTGAAAATGATGCATTCGTGCTTTTAAATAAGGTGCGCTTGGACGATGCTGAGAATTTAGTTTTTTCTTCCAACCAACCATAGTAATACAATGTCGATCAGTGGTTTTTTTTATCGTTTTACACTGACAAATGTGACAAATCTCCTTCACCGGAAACCATCCCCCAATTTGCATATCACAATAAACATAACCGCTGTCACGGAGTGTCAGCGTGGCGTGTGGTCAAAACCGAAACGAATTATTGAATGCACGGTCAATATTAGCTGCAATTGGCTTTTAAATAAATGAAATACACGAAATATTCGCAATTTCTTCATTATTCATGCCGAGTTACTTTTTAATCAAACCACATGCGTTCAGTTTCGTTTGTCGGTATCAAACTGATATTGTTTGTGGTAATTAAATAGTACGAGAAGGCGAAGGAAGCCAAATATTTTTACATCATCTATTATTTAATTCAAATTGATAATTTCTTTTATTTAACTGAAATTATGAACTGATAAGTTGGGTGTGTTGCGATTATTATGCCCCAGACCTGGAACTTAGTGGAAGTTGGAAAATCAAAGGTGCATCTAGGGTCGTGCAGTGGTGACCCCCTGTCCTCTTAATCTTAGTCTTACCCATTCATCATTGCATGTACCAACATTCCCCCTTGTATCTCAACCATTGCTACTCCAATTTGAAGGATATTTGGTTTTGTGATCGAGCATCATGGAGAAACAATGCCTGTGTAGCTGCTGTAGCATGTGTTTCTTCCCACATTTTTTCAGAGTTGTGGTACTTTTTCACTCTTTTGAGTTAGAAAATTTTGTTTATAACTAGTTGATTTGTTACAATTTGTTGCAGAGTGCCTGCTAATACCCTCAATTGTATTGCTGCAGAATTTTCTTGTGAAGATTTTGTTCCTATTACTTATCAAGCAACAACCTAATGAATATTCTGTATAAAGCCACCTATCTGATGTTTGACACTTTTATTGGAGCTGTTTTGAAGGCTTATGGAACTCAAAATGTTGATTATGGCAGGACTTTTATATTCACCCATGAATCAATAAATTAAGTGTTATAGTTGGAAGTAAGAAGCATGAAAGGTCCAGAACTAAAACTCTAAAAAGAATGTTTTGCAATGTAACATGATTTTTGCAGATACACTTATTTGGAGGTTTACCTGTCTGATAGTGTTTGGAACATGTGTGGCCATGATCTTCAAAAAGAAAAAAGAGTTAAACTTTGAGAAAAAAGGCATATGCCTTGAGTGCCGGAGGTAGAGTCATACAGGGAAGAGAGCCCCACCCCCCCCCCCCCCAAATTTTCTGTGTCAAATGGAGCTCACTTGTCATCTTTTGGGGATTGCTTTGTGTACTGTGTTCTTGAAAAAAATATGTGAGACCCTCTGGATGTGCCCTTCTGATCTCAATATGTCAGTAAGCCTCCTTGGGGAAAGTACATGCAATAATGGTTATGTAAGGTTGATTTGATGTGTTTTGAATAACAATGTACTTTTAAGTACATTAGATGGTTTATTGCAGTGACAGGTTACAGTTACCCTTATTTCTTCTCCAACAGATATCATGAGTGTATTGGTGTCCAAGAGTTAAACAAAGCTAATGTACTTATTGATAAACCAGACAAATTTAACAATTTAATCACTATCAAATTGATGCATGGGATAAAAGGGGTTACAGTGCAAGGGGTTTGTAAATATATTTATTCAACTACAATGTATGACTTTGCAGTGCATTCTACATAGGAGAATATCATATTTTCTTTCCAAACCATTACAGTAACACATACATCTTGATATTGGGAGACACTCTTTTGTCCTTCCATACTTCTTCTGCTGGACTCCTTCAAGTTGACCTTTGTTGAACTCCCCAAATCAAAACATAAACAAAAGAAAATGTCTGCCTTCAATCAGTGAGCACTCCACTTATATCATTTGGTCTCAATCTTCATTACTTTCATGAATTAGGAAAAAATTTCTTCGAGTATGTACTTAAATGTTTATAGAATACAGCTGTTATTTTATTTTGAGGTATTTTATTGTAAAAATTTTGTTCTCTTACTTATGCCATAGCAGACTTTCAGGTGGTGCTATTTACACATGGCAGCAGTTCCATGGCAAATTTCAGTTTCCACATGTTCTATGTTTCATTCCAAGCATTTTGGTATATAATTTATTGGGGTTATTCATTTTGGGCCTTTTTTAGACTTAAAAGAAAATTACATGAAATTTGACCAAAGTTAGGTTGGACGTCCCCTTAAGTTGCCTAACCTGCACTTCAGACCAAATATGGGCTTCCAACACTCAGTCTTTCAACTTGAAGATTTTATCGGCTGCCGACATTTTGAATAATGAATGAACAAAGGGAAGATTACCCATAGCTGTCAGCGTATATTGATGTTGACAGGTTTTATATGCAGTCTGCGTGTGATGTGATGTCTTTGAACCAATGAAATTCCCAGATACTTGTAGGAGGTGAGATATATTATAATACTATGCGCGGTATGAAGAGTGTATATGGCAAGTACATGTGGTGCTAATAAGAAATGTGGGAACATGAAATTGACAAGCAGGAAAAACCCTAGTTTTCGAATTGATTTAAATAAAATTAATGAAGGTTTGAAGCGGTTGGAAGGAAGACTGAAACTTTGAAACTATCGAACACACAATTTCATTAAATAATCGGCTGAATCGGTTTGACTAACTAGTTTGCCTCAAAGAAACAATTCATGTAAAGAAAAGATTCCCAAAATGGCACAAAATCTTACCGCGTGTTTTGTTTTCGTTTCAAATTCTGCGCCAATTTCACTTCAAACAAATCCCATCACACTGAATTAAAAGTCTGTTTTATTGATTCCAATGCACTTTACGTAATTTATTCGTTAAACGACCTGTTATTGTTGTTTGGATGCACATGCTCTGCGTGTAATATCACCGTTGCTTTCTACTATCTCTGCACAGGTGCTCGGTGTCGTCTGTTTCAAGTAAGCATGACCAGTGGATACGACAATTTGCGAACAGCAATCGGAACGTTTCGTATTTTATAGTTTAAATCTACACCTCGAGAGTACTTCTTTCCAGTGGCGGAGCTATGAGGGCCTGAGGGGGGGGGGGGGGGTCCCAAAAATTGTATGAAGATTGTGTTGTCATTTGCATGCATAGGCCTAAATATTTCCGGCAAATTATGTCCAATACATCTATGAAATAACTAATTCTTTTAAACTTTAAATGACCCAACATTTGACTAAACAAACATCGGGGGGGGGGGGGGGGGGGCAAGGGTATAAATGCCATCAGAGAGAAGATATGGCTTGATAGCAAACTCTTCAGATAGTCCTTTTGTAACATATGAACCACCTGATATCGATATCAATCTTTGGCCGCTTAATATCAAAGAGAAATGCCATCTTGCTAACTCGCCGCGGACGGCAGGATTTCGACGACGTGCTTTGTAGCACAAGCGGCATCAATTGAGACCACCCGTGAGGTAGAAATCAACGAGTGTGCCATAATCTTCATTTTGTGCTCCGTGTTAATTGGATATACCATTAACTAAACTACTGTACAAACTCATCAAATTGTTCGTCTAGAATATAGGTTATTTATTTCCTTCCAAAATCTTTTCAGCAGGCGGGAAATAGTCTCAGAATCACTCTCAAAGCATCAAAATGCGGACAATTCTCCAGAACCCCCGCCTATAGGCGGGGGACACTCCCTCCTATATCCTCTGCCCGCTTCGGCCTTCAGCCTTCTGGATATGTTATGACTTTAAAATTTGCTATGCGCCCCCACCCCCCCCCCACCCCCCACCCCCCCCCCCCCAAAAAAAAAAATCACTGCCCCCCTCAGAAAAATAAAAATTGAAATCTCCGCCACTGCAAGTTCTTTCGTATGATGTCATTATCTGCTGGGAGGTAGTAACTTATTATATCAAGTCGGGCTATCACCGTGAAGAAAAAATGTGTTCTTCCCAGTTCTTCCCTCAAAATTAAATCTTGACAGGAAGTTTGTCCTGTGTTATTTGGGGTGGGGTGACTGAACATAAATTGAGAAATGCTACAGAGAGAACGTTTTGTTTTAATATATAGAACACGAAAAGACGTAGCATGAACATAAACATAACATTTTATTTATTTAGTAGCATAAAACATCCTCTGCAGGACAGTATGCGGGAATATACAAGTAACATGAACAAAAATCGTACTCAAAACATTTCAATTTCATTCACCAATTTGCCATGATCAAAGTACTATATTATTTTATTTTGATTAATTTGTTACGCGAAAGAACATGTGAACCAGAATTTCCCATACACATAACATATCATTGTTGTCTGACGAAAATATCCCGGAACACGTTGCAGATTTTTTGGCATAAACTGGGGGTTCTATTTTCAAATATAAATTTGAATTGCTCAAATTTACTCAGATCACTAAAAGCGTCGATCTCATAGTTGATCAAAACAAATAGTTACAATCTAAGCTCTGAATAATGTGTACACTCCATCATTAGAAAATGGTATTCGTTTTCTATTTTCTCAGAGTTGGTTTCACAGTAAATACATATCCTGTCGATAACAGGCTTCGGCGGTTATACTTCGTATGTCTATACTACGTGTCAGTAGAATCATGTTGCGACCTGCACTGTGAAACATTAAAATTAACGTTAACTTACGATAGAAGTATTGAAAACCACTTGCCGTGACGTCATCTAGGGCCTGCGAACTTTCGATATTCGTTTCGATTTCGAAACTTAAGTTGCTATTCGGTTCGATTCGATATCGCTGCCGATTCGTTTCCTTTCGAATCTTTTCACAGGAATATTGCATGGTATCAGTCATCTACGTCATCTCACAAAGCATATAGTTCAGATGGAAATTGAACATAAATAATGCTGAAAATAATGACCGAGAGTAATTCTCGCTATATTAACATAAATCAACTGCACCCATGCTATTTATTTATTTATTTATCTATTTATTTATTTATTTATTTATTTATTTATTTATTAGGGTTTAACGACACATTAACAGCCAAGGTCATATCGTGTCGGTGACAGTTTTACGGGTGGAGGAAGCCGGAGTACCCGGAGAGAACCACCGAGCAACGACGAGCAGCTGCCAGCTCCTCAACATCGTAACTCCACACCACAGCACAGGCAGGGTTAGATTGGTTGAAGACATGTGCACCATCGACGTGCAGTACGCCTTAGTACACGGTGTCATCGTGCCCCCCGTGTGGACAATCGGGGTGAAGTGCCTTGCCCAAGGACACATGAATCGCGGGAGTCCGAATCGATCGCTTAGACGGTCACCCATCCAAGGACTAACCGGGCTCGACGTTGCTTAACTTCGGTGATCTGACGAGAACCGGTTACCACAACGCCACCGCGCCCCCTGCACCCATGCTACCATGTTTATTCCAATCTTATTCGTCACTACTACTGTACTACTATACTACTGTTGAAAGCAAATTTAAAGTTTTCTAACAATGTCGACAATGAACTGTTCCTTGTGCTTAGTATCGGTAATTCTCGTTTTTTTAACTTTATCCTTTCTGGATAATATTCCAACAACATCTTCGAGGAAGGCATGCCTTGATGATGTAGTTGGAATATTTTATCAGTCGGGACTTGAGACATCATAGTCGGAACAAATCAGGTTTACGGTCTGTCCCTTCCCCAATTAGTTTAAACAATATTTATTGTAATATATTACATTTGCTGTATACAGAATGGAATACTTGTACAAAACTTAGTATTATACAATATTACACAGCATAAGAATAAAGGAGATACATTTTAAAGGAGGGATTCGACAGAAAGCTTAGAGCTTATTTGGGTCGTCTCCCCAACTCTTGGATAAACTGATACAAGAAGATAGTTAGGATAAATAGCTAGACTCACGCATCGTCACCTTGGAGACAGAAGAAATTTAGTAAGCAGCCCGCCTAGCCTTCCCCGATTGGTCACCTTCAAGAAGCCCCTGATTCGATTCGCTTCGAGGTTCGATTCGATTTCGAATAAAATACTCGAGTAGATTCTAGATTCGATTCGAATCGAAAATGAGTGATTCGCAAGGTCCTAGTTTCACCATATGAAAACACAAAGTGGAGTGTCAAGACTGGCAATGTGCATTGGCACAAACTTTTCTTCAGAGCGAATCAACGCACCCTCTTCAATTCCCGCTTTTACAAAATGGCTTCGTCCATGTCGAAAGTGACAGTGTTTTAGAAGTGTCACCTGTTCAACACACTGCTTTGGCCTCAACTTCGGAAGTAGACGAACGATCGGACGACCAGTCCTGACCAATCGGGAGCCTCCAAAAAGGGTGTCCCGACCGGGCATATTGAGTGGTCATTGCAAATGATTAAATATGCAACCAAATTGTACCAGAAGTCTTCTTCAACACTGTTGACTGAGGCTAGAATTGAGTCTGAAAATTATACATTGCCAGATTCAATCATTTCAAGATGTCACCGTCTTGTGGAAGATAGCGGTCAAGCAAATGTCCCCGGTAAACAACCAGCAAACCTTAGCAATTGGAAAATTGACGTAATTCGTGAAGACTTGAAGACTCGCCACCTTAATACTTTTCTAAATGATATATACAATGATGATAAGAAGGCCGGAAAAAACAAACTTAGAACCTATAGAGAGTTTAAAGACATTTATAACATAGAAATTGATTTACTGAACACAACTTAGGAACATGCAAAAAATATGTTCACCCGATTACGTATTAGTAATCACAACTTAATGATTGAAAAGGGTAGACGTGAAGAGGCACGCAAGTCAACAATAAAATCACTTCCATTCGCCCCAGATGTGACAACACTCCCTTTTGGATCCGAATTCCTTACCAATGATGAAAATTCGTCTGTATTTGAAATTGTGCAGAACTTTATTCTACTGTGTAAGCGCTTCCAATAATTGTAACCCTGCCGCTGCTCACCTTGTAGTTTACAATAGTGGAATCTGGGCCAAGTCGCCCACTAGGTGATCTCTCACTACAAGATCGCTTCCAAATGAGCTTCTGCCGAGTTATCTAACTATTTTCTCTACAAGAGCAGCAGGTGTCTCTTCTGTTAATGGACTATCAAGCTAACCTAATGATGATCGGGTGGTGGAGGGTTTTCTTGTCTGTTTTACGTGTGTTTTTAGTGAAACCCACTTCAAATGACATAACTGCAGGGTGAGAGCCTGGTTTACTATCCGCTTCTCACACTGTTAGGGTTCTTCGCTCCTGGGGAACGGGGTTCCGGGGAATTGTTTCTGGCGGGGGGGGGGGGGGGGCAATCAATGTTTCATATTTTATTGAACGATACATTGCATGCTAATGAAATAATGCGTCTTACACCTGCGAGACATTGTATATTGTTCGTGCATGGTGCTGGCGGGGTCCTCCGGAGCCGGGTTCTGCCCTGGAGTGAAAAACTTCAACAGAGCACGCACCCTTCCCCTCCACTGTCCATTAGAATATTCTCCTGGCATACTAGTGTTAGGCTGCGATCTCCAGGTGAGTCAGTTCCCAAACTGTTGTTGGTCAATGTTGATATCTAGTGCATTCAAGTTGCCATTTTCCAAATGTCTTCCTTCTCTTCCACTTGTCCTCTCGTTCTACTTTTCATTTTTTTCAGTGCTTAAACAATATCCAACCAACCCACCCGTTCTTTCTATCTGATTGAAACTGTGTAATCTTACAGACTTGGGAGACAATTCACATAAGCTTTCAGCTTTCTTCCGAATCCCCTGCTACAGCAATTTAGTTTGATACATTATGTGTTAATTGTATTCACCGAAAGCTATGTTCAAATCATTCAATCCGTTTACATGTTCGCAAGTGCACAGTTAACGCGTTTTTTTAAATAAATATCGTTTAACCCTTTACCAACGTAACTTAATTTTCATTATTTTTTCACTTTTTCTCAAAAACATAGGTTATGACCCCTCGTTGGAACGAGCTCGGCGAGCTCGTTCCAACGAGGGGTCATAATTTATGTTTTTTAAACAAAAAATGAAAAAAACTAGTTATTCAAGAATTTTTTTGGCAAGTGTCGTCTGCTTTTCATGCTAGGTAAAGGGTTAAACTAAATGATCTTGAGCAACTGATTCACAAGCTCCATACATTCTGTTGGGTGGTTTTAATGCTCATAGTCCTCTAAAGAAGACTTAAAAGGCAAAACAGTGGAAGAATTTATTACAAATCATGACTTGCGTTTGTTTAATGATGGGTTAGACACTTATCTGCACCACGCATCTGGTTCTTACGCTTCAATTTATCTTTCAATTGCATGCCCTTCTATCATCCTCGATTTTTCTTGGAAGGTAGAAGATGACATGTGCGGGAGTTATCACTTTCCAATTGTGTTGGAGATTGTGGTTCCGGCGGACGGTGGGAGGTTGCTCCAGAGGAACATTAAAAATGCTGACTGGGGCAATTTCTCATCGCTTTGTTCTGAGCGCCTCACACGGGTGAAATTTGAGGAAAGTGCTGACCAAATAGAACATTTCACTAAAGAGTTGCTTGACAATGCAAACACAGTCATTCCTAAAACCTCTGAAAATCCAAAACGTTTCAGTAAACCATGGTGTGATAATGATTGTAAACAGACTATAAAGGACCACAAGAAAACTGAACGGGGATTTAATAAGTCACCCACTAAGAATAACTTGGACAAATTACTGTTAAATCTGGCAAAAACAAGACGACTAATAAATCAAAATAAAGATAAGTTTTGGGGAAAATTATGACTCAAAACTAACCAACCTACATCCTCAACAAAATTTGGAAAATGATTAGAAAAATAAAAGGTAAAGAAACAAAATGAACTGTATAACACCTGGAAGATAACAACACGTTACTTAACATCAAAAAATGAAATGTCAAACAAATTGGCTTCCACTTTTTCTAAACATTCGTTGTCTGAAAATCCGGGCTTCATCAAAATTAAGAAACAGCAGGAATACCAAAAGATTAATAATTTATAGGATTACAACGATCCTTTCTCTGTGGAAGAGTTAAGTAACTCTTTGTATAGAGCAAAGGATACTGCCACTGGCCTCGATGAAATACACTACAAACTTATAATACATCTGCCACAATCCCCACTTGAACTTTTATTGTCAATTTTTAACGAAATATGGTTTACTGGCCAGTTTCTATCTACCTGGCGAAAAGCAACAGTTATTCTTATTCCAAAGCCTGAAAAAGGTCACAGCAACCCAAGCAATAATTATCGACTCATTGCATTAACAAGGTGTAAAACCATGGAAAGGATGATCAATGATCGAACAATCTACTTGCGAATGTTCAGTTTGGTTTCAGAAGCCAGAGAAGTACTGTGGGTCATTTGGTTAGACTTGAAACGTTTATAACAAATGCCTTCGCCAGAAAAGAACATGTGGTCGCCCTCTTCTTTGATCTGGAGAAGGCATACGAAAGATTTTTTTTAACATGGGGTTGAGAGGGTTCTTTTTATAGAAATTCTTTTAAAGGACCGCCAATTTCAGGCTCGTGCTGGGTCTAGGTTATCTGATCCGCACGAGCAGGAGTTGGGGGTTCCCCGAGGTAGTATTTTATCCATTACCCTCTTTTCAATCAAGACCAATAGTATCATCGACGCAATTGAGAATATGGAAGATTGGTGTATGTTGATGATTTTTTAGTCTGTTTTTGCAGTAAAAATATGAATCCTATCGAGCGCAAACTTCAGCTGTGTTTAACCCTTTACCTAACACGAAAAACAGACGTCACTTGCAAACAAAATTCTTAATTAACTATTTTTTCATTTTTTGTCTCAAAAAATTAGGTTATGACCCTCATTGGAACGAGCTCGACAAGCTCGTTCCAAAGAGGGGTCATAAACTATGTTTTTGAGACAAAAAATTGAAATTAATTGACGATTTTGGTGAACAGCGCTGGTCGGTTTTGGCCGTTACGTTGGGTAAGGGGTTAAACAGAATCCAGAAATGGTCTACAGAAAATGGTTTCAAGTTTTCGAAGACCAGCACTAATTGTGTTCATTTCTGTAAGCTCCAGAAGTACAATCTTGATCCGGAGTTGAAAATGGATGGAAGTACCATTAAAGTTGTAAAAGAAGGGAAATTCTTATGTTTATTGTTTGACAATAAACTGAATTTCACTTCTCACATAAAACAACTAAAGGAAGGTAATATGTAAAAGGGCACTGAACCTTTTGAAGGTAACAGGTAGCACTGGATGGGGCGTTGACCAAAAAATGTTACTCCATCTGTATAGATCACTTATTAGATTATTTTTTTTCTATTTTGTTTTTTAAACATAATTTTATTTCTCAAAATAGAAATAGAGTTTGACGAACAGGCATAGCCAAAATCAACGTCTCTCCCAATACATTTAACAAATTACAAAAAATAATAAATGGGTGCGTGTGCAGTGGAGGGCAACACATAATTCTGACTTCATTAATCACATTTTACGAAGCCCTTAATTACGTTCTATGGGTATTGCCTCCAAAAAAAGGAAATCCATTCTTCAGCAAATCTTGGGTGATTTTTCGCATGACAAACAGACATTTTCGAACACTGAAATACGTACTCTCTCTCTCTCTCTCTCTCTCTCTCTCTCTCTCTCTCTCTCTCTCCACCCATCTCTCTCCATCTCTCTCTCTCCCCCTCTCTCTCTCTTCCCAGAGAGAGAGAGAGAAAGAGAGAAAAAAGAGAGAGTTTGGGGTTTATCATTGTTTACCCATTCCGTTGAAAACGTCCCGTATCTAAAATATAGTCTTGTAAGGCTTGAAAAATCTGAAGATTATCCGAATTTGACAAAGATAAATCACCAAAAAGAATACTATCTAAAGTGATGTTAAACCTGCTTATTTTATTTTGCAATTCCTGTCTCTGTAGTGACCATAGAGGACACTCAAACACAAAGTGTTGTTCAGTTTCTTCAAAATGCCCACACGAACACTTATTAGATCCAAATTAGATTACGGTTGTGTGGTTTACGGTTCTGTAAGACGTCGTATCTCAAACCACTTGATACAATTCATAATGGTGGTATTAGAATTAGCCTTGTGCGGGTTTCTTGTCCAAACATGGCCGGAATGTCCGTAATATAAGTTTTGGGTTTGGTACGTCCTTTGAAAGGACGTACCAAACCAAACACTTATATTACGGACTACCAGGCCATGTTTGGACTAGCAGGTTCCATGCATCAATTTAAGGTGCATACCTGTTGAATTATTGCTGGAAATGATCGGTATCCTCTCAAAAACTTTTCTTTTCATTATACGTTTTTAGAACAAATTGATCATTTCCAGTGATAATTTGACTCGTATTTACTTTGAAGTAATGCTTTGAAAGCCGCCATTTTTATTGATACCGTGAATGTGAAAATGTCTATATCTTCACAGTGGGCGATACGGTTCTATCTTTTCGCAGTTTCTTCGATGATCTATCATTTAGCGTATAATAAAACAGTTTACTATAGATTCGCTTGACAATGCAACCACTGTCATTCCAAAAACCTCGACTAACCCAAAACGTCTCACCAAGCCATGGTTCGATAAAGACTGTAAGCAGGCTATATAAGATCGCAAGAAACCTGAACGGGAATTTAATAAGTCATCAACAACAGTTAACTTAGACAAACTACGTAGCAATCGGACAAAGACTAGAGGATTAAAACAAAAAAGAAAATGTCTGGCGAAACTTGTGTTTCTAAACTTCATTAACACACTTCCATCATTAAAATTTAGAAAATGGTTAATTAAGGAATGATCTTGAGTTATGAACCCCAAAAAACAAAGTCCAAACTGTGTAAATGGACGTACGATGTTTGGACTTTGTTTTTGGGGGGTTCATAACTCAAGAAATAGACAAAAAGAAACGATCATTCCTTATAATTAAACGTTCGCGACCCAAATAAATAAATAGTGTTAGTCGTCCTCTACTTCAGCGAACGAAAACTTAAGAACTAAAACTGGTAGACATATTATTTTTCTGGCATAAAAGAGGGCGCATATTATTGAAATGCAGGTAGCAATTGACACACTTTCCAAGTCAAATGCACTTTTGTCATTAAATTTTTTATTGACCAATGAATTACGTAATGCAAAGAAACGTCATAAGCCACACCTCCCTCAAATTTCATTCAACTGTTCACTTCACGTAAAAGTTACGTTCCGTGGTAGGTGTCAGTAGGCCATCAGTATTACATTGTATTTTGGTTTTGACCGTTTTCCGAGAACTGAAAAACACAGTTTGTAAAAGTGGAGTTAGATATAAAGCCAGATGACATTGCCGTATTCAAATTTGCAATGTCAAAATTGCCGTATTCGTCGTGACCAGCCATTGTTTACAATCGATTTGGGTAAAACGATGAACGCAGTCGCAGACGATCGATCACCCAGTGTGCGTAAAAATTGAAATGTCAAATAAATACAGGTGTGAAGAACGAAAAATTGACCCACCACGGTCATTTAAATATTTTATAAATAATTTCATGGTGATAAATTAGTAATATAAATTTATTTTTCTTTTTCACATTTAGAACGTGCCAGTGTTCTAACTTTTATTGATTTGACACCATGTTGCAACTCCAAAGACTGGTGTTTTAGGGGCGTGGCTGGGGGCGGACCTAATTGTGTTTTTTTCGGTTCATTGAGTTATGAAAAGAAAAAACAGAATCGTGTGAGCCAATCGTTTTATCTGAAAACGCATGAACCAAAAAAAAGTTTAATTATAAGAAATTAAAGGTAAAGAAACAAAATGAAATGTACAACACCCACAAGATAACACCATAATAGTGGTATTAGAATCAGCCCGGGGGGGAGTGGGGGTTAGAACATCACCAATAGATTCAATACTTGTTGAAGTAGAGGAGCCTTCTCTTGAGAAGCGCAGAATTAAATTGTCATTTCAATGTGTTTCTAAACTGTTTGCTAATCCATCAAAACTTACATATATTTGTGCCTCGGACCCTCAAAATGTCGAATTTTTTAACCAACACCAAAAACACATTCCTCCATTGAGAATTAGAATTAAACCCCACATGGAGTCCGCCAAAATTGAATCAAATGTGATAAAAGTAAACCGTGAACTACACATTCCTCCTTGGCACCTTAAAAAACCTACAGTTGTTTTGAATCTAGCTTCTATCAAAACGTCTGACACAAATTCCTTGCAGTTTAAACAAAAATATGCCGAAATAAAGTCCAAGTATAGTACATATACAAAGATCTTTTCAAAATGGATCTAAAGATGGTGACAAAGTATTATCAGCTCTTGTAACAGGTGATCGGGTCACCTCAATCAGAATACCAAACAAAAGTTTTATTTTTGCAGCTGAAGTTAAACCCTTACAACTTGCGCTTGAACACATCGAGAATGTACAGGAAAGGAAGTTGATTGTTTTTTCCGACTCTCTTTTCTCCCTGCTTGCTTTACTCAACCCCAAGTTGAAGAACCCTCTCATTTTGGAACTTCATGAGAAGTTGACTACCCTTATGTCTGACCAATATAATATCGTATTTTGCTGGTTACCTGGACATGTTGGTATCTCAGGTAACACCATGGCATACAATACAGCAAAACGGACTTTAACTCTAAGGCGACTAAAATCGACAGACGGCAGACCGCTGAAAGGTACTGCAGTAGTCTTTTTAACCAACTGTGTGTGTCCATTTCCAAGTGCTTTTAACCCTTCACCCAACGCAGACGATATCAAAATTTATTATTTCAAATATCATTTTTTCATTTTTTTTTTTAAATTTCAACTAAACCATATCATGTGACCCCTCGTTGGAACGAGCTCGACCAGCTCGTTCCAATGAGGGGTCACATGATATGGTTTTGTTGAAATTTTTTGAAAAATAATATTTTTTCAACTGCTAAAGTTGCATATTAAGCGGGGGGGGATGCGGCCGATTCGTTGGGTAAAGGGTTGAATAAACATACATATTCCTGTGTTTCAGGCACCATTTATGTCCTATCCATGAACAACGATATCGTCCCTTGAAAATTAAAGGTGCCATTTAAATATATACAGGAAATCATTTGAAAAACTGTCAATGAGATCATTAGTACATCTTTTAAAATAATAACCCTTTAGTCTAACAACCTATACTTTTTGTAAAATTCATGATGAATATTAGGCGCTAAGAATTCTGTTTCTCGGATTATTCCGCGCCAAAAGAGTTAAATAAGCCTCTCACTGATTTTATAATTCCTTTCGGTGATTTTAAACCACATTTCAATACGTACATCAATTTTGTGTGCCAGGCGGAATGGGATAGGGCGACCAATAACAAGTTCCATAGCTTCCGACAAAACATTCTTGATCACTGCTAGTCTTGTAACCTTTGTAGAAAAGATCATGTAGTTTTGACACGATGTCATATTGGTCACACAAGACTTACACAATCGTTTTTGTCAGATGGAACTCTGTGACCAGAGCGTGTTCCTTGCCAGCAGATGCTGTCTCTGAAACACATTCTTTTACATTGCACTGGTTTTAATCATGTTAGAGGGCAACATTTTACTGTAGGATCTCTAAGAGATTTTTTTTTATCAAACGAGCCCGCACATGATTCTCTCATTTCTGAAAGCAATTAACCTTTTTAGTAAATTTTAAAATTGTTTTTATTCTTTTAAAGTAGACTCTTGAAGTCTTAAATTCAACAGGTTGATTTATAAGGTAATCACATTTCTTGTTTTATCACTTTTTACTATTACTGCTCATACCATGCTGTCTTTGCCATTTTTTGTAATTATTTCATGTTTTTATTTAATCTTTTTTTACTTCATTACTGCCTGTTTAACCCTTGACCTAGATGAATAGCCGACGACACCGGCAAAAAAAATTAAAAAATTCCTTGAATAACTAATAATTTTTCATTTCATGTCTCAAAAACATAGGTTATGACCCCTCGTTGGAACGAGGAGTCATAACCTATGTTTGTGAGACAAAAAATGAAAATATCAATGAAAATTAATTGGCGACTTTTAGAACAGCGCTGGCCGGTTTTCGTCGTTATGTTGGGTAAAGGTTTTTTTTAACGTTTTCTTGCCATGATATAGCCTTAATTGCTGATATCGCTTACGCACCAATAAATAAATTAGAAGTGTCAACTTTTACTGGAGACTAAATATTATTAATTACAGTGGTGGTGTCAAGACTTCTCCGACAAGGAGTGTGGGCTTGGATATCCCCGAAAGGCCCACAATAAAGGATGCAGCTTCCCCAAGAGGGGGATGCCAGACCTCCCCGACAGGGAGGGGCTGAAGTTCCCGTTGACCCCCTTCCCCGGCGCCACCTCTTATTAATTGGTCTACCTTGTATGGCAAATCAACAGCCTTCTCGTGCAATTACGAAAAATCAGATATCAGTTCCTCGGCTTTGCTTCAAGATGGAACAAAAAATAGTAGTTTAATCTGGGGGAGGGGGTAGGAAAAAAACGTGTAGACACAATGGAAAATGACTGCAAGATGGACCAGAATCTCAACATAGAGAAAGATTTACTGAGGATATGTTTAATGATGACAAAATGAAAGGCAGTAATAAGTTACGAACTTATCGGTTATTTAAAAATGAATATAAGCTTAAATCTTATCTGAAAATCACCAGATCTCGACAGGCCGGTGAACTGTTTACTAGACTTAGGGTTGGTAACCATAATTTAGAAATAGAAAAGGGTAGACATAAACAACCCCAACGCTCCTGAATGATAGGAGATGCCATGTGTGCAATACCGGTGAAATAGAGAGCGAAAAACATTGTGTTATGGATTGTGAGGCGTATGTCGAAATTATGGAAACGGGGTTAGATGAAATTATAAAAGAAAACAAAGAATTTGAACAATTAAATGATTCGGAGAAATACTATTATATATTGAAAAACTGTGATAGTAAATCGATTAATATTATTTCTAACATGATCTGGTCATTCTTCTGTAAGCGAGATGACCTTGTTAAAGAAAAAAGTCATTAATACTTTATATTATACATCATGTTTATTATGTGTTCTTATTTGTTATATTTGTAAAGGGCAACTGCCATTATGTGTAATGCATTAAACTATTAAACTGAACTAAACAATGTTGGAAAACCCTTTTCCGCCATCGAGGGACCCACCACTCCCCTATGTGCTAAAAAAGTATTTTTTTCTCGACAAAATTAGGGGCCCATCCCCTTCCAATAACTTTCTCGACGAAAAACAGCAAAGAGACAATGTTTTTTCATTTTGCATATTCTAGTCACTTCAGATATTGATCTGTCGTGTCAGAGAGACTATTCTTTCAATTTTTCATATTTTAGTCACTTGATATAGTGATCTGTCGAGTAAATAAAACCTCTTTTTAGTTTGTCATTTAGTCGATCCATGAGTTCAAAGTTTTCTGTTGTCTCTAATGTTTCTCCCTGTTAAATGGTTGAAAAACAATGCTACCTTGCTTTGGTGATTATTATAATCCTTGACGGGTACGGGTGTGGGATGGAAAATCTCACCCGAGGGCAAGATATTTGGCCCAGACACGAAGCTTGCCGAGTGTCTGGACCAAATATCTTGTCCTGAGGGTGAGAATTTCCCATCCCACAACGTACCCATCATGGATTATTTTTCTCCCCCCAACATGCAGCGATTACGTTAGCCAGAGGTAATCGGGAGTCACGTGCTGATTCAATCAACTCATTTTGTATTCGTTGTTTTGAAAAACTGATGACACCATCGGAAAGAGCATGTACAAGTTATGTATATACCAAAGGTATATACCACGAAATCGATTTTGAACGGTGGCAGCTTGAGGGTTGAAGAGTTTTAGAGCATCAAACTTTGATCACACTACATTCCGATGACGTCAATATGAATTAGTTGATAGCAAGAAACTGATACGATATGCATAACGTCACAATAACGTTATAAATGTATAACGTCACGTGGGTGGGGTGGGATTATTATAATCCCTGATGGGTACGGGTATGGGATGGGAAAATCTCACCCGAGGGCAAGATAATCAGGGATTATTTTTCTCCCCCCCCCCCCCCCACCATACAGCGGCTACGTTAGCCAGAAGTAATCGGCGGTCTCGTGCTGATATAATCAACTCATTTGGTATTCATTGTTTTGAAAAACTAATGACACCATCGGAAAGAGCATGCACAAGTTATGTATATACCAAAGGTGTATACCTCGAAATCAGTTGGGAACGGTGGCATTTTGGGGTTTACAGAGTTTTAGAGCATCAAACTTTGATCACACGGCATTCTGATGACGTCAATATGAATTAGTTGGTAGCAAGATACTGATACGATATGCATAACGTCATAATAACGTTATAAATGTATAACGTCACATGGGCGGGTGGGATTATTATAATCCCTGATGGGTACGGGTGTGGGATGAGAAAATCTCACCCGAGGGCAAGATATTTGGGCCAGACACGAGGCTTGCCGAGTGTCTGGACCAAGTATCTTGTCCCGAGGGTGAGATTTTCCCATTCCACACCCGTTCCCATCAGGGATTATTTCCCCCCCCCCCCCCCCCCCCCCCCGCACACACACATACAGCGGTTACGTTATGCAGAGTAAATCGGGGCTCACGTGCTGATATAATCAACACATTTGGTATTCGTTGTTTTGAAAAACTAATGACACCATCAGAAAGAGCATGCAAAAGTTATGTATATACCAAAGGTATATACACGAAATCAATTAGGAACGGTGGCATCTTGGGGTTTAAAGAGTTTTAGAGCATCAAACTTTGATCATACGGCATTCTGATGACGTCAATATGAATTAGTTGGTAGCAAGAAACTGATACGATATGCATAACGTCATAATAACGTTATAAATGTATAACGTCACGTGGGTGGGGTGGGATATATCTGTCTCTCCCTGCTATCTCACCGTGGACAGACGTATGTTACACATGCAGCTGGGGGGGGGGGGGGGGGGGAACATCTGTCTCTCCCTGCTATCTCACCCGGGACACACGTATGTAACACATGCAGTGGTGGGAGAAAATTCATTCCATATGTACCGTACTGTAGTTATCTGTCAAGTTAAGCAGACAACTTTTTAAATTCATTTTGCACTATTTTTATACCATACCTCAGCATTCAACATCAATCACATGTTCTGTATTAGTTACATATGTTGAATACAAACTTACAATATTTATTAACTCTTTCAACACTGGCGCCCTGGGAGGTATCATTTCAGTCAATACTGTCAACGGCGAGATGGATGAAACCATCCTGGTTTTTGGAAGGTTCAGTAATAATTTAATCCAACAGCTCTGTCGAGCTGTTGTATTAAATTATTACCCAGCCTCACTTCAGATTTCTTGCTCTTTATATCGTCTGCTCGTCCACTACCAATTTTTTCTTCAGGTAAAAATTGATGCACACCATTTGAAAGGGTTAATGATGCCTGTTAGTTAGATTATTATCACATTTCTTACACGTGCATGTCCTAAAATCAGACTTGAAAATGTGTTCTTAAATCAACACTGACTGAAAAATAATCATATAAATGAGTGCAGAGAGTGTAGATTGAATATATACTGTCCAAAAACAGTTAAGCCCCCCCCCCCCCCCCCCCCCCTCCCTATAATACCAGTGGGTACAAAGTAAACGGGCAAATTCTCCGGAGAAAACCTGCTATTTGCAGTAGGGGGAATATGCCTTATTAGTGAAGCAAGGGTTTGTAGAGCTTTCTTTTTTACTGAATGAATATTAGGCACCGCCGACGTCATCACAACGTTAAAAACGTCACGTTGTTCAGAACCTGATGAAACAGCCTCGAGCATATCTAACACACCTTAACCCTTTGCCTAACATGAAAAGCAGACGACACTTGCAAACAAAATTCTTGAATAACTAATTTTTTCATTTTTTTGTCTCAAAAATATAGGTTATGACCCCTCGTTGGAACGAACTCGACGAGCTCGTTCCAACGAGGAGTCATAACCTATGTTTTTGAGACAAAAAATGAAAAAATAATGAAAATTAATTAGCGATTTTTGAGAATAGCGCTGGCCGGTTTTGGCCGTTACGTTGAGTAAAGGGTTAATCGGCGTGGCATGCTGTCCATGACCTTCCGAATTTCTCTCACTGTGATGTTGCCTCATTTCTCTATAAGCACGCGGCAATGAAGTGGTCAATAGCCAGCAAATATTCACCAGTTTTGAGGATGTATGCCCGATCCGATAGAGGAATACAGAATGTCACAATATGAGCTATTCGTAGACCCACAGGTATTGGTGGGGGTGTGGGGGGGGTGGGTGGGGAGGGCTTAACTTGTTTTGGACAGTATATATTCTATTGTTTTCAAGATTTGAAATGAGGTTAACCCTCTTTTGACTGGCACATAATTCGTGAGAACAATATTGGAAAATGTTTATAAAGAAGTTCAACAAATGGCTATTGGCATTGTGTTGAATTCATTGCTGGACATTTTCCAATTAATCTCACCTACTCCAGGCCACTCTACTCATGTTTTTTTTTTGAAGATATTTAGGCAAGCAAATAGTTCAACAAACAACATTTCGTTGATTGTGGGTCCTTTTTCCCCTAAACACATTTGAGGAACTACTTGTGAATGGTGCTCTGATCAAAAGTGACATTAGTATACTGAATGTGTATTCTTATTTATCTAACAATCATATAGATTTTGGCCTGAAAACCACGAGAAACGGTACGTATCACATAATGTGTTCCGGTTCCGTGTCACAGAGATGACTCATTCTGATTCCATATCATATAGACGACTCGTTTCCGGTAATGTGACAGCGACAGTTGCGGGCGATTGGCTAAAATTTTTACAATAAATAGAAACTGCACATTTCAATATTACACCAACCCGGTTCCTGAGGATGTGCCCTCGTCGCAAACTCGTAAATTCAAGGGGATCATCATATGAAGTGACACTGAGTTTGAAAAATTTGACAACACAACTTTAACAATTGCGGTGACCGCGTTACACATTGTTTGTCAGAGTGCACAACAATATATACTACTCAAAGTTTGCTAAGCACCAAGTATATATCCAACTACCTGTTTTACGTTTTAGTTGAAATATTGTTATGAAAAGTGTATATATTTTATACTTAATTATATCTTTAATGATTTAAGCACAGAAATTGAGATTTTGTTTGTGCTTGACATTATTTTTTAGCTTTTGAATACGATAACCATGGAAAATGGATATTATTGGTAAAAGAGGATTTTTTTCAAATTTGCCAAAAAGTTGACGGAGCGAACTGATATGGGTTCAATACCAAGTATAAGACCCATTATTGTTAATTACAGCTTGACAACGCCTTCTCATGCTCCCAATCGGGTTCCAGGTGGTCCTTTGTGGGATGTTGTTCCATTCTTGGACCAGCATGACACCAGGCTCATGGACACTTCTTGGTTGGACTGGACGGACTGAAATTGCAAGCTGCAACTCATTCCAGACATGTTCGATTGGATTGAGGTCAGGGGATCTTGCTGGCCAGTCCATACGCTCAATCCCCTCCCTCTGTCGGTACTTTCGGGCAGTATAGGCAATATGAGGACAGGCATTATCGTCCATCAGAAGGAATCTATCACCCACTGCACCTGCATACAATCTGACGTGGGCATCCAGGATCTCATCCATATACCGCTGTGCAGTCAATGTACCACGGTCAAGGACACAGAGCTCTGTACGTCCATCCCAGCTGATGCCGCCACAGGCCATTATTGACCCTCCACCATAGCAGTCATGCTCAGCAATGTTGGCTGCATGGAATCGCTCTCCTGTCTTCTCCATACCCTAGAATGCCTATCTGTATTGTCTAGGCAGTACCTTGACTCATCTGTAAAAAAGGACAGGTCGTCAATCTTCTCTGGTCCATCCAACGCGATCCATGGCCCATTCATATCGTGCCTGGCGGTGGCTCTGGGGCAGCTGAAAGCGAATACATGGTCTTCTCGATCGGAGACCACCTTCGTGCAACCTTGCCCTGATAGTCTGCGTCGAAACATTTACCCCGGATGCATTCTGAAGGCCACTGCGAAGCTGGGTTGCTGTGTCAAAGCGGTTCCTACGGGCCTGAATGATCAAAAACCGGTCTTCTGCTGCAGATCTTGCCCTGTCTCTGCCACCACCATGTCGTCTGACTGGTGTGCCATACTGCTGAAATCTTGCCCAGGATCTGGTGATCACCGTATGGTGATCACCGTATGGTGCACACCAAGGGCTTCACCAACCTGACGATGGGGAGCCCCTTGTTCCACCATCCCTACAGCCCACCACATTTCTGCTTCAGACAAATGTCTTCTTACATTTGCATTCACCATATTCAATCATTAAATCACAAGGGATTGTGTTCAAATGAAGACTGAATACTCTACACATCTCATGTACATGCAGACAGTACACGAAAACATCATGGAAATCAAGGGGTACGTGCTTTCCATGACTGTCACGAAAAGTCTGCCTGTCAAAAGAGCTAATGTAAACACTGGGGACCATCTCAATACATTCCTCAATCATATCCACCAAAAATATCGCAAATGTGTCACAAGAAAATGTTACAATGATGTGTCAAATATGTGGTGCTTAGCAAACTTTGAGTAGTATAGTTCCATAAAATATGAGGTTTTTTTTTACTTTTTCTTGTCCAACATTATGTCTCAAAACTGTATTAATAATTTAAGATTCAATCTTTTTATGTGATAGAAATGTTAGATAAGTGAATTATCATGATAAAGTCCATGTCCTGTGATTTGCATCAGATTCTCGGTGGTGTCCAAAAATGGGATCACAACTCGCAGGCAAAGCCGGCTCGTTGAGATCCCATTCTGGACACCACCTCGAATCTGATACAAATCACAGGACATGGACATAATCATGATAAACTGAAAATCTAGTCAAGAAAATGTATGTTCATTCTGGTTCATTTGTGTTTTATCGTCAGCCTAGTTTTCAAATTTACATAAAATAAATTCAGTTAAAAATGTTATTCAATAATTGACTCCCTTCAAATGGTTGAATGCTAGAAGCCACTTTCAGGGCTTTCCAAAAAATAAGGGTACCAGAGCAAAAGCCAACATTTTCCTTGCTCATATTTCATATTCATTCAATCAAAAATAATATTTCGTTTATACAAATCTGTTTTATTACAAATTATTGGAGAGTGCAAGCGGGCACTCTAATTTTTTGTAATAAAACAATTTTGAATAACAAATTCAAACCACTTAAATAATCTAGCCCTCAACCATTTGAATGACCTCTTGGTTTGAGAGATTTTTACCTGGTGCAAACATGTTCCCACATATGCAACAATATTCTGTTTTATAGTATGAGCAAGTTATCACCTCAAAACTAATTTCCAGTTATTTCAATGCTGTACCCCCCCCCCCCCACCACCACCACCACCACCCCCCACCACCAGGTGGGATATAAATGGTTAAAAACAACATATATGTGTGTTTGCGTGGTTATATGTTGTTTAAATTAAGGGAAATTGGTTTCCCATCATTGGTGCCAGAAAGAATATGCAAGACACGTGACCCACCCCTACCCCCCACCCCGGTTTAATACGCTTTTCCACTATAATGTTTTACAGTAGAAATACAGACAACCGGTTTCCAGTACCTTTATCGTATTTTTAATACTTTTTACTTTATTTTACAGTATCATGTTGCATTTAGTCTCCTCAGAATTTATAACCGTAATTTTTACAAATTTAGTCAAAGCTTTTATACAGCAGTAATGTGGTACGGCCGTAACTAAACTATGGTCAGAAATTGGAATGATTTTTCCGGACGGCTTTTCGTGCAAATACCCGTGCTTCGTGGCCAGCTGGTCCGCAATCAAGGAAATTAGCCACGGAAACCGCTTTTATCAGGCAGTGTCAGTTGCATGTGGGTAATGTCTAGAGCCGGTCCGGCTCATCAAACTAGCATTTTACTTGTGACAGGTTTATGCTTATGTGGGGTTCTTTGAACATGCCCTCTTCTGGGCAATAGTATTCTGGCCGACTATTGCCCATGTACCAACCTCCCCGAACCCCAGATTTACTTCCATGTGTGTGTGTGTGTCAGAGAGAGAGGTGTGCTGAAAAGCTGTCTGTTTCTTACGACTAACACAAAGCGTTTCCGAAAAGCTGTATTATTATACAATGTGCATAGAAACACCGTTACTGTACATTAATTAAATATTTCAATTGGAATCTGGCCTGAATTACAGTTTTGATAAGGCCACACAAAAGTAGATCTGTTTCTCGGGCCATTGCTTGTAAAATTGCATGCGGGCGAGTGGCTTTTATTTTATTTGTTTATTCTGTAATTATTTCTCTGCCATCAAAAATCAATGATCTTGGTTTATGTTTTAGGTATCATAATCCACGGAATAGCATGCGTGGTGGTGTATTTCGTCCCTTGAGAGCAAGAAGGCTTTGCAATGCTAAAGCATTGCAAAGCTTTCTTGCACTCAAGGGACGAATGTATCATTTTTTTTAACTTAGGTAAAATATCAGATATTAAGCATTTAATTTTTATTTTTTTAAGTTTACATTGGTTATAAAAAGAGATTTTTATTTTTTTTAGATCTAACATTCATATTCTTTTCTACAATCGATGAAACAGCAAATTCTTTATCCCTCTTTGTCAAACTATGATGTCACTGTTATGCTCGACATTGAATATCTCAGAAAACATGCTAATTTTGCACAGATAAGTGTATCTAGATCTGAATCCTTTGACATCCATCAGACAATGCGGTTAATGAATTTATTCACCTACTTTAACCCTTGAAAAATGTATTGAATGTGAATGTAATAAAAGTTGAAGTTACAGTACTGACGTTTTATTACACGCACGCTCTTTGAAATCCCCACCTACAGCAACACGAAACACTTGTGCCGAACGGAAATCGTTGACGAACTCTTTTTAAATAGAAGCAAAATTTCACTGGAATGTTCTGCAAATCGTGCACCGCGCGGTACAGTTTGAATCGCTAGCGATAGATAAAAATAATAACACGGGTTCTCCTCGCAAATTTGGTTGTCGATATTTATTTATTTATTGGTGTTTAAGGTTACATACTTATGTACAATGGCTAATCATGACCGTGACAGTTTTACGGGTGGGGGAAGCCGGAGTTCCTGGAGAGAACAACCGAACATCGACGACCAACTGTCAGCTCCTTAACATTCTAACTCTGTTCAAGCTCCGTCAAGCAGGGTTACGGCGGCTTAAGACATGTGCACCATCGCCGTGCAGTACGCCTTAGTACACGGCGTCATCGTGACCCCATGTAGGTAACCGGGATAAAGTGTCTTAGATACCGATTCGCTCTTGATAATAACCGTGTACTTTCTTACGGTCATACAAAATGAGGTCTGTAGGGAGGCCAGCATGACTCATTTGGAGTTCCAGTGCGTGTTAATAATCGTGGACCACTGCTCCCGACCCGTAGGCATGTTCGAGGTAGCCTTAAAGATATTGTGGGATAGAAAAATTTTCTAAGTCGAAACAATGAAAAAGGGCCACAACTCCGGTACAAATTATTGGACGGAACCTTTTCCTTGTGCTTCACCGTTTCCCCATGCGGGGCTATCGGCACACCAAGTGAGATCAAAATCTGACTGATGGCTTGAAATTACAATGCAAAACGTTTGTACGGACAGAGGGACGGGCGGACGGACGGAGTGCATCACTAGATACTCCGAATTCTCCTTGGGAGGTCGGGAGCATAATAAATAGGTACTAGGACCGGTAATCAGGTGTAAACCACGAGCAGGATAAGGGTTTTAACCACCAGGCTCTGCTGAGTGGTTAAACCCTTATTCTGCTAGTGGTTTAAATCTGATTACCGACCCCTAGAACCTATTTGTTTTCTTTATACCATGCGCTTAATAAATAATCGACTTTGTCGCTTAGAATGGAGAAAAAACGGTACTTTCTATTGGAGACACATGGGTTTATTTTGTTTACATCTGCACCGGTGGGCAGTACTTCTAGCTGCTTGTGAATGGGTCACGTGACTATGACGTCACATGAGATCCGGCATGAGATCCGGCCAATGGGGCACACTCTCCTACTCCTCACCTCCAACCATTTGGTGGCTATTACTAATAGTAAAAATATAAGTACAAATCTTGGCGGATTTGCAAAACAGCAGGGAGAAACTTTTTTAAAAGAAGTTCGAAGCATATCAGAATGTCTGCAGATGATCGATAATTGTATAACGAAATTTGGAAACTTTTCGAAGCGTAACTGAGGACTCGACGGGAAAGGCAGTGGCGTGGGAAGCATTTCAGTCTTGGGGACACAAACCAGCAGATGCCGATGGCATCTGCCACGAACACCAACAGCGTGAGCTAATTGAGGGGGGGGGGGAGCCCTTGGGAGGTTCTCCCCCAGAAAATTCTTAAAACAGAGACGTCAAATGGTCCATTCTGGTGGCTTTTGGGCTGCAAATTCAGTTGTTTTCTTTAACAGAAAAAAGTTGATTTGAGTGTCTGGGTTTAGAAGGTTATTTTTAGTTTATCGGTGGATAAAATTTCTTGCAGCAAATTCCTGTCTCTCTGTATGTCGTGAGTGTGGAAGGCTGGAAGCTGACAATCTTCAACAAATACCACAGACATGGCATGATATATTTACAATGTCAAGTCCTCGGCACACCTACATAACTCCCAATGTGATCAGCCTGGAAAATACTGCAGTTAACTAAATTGACGTCTGTTTATTTTTATTTACCTGCATACTGTGCAGGAGAATTCATCTGCGAAGCCTATTATGTTAACCCTTTCCCCAACGTAACGGAAAAAACCATCCAGCGCTATTCTCAAAAATCGGCAATTAATTAATTAACGAGGGGTCATAACCTATGTTTTTGAGACAAAAAAAAAAAAAAAATAGTGTCGTCTGCTTTTCATGTTAGGTAAAGGGTTAACCTATACACGAAAAAAAAGTTGGTGGCACGTGCTCCCTGTGCCCCCGCCCCGGTTCCTATGCCCCTCGGGAAAGGAACTAGTCTAAACGGTACGGGGGGAAAAGTTCCGGTTTGTACATCACCAGATAAATGTAGAAACATTTGTCATAACAGCGATTCCGTTAAATAGAATGGTTAAAGTGTAATGGAATAAAGTTTTGTACATCAGTTGGTCATAATGGTCTTCTTTTTTTTCTTTTTTTATGAGGGTGGACACATTGGTGCACCTCACCAACTCCAGTTCTAAATTATGAATTCGCAACGGACAGAGGTAAAAATAATCACGTTGAATGACAGAGCTGCACTAAAGGAAATGTGTGCCCTGCACCAGCGAATGATGGATGCATTTCACGAGATCAATCCTGGCCAAGAACCCGAAAAGAATTAAATTTAAAAACTCTATTTTGGGATAGCCTGACGCCAACAGAATTTTCCTTTCATTTGCTTTATTCGTTATGGCGGACTCTATTTCTTTAATTTTATTGGAGGCATTGAATATTGTAGTGAAAGTAGCATTTTTCCACGTATTGCAACCAGGAAGGGGAGAGGAAATTCGAGTCTGAGGGTTAATTCTGTGACGGGTCCCCCTTTCAAAAGTGTCTGGATACTGATGCAGATGCCCGAGTTCTTGAAGTGGAGAATTCTTGAAGTGATAACACCGGGTCTGGTGCATATGTATATAGATAACAGTCTATTAACCCAAACGTTACTCAACCCAACGGTCAAAACCAACCAACGCTATTCACAGAAATTTCCATTCGATTTTCATTTATTTTTGCCTCAAAAACATAGCATTGGAACGAATTCATTGAAAATAATAGACATTCAACAATTTTTGTTTGCAAGTGTCGTCTGCTTTTCATGTTAAGTAAAGAGTTAACAGATTGAAAATCTCCACCGGGCTCTCCTATACCTTCTTTACGTGAGTGAAGACTAGAATTCCAATACGACGGGCAAGTTATCTTGCTGATTCTCGCTCGGGGGTTGGGGGGGGGAGCTTGGCACAGGACTTGGGGAGAACCGTGCTTATTACAAGAATCCTGGGCCAAGCTCGGGTCTCACTAAAGTTCCGGGTGCGGGGTTACTATCCATACCCCATCTCCCACCTCCCCGACCATGGTTGCATTTACAAATTTCATCAGTTCAATCTCAATGAGCTTATAACAATGAACTGGTTGAATTCCTGACTGTATTACCCCTTTACCTAACGAATCGCCCGCATCCGCCCGCGTAATATGCGAATTGAGCAGTTGAAAAAATTAAATTTTTCAAAATATTTCAACAAAACCATATCATGTGACCCCTCATTGGAACGAGCTCAATGAGCTCGTTCCAATGAGGGGTCACATGATATGGTTTTGTTGAAATTTTTTTTTAAAATTTAAAAAAAATGATATTTAAAATAATAAATTTTGATATCGTCTGCGTTGGGTAAAGGGTTAAGAGAAAGAACTGCAGTTTGAAATTTTGGTATTTCGGCATCAGTAGGTGAATGGTTAATCGGAATAAATTTGACAAGCTCAACCTTGGTAATAAAGAAGAGGTCGACTTAAAGATTTTGTCTACAATGACAATAAAACCTGGATTGACTTAATTAAAACAAATGAATGCGATACATATTATCTTGTGTAATGATCAGCTCTCTCTTTGACAAATTAGTCATTCATCTGTCATCATTGGAAATTGACTGAGTTGAGTGGATTATGATTTGCGGACAGAACAAAAACATCGAATATTTGATAAGGTGATTTGTGAAGAAAAAATCGTATCTCTTGAATGAAAATTTTGTATACTAAATGAGTTGAACGTTACTTTATTCACTCCGGTCGCCAAAACATAACCCACTTAACGCAGTTGGTATTTTGATTCCGACTTTGCTCGCAAGGTCGATGAATTGAATGTATAGAGGAGCCCACCTGTCTCTATTTTTCTCAAGAGAATTTATTTGATTATTGGGGTTTCACGACACTTTCAACATCCAGGGTCGCCTCGTGTCGGGCAGTTTTACGGGTTGGGGAAGCCGGAGTACTCGGAGAGAACCACCGAGCAACGGCAAGCAACTGTCGCACTCCCCAACATAATAACTCCGCACGCGCAGGGTTAGCATTGGTAGACGCAAGTGCACCATCGATGTGCTGTACGCCTTAGTACACAGCGCCACCGTGCTCCCACGTGGGCATTGTGGATTAAGTGCTTTGCCCGGGGACACAACGCAGTTATCCCTGGCGTCGATCGAACCGTGGACCTTTCGGTTTGAAGTCCAATGTCGTAACCACTGAGCTACCGCGTTCCCTCCTCAAGAGAATAATTAAATAGCAAATAAATTCCAAACACCACATAACACCACGCCACTTCACCCCCTGAGTTCCAATGTGTTCTATGTGTCCGTAGGCACATAGAACACATTGGAACTAAGTGGACGACTTGCCATATTTCTAAAACAAATTTGGCCTGTTAATTGCATATAATTACTAGAGGAAAGTATACTCTATTAACCCCTGACTCTGGTAGTGCTACAGAATCTCCAATCACTCTGCTTTCCTCCAGTTTAACTACAAATTTAACCAATTTTTTATACGCTAAACGACAGATTATCGAAAAAATTGCGGAAAGATAGAAATCGTATCCCACGCTGTGAAGATATAGAAATTTTCACTTTCGCGGTATCAATCAAAATGACGGCTTTCAAAGCATCACTTCAAGGTGAATACGAGTCAAATTATCACTGGAAATGATCAGTTTGTTTGAAAAACGTATAATGAAAAGAAAATCTAGTGTTTTGGAGTGGATACCGATCATTTCCAGCAATAATTCAACACGTATTCACCTTGAATTGATGCATGAAACTCGCCAGTTGAACTGGATTGCAAGACGTTACCTGTTCTGAGTATCGGTCAAATCACTTCCGGGTATCAATGCACATCAGCACTTTACTTCCATGCATCAATTCAAGGTTGAAACGAGTGGAATTATCGATCGGAATGATCAGATTCTTATAAAACGCGTATAATAAAAAGAAAACATAGTGTTTTTTGAATGGATACCGAAAATTATCTCACTCGTGACCGAGACAAATGGCTATTTTCGCTCACGAAAAATAAACATTTGTCTCAGTCACTCATGAGATAATTTTCGGTATCCACTGCAAGCAAATGTCCACATAGCAGTGGACGTGTTTATGTGAAATTTTTGCAAAATGTGTTAATAAATGTTGGAGGAGTTGCACATACATGCATTTCGAGCAGAAATCAATATGAAATCTCAGATCAAGAGGAGGCAACTTTGGTTTCGGAAAATTTGGGAAGTGCGCGTGTTCATTTGCAACAGATTATATGAGATGCTCTGTGGAAATTGTCTCATAAATCTATAAGGGGATGTTCATATACGAATTTCATATTGGTAACTGCAGTCCGTATAAGCTTAAGAGACAAGTTGGTTAAAGGCACACAGGAATTTTATATAGTAATTGATATTACATCTAAGTTCAATTGTAGATATAGAGGATCTCAAATGAGTGATGTTTGGATATAAGATTTGTTGAAACGAGTTTGATGAATTTGATTCACAACGAGCCTTTAGGCGAGTTGTGAGTCGAATTCATCAAACGAGTTTCAAAAAATCAAATCTTATATTCAAACATCACGAGTTAAAGATTCTGTATATCACATGAATTTTCGAATGTTTTTTACACTTTTTATTTAATTCATTGTCGCTAAATTCTCCCAATACAACCGACAATCACTTCGTTGGCTCAAACGCTTCACACCATGACGTCATGAATGCGCTTTACTTGCACCTGCTGCTGCTGCTGCTGCTGCTGCTGCTATGGGACCACGCGCCGATTAGACACTAGTTGATAATCAGGAAATAAGACATGGGTTGTTACGTCGAAATTAACGACATTTCATGTGATATAACTTTGTTAAAACTGTCGCAACCAAGAACATTTGGTTCATAAATGTAGGAAGAGTTGCGCACACAACAATTTTATATGTAAAATTATTTTTACCTGGGTTCAAAGACAGATGACATGGTTAGCATTACCACAACTGGAACGATGGGGCATGTTCGCTTGTTTGATGTCATGTTTGAGCAGTTTGATCGAAGTTGGTTCTTGCATGAAGGAGGATTTGTGTACATAAGAGTTTCGTACGTACCGGACGGATAGAGTGACCGCTATATAGTCTCTACTACTTCGTAACGGTGGTATAATAAATTAATTGATGGATCCATGCAAACGCTAACGAAGTCCAATAAATGCTTGACCAACAGTGCTTTAACCCTTTGAACCCTCCTTTAACCATTTACCCAACATAACGGCCAAAACCGGCCCGCCCTATTCACAAAAATCACCATTGAATTTTCATTATTTTTTTCATTTTTTGTCTCTCAAAACCATAGCTTATGACCCCTCATTGGAACGAGCTCATTGAGTTCGTTCCAATGAGGGGTCATAAGCTATGGTTTTGACGCAAAAAGTCAAAAAAATTTAGTTATTCAAGAATTTTATTTGCAAGTGTCGTCTGCTTTTCGTGTTAGGTAAAAGGTTAAAGGAATGCTTTTGTGTACATTTACAGTGAGATGGTTTAGTCCAATATTAATATACAGAGTAGATAAAATAATAACTGCAGTCAGCTGCCGTCTGATTGCCGTCTGTAGTTATTATTTTATCACCAATGTCCCCTTATAATAAGACAAAAATGAGACGAAATTATGTCTTGGACCAAAAAATCGGTCTTACGCGTTGAAAGGGTTAATCGAAAAAAAAAACAAAAAGGCGAAAATACGACATTTATTTTTGTATGTGTGTTTTGTACATTCTTGAGGGAAGCAGTCGGCACAAAAAAGAATATCGAAACCTTACCTCACCATGACTAGCAGACGTTACTATCGATGTTTCTTCTTTACCTCACGTGACATAATTCAAAACACTGCATTGAAAACATGGGGTATTAAAGTGAGCCTTCATGGCGCTGACAGCAGTACTGCAAAGACTACCATTGTCCATCGGGAACCAGTCACTATGTAACACGAGTTAACACTTTCCTACTTCAGCTCATTTTTCCGCCTTGTATAAAATACCTTGTTGTCTATTAATCCTTTGAACTCCAGAGGCCGTTTTCCCGGCCGGGTCAGAAGCTACGTCATAATGCCATTAAGTGGGATGGCTACAAGGTAAATGTGAGGAGTGGACCAATCAATATTTTCAACGTGCAGCCCTAAGGCTGCACGTTGAAAATATTAATTGGTCAATATTAATAATAGATTTGGACTCATTCAACTGCTGCCATTGAACTGACATGGAAGATACCATCAGTGTTCAAAGTGTTAAAGGTGAAGTACTCGCTAATGTTGACAAAAAACCCCTACAGTTGGGAGTAATTCTCTTCTTGATGATTTCTAGATGACAAACCCAATTGAATTTTTCATCAAATCAACTAAACCCCATGACGTATTAATAAAATACTCAGCAGGTGAAGAGTTAAATCAATGTCGATGAACAAATTAGGGTGTGTCAATTTGGGTAGATTTTCGCAATGTCGGTGTGGGTTTTCTTATTCGTGTCATCAATATTTTCGTTCAGTTGGAAATCCCTGGCTGACACAAACATGTTTCAAATTAATATTTGAAAATAGAACCCCCAGTTTATGCCATAAAATCTGCAGCGTGATCCGGGATTTTTTCGCCAGACGATTATGATATGTTTAGTGATGTGTATTGGAAATTCTAGTTCACGTTTCCACGATCTTCTTTTGCGTATCAAATTAATAAAAACATATATAATACTATGATCATGGAAAATTGGTGGATGAAATTGTAATATTTTGAGTTCTAATTTTGTTCATGTTACTTGTAGATTATCGCATACTGTCCTGTATAGGATGTTTTATGCTAATAAATGTTATGTTATGATATGTGTAGGTGCGTTAGGCGACGTAAAAAATCTGTAAGGAAATGTTTGTCATGTAAGAAGATTTGGACAAGGTCCAACCATCAATTATCTTAGTATGGCGTCCAAAAAGTTTTAAATCTATGTAATCGACTATTCGGACCAGTGATTATCAATAATATGCTTAAATATCATCTGTCACATTTTGAAATCAGGAAAAATACAATCAATTTGGGTTTGCAATGGAGAAAGGTTATTACAAAAAATTTAACTAGGATCGGCATATCTAACATTCGCATCAGCTACATACCAATAAACATCCCTTCATCGAATGTACCGGTTAATTCTGCCATAAATATCTCATTGACGCCAATTTCTTCGAGTATGGTTGCTAAACAAGTTTTTCGATGGTTTGAGAATTTTTTTTCTGCTCAGAATATACTTGGATTATTTATTGGCTATTGTTTAAGGTTACTGTCAACATCTATGAATATATCATGGCAGCAACATCAGTATAAAGTCAAGTTAAGCCAATTGTTTATATTATGCTGCCCCCTTTAGAGGACTTTCATCCCAGTCCAAAAAAAATTTCCAAAACTTTGTAAATCATATCTAGTATCTACATGAAAATAACCACATACATCTGCATATTCTACATCACACAGGCGCACATAAAAACTGTATGATCTACACCATTTGAAGTGCATAGAAAAGTTGGTAGCCGATGTCACTGACTGGTTTGACGCTCAACAGGTTAACATCTTTCTCTCTGACATACATCCTCCTTTAACCCTTTACCCATAGTGGCGGCCAAAACCAGCCAGCGCTATTCTCAAAAATCGCCAATTAATTTTCATGATTTGTTTTATTTTTTGTCTGAAAGACATAGGTTATGACCCCTCATTGGAACGAGCTTCTCGAGCTCGTTCCAATGAGGGGTCATATAACCTATGTTTTGGAGACAAAAAATGAAAAAAAATTGTTATTCAAGAAATTTTTTTTTGCAAATGTCGTCTGCTTTTCATGTTAGGAAAAGGGATGGACACCAAAAATTAACAGCAACGATGCCTTGATTTTTTCACTTGAGAGGCGAGGAAATGAGCTCTCAGTAGTTCATATTTCACAAATTTTCCTGGTAACCCCCTCCCGCACTCTCTCCCGGGTTCGCTATGCAGAGCGGGGCGCCAATGGCGGCCATGCTGTCCACTACAAGCTCCCATTTACAATACCCCCCCCCCCCCCCCCACCCTAATATTATAAGCTTCCTACGCCCCTGTTTACCACAGTAAACAAACACTCTCCCACTTTCCAGGGCTCCCACGGAGGAATTTCCTCCAGTAAACTGTGTATCGTTGTGTTGGTTATCAGCATATTATATCACCAAACATGTGATAGATGGTGAACGGTGCTTCCATCATATAGTAGTTGCCACTGTCAATTGACGAGGCTGAATATATTCTCAGATAGATTTTATTGTTTTTCGTTAAGCTGATACCAAGACGATCTGATTGACTATAAATATTACAAAACGTTCTGAGAGTTTCGTGGTTTAACCGTTAACCCAACGTAACATTCATATCCAAACACCGCTATTCACAAAAAGCACCTTTCAAATCTTCTATTTTGTTTTCAATTTTTCGCCTTGTAAACATTGCTTTGAACCCACATTGGAACATGCACGACGACCTCGTCTCAATGAGGGGTCACAAGCTATGATTTTGAGGGAGCAAATGAAATTAGACTTTTGAGTTATTCAATATTGTTCTCCAAGCGTCGTCTGCTACGCATGTTAGGTAAATAGTTAAACTGAATGGGGGTACACTTTTGAAAAAGACTTTACTAGTCTTGAATGGTTCTCGTAGATTGGTCTCTCCGTGGTTTCTGACGATTCTCTTTTTTTGGAGCCCTCTGTGGTTCTGCGGTAGTTTTCACCCAGCGGTTGTTTTCAAGGCTTGTTCCAGGGCTTATATTTGATTGAGAATCTGAGAATCGATTCACACAAAGATTCGCGCAACAAAACCAACGAGAATCCATGTAAATTCTCGCTGCATCTCTGCCAGGATTCGCGTTAAAAGATTGTGTCAATTTATCCCTTTACCTGAGGTTCCGCACCACAATTTTCCAGGCATTTCTAAACATGACATGCCATGCACTCACTTCAAATGCAAATATTCTGTAACTTAGTTATCTAACTCATAACATGTATTATATTTTCCAAATCCACTAAATAGATACAACACTATCTCACTAAATAGAAATAAACAATCTGAATGTGGGTGAAATAATTTATTGTCAAAGGCAAGACTTCAACCAACAAAATAGCATAAAAACATGCCAATACCAGTCATTTTCATCCACCCAGCAGCCTCAAAAGCAGATTTTCCCCACTGTCCCACTCACCTTACCCTGGGGCATATAACCCCCTGTTTCTAAAATGTGAGGAAAAAATTCCCTGTTTCCGACTCATTTTGTAGTCTCATGCCTGGTAACAAACCCGTGTAAAAATGACATTTCAAAAAATAACCAATTTTTCGAAGTTACCGGTTCCCCTAATTCATCTGGTAATTTACCCCAATGCATCAGACTCCAACTTTGGGACCAAAACTTCAAATTCTCTTGTCCAACAAATAGCCTAATGTAATCATATATCTGATACTGAAAATATATTTCCAATTTACATGGCACTAGTTTTACCATATTCCCTATTTTTAGAATTTTGTGCAATAGTGCAAACCTGTACAGCGGAACCTAACATTGCGTAAGCAAATTAACCAATACAAGGTTAATATGACCTGAAATATTCTGACACTTTGTCAATAAAATTGTACAAATACGGCTGTCATTGGAACCGTCTCAATGAGCCGGTTCCAATGGCATCCATATTTGTATGGTCTTATTGGTAAATATTGTGTATTTTTAAACCATTCAGTTGATGTTTAATGAAAGTGTCAATGACACTGTAGCTTAACTTGACTGTGCGTTGTGTTTGATGAAAAGGATAATGTTCAATGTTCATGAAAAGATTATGAAATAAGACAAGAATTGTGATAATTGAGAATATGTTAATTTCTGTTCCCTGTATGTTATGTTTTCAATAAAAATAATATGAGGTGTAGACTATACTAAAAAAATTAGGGATGAGTTAATGTGGCCTTCAAAGCTAAGGTATGTCAACAAAAGTTACTAAGTTACAGCGAAATTATTCCAAAACGAGTCATCCTATTAAGTTACAATGAAATCCCTTCATAAATACGGCCTGTAGACGGTGTTAATGGTTTTCGGGCTTCGGGCCTGTGCAGCCATCACAGTTGACCGATCGCAACCAAATGGGGACGTCCTCATCTATAATACCCAGTTATCCTACTAAGTTACAATGAAATCCCTTCATAAATACGACCTGTAGTATGTGCTAAAGGTTTTCTGGTTTTGGGCTTGGGCAGCTGTCACAGTTGAATGATCGCGAGCAAAAGGGGACGTTCGCATCTAGATATTATCTGGAGTCATCCTACCAAGTTACAATGAAGTCTCTTCATATATACGACCTGTAGGCTGTACTAAAGGTTTTCGAGCTTCGGGTGCCTGTAGCCGTCACAGTTGACCAATCCTGACCAAAAGGGAACGTTCTCATCTAGACATTCTATGGAGTCATCAAACCAAGTTACAATGAAATGAAATCCCTCCATAAATACAACCTGTAGACTGTGCTGAAGGTTTTCGTGTTTGGGCTCGGGCAGCCGTCACGGTTGACAGATCATGACCAAATGGGGACTTTCTCATCTAGACACCATACGGAGTCATCGTGCCAAGTTACTTGAAATCCCTTCATAAATACGACCTGTATTGTGTATTAAAGGTTTTCGGGTTTTGGGCTCGGGCAGCCATACCGGTTGACCGATCGCAACCAAAAGGGGACGTTCTCATCTAAATATGACATCAAACCTGCATATGAAATTTTGTGACGGTCGGACCAGAACTACGAGGTGTAGCCTGTGCTAAAGGAAAATGTGAACTGACTCACACACTCACAGACTAACAGACTCACAGACTAACAGACTTCCACGCGCGTGATGGCAATAGCTTATTTTGACTTTGTCAAGTTAAGTTAAAAATTAAAAAGCTGTGTTGGTTAAAGGGTTAACTGTTAGCATGTGTTATCAGTATACAACAGGGGGTCAAACATGGTGGTCTCATGAGATCAAAGAACACTCAAAGCAGGTATGAACTCTCGCAACCATTTTAGATGAAATATAAGCCCCGTGTTCCCCATTGCAAACTCGCCAAGAGCAGGTTTGCTTTCAAACACTCCTATGTCAATGATGTCCACAAATAACCGTAGTACATGCTCGTGCGTTGTAAGCACTCAAGCGCATGTCAATAGTGAGGGACAACTATTGCTAACACTGCCACCATCGTTAACTACTTTCATCAATGCCAGTAATTAATTACCGCCACTGCCTGTTAGGGCTGCACAATATATCGATAAACCGATACATACCGGTATTCAAACCAATATCGATTGAAAACCGGTGTAATTAAAAAAAATATCGGTTTATCGTCATTATTTATTTACCCACAATTTAATTTTCAAGATGTCTTGAGTTTTTTAACTGAAGCCCCGAATGAATAATATTATCCCTTTATCCAAGGAATCGTCTGCTTGTGCCCTCGTACTAAACAAAATTCAGCGGTTTAAAAAATTAATTTAAAAAAATTCAACAAAACTATATCATGTGACCCCTCATTGGAACGAGCTCGTAGAGCTCGTTCCAATGAGGGGTCAAATGATATAGTTTTGTAGAAATCTTTGGGGAAAATCTGATAAACTAATTTTGAAAACAATACATTTTTATATCGTCTGCGTCGGGTAAAGGTTTTTCGAATCGTATCATCAAGGCATGCTAATTCGTTCCGACTGTGATGCCTCGAGTCTCGATTATGGTACTTGTGTTCATATATCTGAACAGTTTTCGATATACCGGTATACCGCGGTATTTTTTTTAATACCGATACCGGTATTCAGTTTTGAATATCGTGCAGCCCTACTGTCTGTGCCCACTGTTCTTCCAACTACTATTAATATCACCATTACTTCTCCTACTACCAGTAGTTGTGGTGGTAATAGTACTATCATCGCTTCTTCTGGTCTACTCCTCCGTGGCGGTCACGGTCAGCCATTGTGCAGAAATATGTGGCGTAAAGCACCAGTAAATAAATAAAATACTCTCCCGTGGGAATCCCTGGAAGTGAAGCAGAGCTTGTTTTCTGTGGTAAATAAGCTCTGTTTTATTGGTAAAATAGGACTCAGTCGCCAATGCTTGGGCGGAAGTCCTCTAAAATGGGCAACATGGGTATAAACGATTGACTACCATTGACCATCTCCATGTTGCGGTCACGATTAGCCACTGTTCAGAAATATGTGCCCCAATAGTACTTCTACTGTTCCTCCTACTGCACCTTCTCGTCTTCATTCTGATATCAAACGAGTTCCAACAAGCCGCAGCACAAGCAGAACACTAGTATTCTTCTAGTACTACTAATGCGCAACCCTGTTAATTGAATAGCCAGCCACTTTGCCTCTTAGAATCATTCAATTAATCAGCACCTGCATTGCGCAGTTGCTTTCTGGAACTATGTCAATTAAGATATATTAACCTGACGCAGACGATATCAAAATTTATTATTTTAAATATCATTTTTTTTTTAATTTTTCGAAAAAATTCAACAAAACCATATCATGTGACCCCTCGTTGGAACGAGCACGACGAGCTCGTTCCAAAGAGGGATCACATGATATGGTTTTGTTGATTTTTTTTTTTAAATAATATTTTTTCAGCTGCTGAATTTGCATATTACGCGGGCGGATGTGGCCGATTCGTTGGGTAAAGGGTTAAATACCCATATTGGATGAGGACAAATAGGTCTATAAACAAATGGGAATTTGGTGAATGTCAGGGTAAATTAATTCTCGACAGAATAATTACAAGCTTTTTATTCAATTAACATGAATTTACCTTATAACCTATATATATATAGGCAATTAATTAAAATGTCAAATTTGTACTGAACGTATTGTAAATGGTTTGGTGTTTGAAATTGATATACCATTAACAGGGTTATACAATTAAGAGATATCCAATAAAGTGGGCTCCACTCTACTACCACCAAAATAAAAATTGCTGCTACTACATTTATTACTACATATTTATTACACGCCTGTTCTACGAATTCCCTATTAACAGCAAATGAAAATCCGTTCCGCCCACATGTGCAGAACGGAAAACGTTGAGAGACTATTTTTGGACGATGCTGCTGAGTGTCCTTCTAATAACTGTTTGTATAGACGTGAAGGCGTGTAATAAACACAGAACGACATGCCCGTGTGGCGCGATCTCTCGTCTTATCCTTTCGCGTAGGCACTCCTGTCATATCGATTAACCCATTCACACGCACGTGTCGTTTTTGTTGACTTTGTAGAATGTAGCTCTCAGTAGGCGTGGTGGAGTATGAATATAAAAAGAACAATATTGTGGTACTTTGAATTCTCTACTACATACAGGTTGAAGTTTGTGGAGTCTAATCTTTCTGAAAACTGATAAATTCAGTTCATCACATCGTATTCATTTAGGTACCTAGACATCTTTTATGTAAATGTGTGATTCCGTGACCGTGTACAGATAGAAATTCAAGCATTGATTACCTCTCTTGGTATACAATGTAACTAGATATTTTCCATCGAATGGGCAGAACGACCCGTGCTAGGAAGAATCAGCCCGCTAGTTAGCGATAAATGATTAACATCGACGCTATGCCTTATTTTCTATTGTCCGTTTGACTCGAATCATGCATGCAAGTCGACATCAACGATTCACGTGAAATGTTTTAACCGTTAAGGACGGGAAATACTTCTAGAATTTACATGTTCCACTGTTGAACCCTTTGAGCCCTGGTGGCATCTTCCATGTTAGTTTAATGGCGGCAATTGAAGAGTCCATATTCATTATTTGGGGGTAGATCAATTAATATTTTCAACGTGCAGCCTTATGGCTGCACGTTGAAAATATTGATTGGTCGACCCACACTTTCACTTAGCAGCCATCCCACTTAAAGAAGTTATAACGCATCATGTTCCTGGGTCGGAAAGGCGTTCTCTCGGGTTCAAGGGGTTAAGATTCCTTCCGTATCAAGATGATTTGTTTGCAGGTTAATTCTGTCATGTGGGGCACTGTGCAGGTGCTTTCCGGTGTGATTTTTGGTATATTGTCGGGTTTTCTGCAGAATATAATTAACACTGCCCTTGCTCTATGCTATTTTTCTTTTTTCTTGGTGTTTTCTGCGTTTGGGAGAAATGTACAAAAATGTCAAAAGGACGGCTTATTTATTAATATTTGGTGTTTAATGCTACTTTCAACATCTATGACTAAACTGCGACCACGACACAAGTTTAAAATCAAGTTTCGACAGTCGTTTGTACTTACCCTGTCCAATTTACAGGGGTCATGCCACATGCGTTGTTAGCCGGGCTCTATTATACCAGCAAAGGAGGACTTGTTTACCGCGGTAATCAAGCACTTCTCTACTTTTCGGGGTACTCTCGAGTACTCAAATGCAGATAATGGCAATTAAGTACCAATATAGTGTATCTAAGGTAAGAGAGAAAATCAATTTTAAAGGTCCTTTTCGGGCCACACACAAACCACAATGTGAGAGCAAATCGCGCATATTTTCAATGCACATTTTGAATGAAAAAGACCCTTTGGCCCGTATCGATAAAGCTGAATTGGGAACTGAGATATGTACAATTTCTTTTCGCATACGATAAGAAATTCTGAGCATGCACGTCACAGTTTTTCTTGCATTACTGACTGAACAGGAGTGTGGAACTGTACTTCCGTATTGTTAAGAGAACATTATCCGGAAAATATTTTCAGAAATATCATTGAAATGATGCTAATTTGTGAGGTAGTTCAGTATATTTAGCAAGTAAAACGATTACTCATGGCTACTGTGATTTAAATTTGTAATCATACGCACCCCGTATTCAATACTCCACACAATTAATTGTGTTTCAATTGGAGAGTGTAATTTGGCGTCAAATTTTCTTTTTATGAAAGGGGAAGGAACGATGTGAACAAGATAATTATACGTAAACACAGGGAGCAAGTTTTGTTAAGCCTCCAAATATGATTGACAGGGAAGAAAACTTTATTCCCATCTTCAGGATAAATCATCATTTGTATTTTCAGATGACTCTTTGAATACATTAACTATTACTCCGCTGTGATCCGTTCGGTGGGGTATACAGAATTGCTTATAGGGGTTTGATATTCCCATTGCGTTTACACTCATATTTCCATCGATATAACGGCCTGCTTGACTGTGAGAACTTTATGCTCACAACATAGGAAGCATGGTACATCCAGGGGGTGACTACGGAGGTGCACGGGGTGTGACCCCCCTCCCCCAGCCACCCACAAAAATAATTTTCCAGTTGGGACATTTGGGTCTGGAATGGAGCCTTAGCTATCGATTTGATCTATCCAGAAAGCACGCAGTTTCTCAAATGATGAGATTTAATACTTGATCTTCTATCACACATGAAGTTGATCTCATGCAAATATGGGTCCGTGGCCGATTCGGGCGCAGCATAACAAATTCCGAGTTCGGTTCATGCTAATAAAACTAGAAGGTGGGAAGCACAAGTATCATTCTGATAACATGTATTTATCCACGAACGAATGTCCTGGGGTTTTTTTTTTTTACTATAATCCCAACTGACGAAAATTCCAACAACTCTATCAACAAGGCATGCCTTCTAAGAAGGCATGCCTTGATAATGTAGTCGGAATATTATAGAAGACGGGACCAATCGGCCACCTTCGCGACACCCCTGGGCGCATCTCACTCAAAGAGCTGCAGCAAAATTCTGTCGTGCAGAATGAAACTTATGTATTTTCCTGTTTTCATTTTGAAATGTATCGTTGTGTGTGAGTCTCTGGGAGCTTCTTGACACGCGGACAGTACCATCTTGAGACGCCAAGGACGTCTGAACCAGGATGCGCAGGTACGTAACCTCCCCTTTTCCCAACTTTTTTTGTCACAGAAGAAGGTGAAAGAAGTAGAGAGAGAGACAGAGAGACAGAGACAGAGAGACAGAGAGAGAGGGAGGGGAGGGGGGGTCAACATTATCTTTAGCAATATAATTCAACACAATAATACCACCACCAGAGAATCATGACTCAAATGCAGTTACCCGAAACTTGTATTTTATTTATGGGTTGCAGTCTAATTTGAGAATTAACCGGAAGTGGATGCACTGGCTCTTTACTCTTAGCATGTGACCGGAGAGTCCCCCGTATGATTTGTCTCTTCTGCAGATTATAATGTCGAGGAAGATGCACACTTTGAGCTTAAATATTTAACAAATTCCCCACAGGACTGAAACGATGGGTAATTTGTTAAATTACGATTAACCCACGGAATACCGTTTTTCGTTGCTTTGGGTACACTGTCTGACACGCTGTTGAAAAGGATTTGGCACCATGAACTCTACCCTGCCCAAAGTATATCTCATGAAAGTTTTTCATAAGTTTAATAGTAGATACACACTGAAAATGTTATTTTTTATTGCAGAATATTCTGAATGGCCTGCATACTCAATAAACAACTCAAGGCCCTAAATTTATCGGCCATGTGTTTCGAAATAAGACCTTTGTAATTAGCGCCTTGCAAAGCTTCGAGATTCGATTCGATTTCGAATCTTAAGTTGGTATTCGGTTCGATTCGAAATCGGCTGTCCGATTCGTTTTCCTTTGAATATTTCCACTGGATTTTCGCTTGGTATTGGTCATCTTAGCCGCCTCAAAAAACGTACAGCTGAGATAGAAATTGTGCATAAATAATGTTGAAAATAAAGACAGAGCGTAATTTTCCCTATATTAACATAAACAGCATCTGTACTCATGCTACCATCCATGTCAATTCCAGTTCCACTTGTCACTGCTGAAACTAAATTTAGGGGGGCGCGGTGGCTCAGTAGGTAGAGGTGCAGGCTGCAAGCCGAGAGGTCCTCGGTTCGAATCCCACCTGCGGCAACCGCGTTGTGTCCTTGGGCAAGACACTTCACCCCGCTTGCCTACATGGGGGCACGATGACGCTGTGTACTGAGGCGTACTGCACGTCGATGGTGCACATGTTTTCAACCAATCTAACCCTGCCTGTGCCGCGGTGCAGAGTTCAGAGTTACGATGTTGGGGAGCTGACAGCTGCTCGTCGTTGCTCGGTGGTTCTCTCCGGGTACTCCGGCTTCCTCCACCCGTAAAACTGTCACCGACATGATATGACCCTGGCTGTTAATGTGTCGTTAACCCCCCCCCCAAAAAAAATATAAAAAAAAAACTAAATTTAAAGTTCCCAAGCAATATCGACGATGAGCTCACGGTTTCTAGCGGCTAGCCCCCGTGCAATGCCCAGTACAGAATTCTCGCACCCATTTCTGTTTTTGCACAAAAAATACTTACTGGGTAATATTACAACTACGTCATCAAGGCATGCCTTCTATGAAGGCATGCCTTGATGATGTAGTTGGAATATTTTATCAGTCGGGACTTCAAGATGCCTGAATTCGATTGTAGGTTCGATTCGATTTCGAATAATAAACTCGATTCGATTCGATTCGAGATTCTATTCGAATCGAAAATGTGTGATTCGCGGGGCCTTACTTTGTACATTGCACGCGCTGTGAAACATGGAAGAATAATTATTAGTCAACAACTTTTCTTCTCAGCTTGGAATGTCAAACAGTAACTCGGATGTCTCAGAATTAGCCTTGTTGTAAAACAAAGAATTAGCCTTGTTGTAAAACAAAGAATTAGTCTTGTTGTAAAACAAGCACAAATATTGGGTGCACTGCTTTTAATGTACAGAATGAAACATAAAATCACCCACAACCAGTCCATCGTGTAAAAACCTTGAGAAAGATTTCAGCGTGCTATGTTCTTCACCAGCAAGAACTGTCGTAAAACTGCGTTCAGGTGAATCGAATTTCGTTCGAGTTCGCTCGCGTAGCGAATTAGAAGAGTTTTATTTCGTGAAAATCCGTAAAACAATCTTCCCCGGCCAGTTTCCTACGCCTCTGTTTCCCTTTGCATCTCGTACATTCGTCAGGCATCCATATTGGCATATTCCAAAGATCGAAATCATGAGTTGAGGAAAGGAATGGAGGTGGTGTCCTTGTCGCGTTTTGGTGTGACCAGGGAATAGTGTATTTTTCTCCCGGAGAATTTTTTGAAAAATAAACCCCAAATGGCGCTATTAGGAGACATTTTGAGGTTCGAAATAACTCCAGTTTTCACCGAGCGTTGTATGTAATCTGTAATTGTATTAGTTGACTCGCATGCAGGTTGCAGAATTCAGGATTTTCAGGGAACGTGGGGATTTTGAGAGGGCATGGCTCCCCACCTCCCTGGCTACTCCACCGGCGGCCGTTGAAAAAGTGTCATCACATTCACAAAGAGAAAAGCTACTTCTGATGCGACTGAACGTACAGCAGGGGATGGGTGACTCACCACAAATATATAACAGCAATAAAGATTTTCCCACTTGTCAATAATATATACCGATTTTCTGTTTGAGTTGCGCACGCCTACTTGTGTTTTCTCCAGAACTGTCATTTATCACTAAGATAGAAGTTTCGGAACTATTTCAGTTTCAATAAATTATTAATTATCCCTTATTTGGATGCCTCTCAAAATATACCCGATGAACAAAGAAATGTACCAGAGACGGATCTTATCCGACAAATGTATATAAATGCAGCGTTCGAAAGAAAGTTTATTTCGACATTCATCTCAAGAGCTTACACTTGCAAAAACTTACAGGAGGGGAAAAATTAAACACTGCTTTAAGTGCGTGAAGTGTGTGCGTATAGACATACATAAGAACATAAGTTTCATACGGTGACAATTGAGAGTCACATTTTATGAAAATAATTTTCATCTGAAGAAAAAGCTCGTAAGTTGAAAGATGGTCAAAATAAGAATCCTGGTGATCGGTGTAGTTTTTATCGGTGTTGTATACTCTGCGAGTCTGCCGCATGATGAGACAAAGGAACAAGAGAAAAGAGAAGTGACCGGTATCGATGTACATGTAAGTATTGTTTGATGAAGACCTTGACTGATTGAAATTTATATCAATGGGCATTCCTAAAAATCATGTCTCGACTATCTTACAAAAACGTTTTTTATCTGCTCCCTCTTTTCAGGTTGCCTGTGGTTGGAATTTTCGACAATGTTCAAAAATTCGCAGGTACTTTCTAACTCTCCATTCCATTGGGAAATTGCAAGTCAATCGACAATCTTGTTTATTGAAAGTTGTACTGAGATTTTGATCCAATATATTTTTTACCTCCATTAGAACTGAGCATTTGGTCTAATAGGCCTATATAGCTTGATAGCTCAACAATTCGTCCCCTGAGTTCCAATGTGTTCTATGTGTCTACTGGCACATAGAACACATTGGAACTCAGGGGACGAACTCTCCGTCATACAAGCTGTAAGTTACTGAATGTTAAATTCCACTGAATGTGAAAAGGGGTTTTCTTTGCAAAACTTATCGACCATATCCATTACCCGTTTATGTTCGTCCGTACGCATTCCGAAAGATAACTTTAGTTTTTACTTTGTCAGAATATTTTTAAATTTTACAACAATATCTGTGATAACGCTCAAATTTCAGCATGGTGTGCAGGTAGTCACATAGTTATTGCCCTTGATTGTGCAAAAACTCTGTAATTTTGTTTCTGCGTGCTATCATTACCTCAGTTTTGATATTGGACAGTTGTTTTCTATAACTACAAAACGAAGGTAAAGTTAAATTTTCAGAATTCTAAAGTATTAACCCTTTACCTAACATGAAAAGCAGACGACACTTGCAACAATATTCTTGAATAACTAATTTTTTTCATTTTTTGTCTCAAAAACATAGGTTATGACCCCTCGTTGGAACGAGCTCGTTGAGCTCGTTCCAACGGGGGGGGGGGGAGGAGGGGGTCATATCCTATGTTTTTGAGACAAAAAATGAAAAAATAATGAAAATTAATTGGCGATTTTTGAGAATAGCGCTGGCCGGTTTTGTCCATTACGTTGGGTAAAGTATTAAATTCCCTAGTTATAGCCTTGATTGCGAAAAACGTGGTTATCTTGGAATTTCCAGAAAGTAACATTTCTTTCCCTTTGCCGATTGATTTGAAACTCCATAATTTTTATCTGATCACAAAATAAAGCCCTGGTTCATTTTTCAGATTTTTGATGAACAAAGTGTTGGCCCTTGCTTATGCGAAAACTTTGATATTTTTTTTATTCGACGTCATAACTTTCTTTACTACTCTTTGGTGAATGGACTTGAAATTCGACAGTTTTTCTTATGACAACAAAATAAAAGCTAGGCTCCTATGTTTGATTTTCAAATATCTAGTGGACATAACTCCTTGGTTCTGAGCCACTATCGAGCCATCATAACTTCGTTGTTTTGATTTTTTAGGGGGAGGGGTCCTCTCTCTCTCTCTCTCCCCCTCTCTCTCTCTCTCTCTCTCTCTCTCTCTCTCTCTCTCTCTCTCTCTCTCTCTCTCTCTCTCACTCTCTCACTCTCCCTCTCTTGGGATTCACATTCCAAGTGACAGCCAGCAATTCCACAGTTTTCACCTTTGATTGTGCAAAATATGAGCTTGGGAGGGGTGCCAGATTTCAAGCATGATTCATAATACGAAACATACCCACCCTCCCACACACACACATCCCACCCCATCCCCACTGCAATTAGTGGTGGATTGGAGGCGAGCACAAAAAGGGGGTGTTCCGCTCTCGTCGATGCGGGCGGGGAGCCTTACCAGGAAATTTGTTTGAAAATCCAAGATTATTGGCCCTTCGGAAGCTTCGTCGCCAGGAGCTATAGTTGTATCCAAGGGTACTGTATTATCTGCGATAACCTAGGGATAAGCACAACCTCTGGCAGTGGATGCCCATGTGTTATCAAGGATAATACCGTGTCCTCTTGTCTCGGTGCTTGTGAAAAAACATTTGTCACAAAAATATGCCGGATCCGCGCATGTTTTGAGTAAGTAAGAGAAGGAGGAAAGCTTGACAATAGTAATTTTTCAGAATTTTAGCTGCAACTGGACAGCTCAAGAAGTGTAAGTTATAGTTTGTTTGGACATTCGTTTTCCCACTCATGATCAAACATCTGCTCGTTATCATTCGTTCCTATTGTACTATTTTTCAAAGATGCGGACTGGCCGTATGGTCCATCGGGAAAAGTCCTTGTGGGCCCCCATTGGGTGGACGTTGTGGCCCTCAAAATTGATGCAGTCCAACACCTGTTTGTGCTTGAAATTTCGTGAAAATGACCAACAGGCGAAATGGATCTGATTGCATAGAATGTCGGTACATTGAAATTTTCCCTGTGTGAGTAGTAGACCTACCCGACCGTCCCCCATTGGCAGGACCTAGTGCAGGACCTGGGAAGTGACGTCATGTCACATGACCCAGTGGCGCCATGCTGTGTTGTCATGGTAACCTGCGTGAGCGGCCATCTTGTGACGCCATCCCCATAGTGATACGTGGTGTCAGTACGACTTGGACGAGGGACCCGGGACCCAGGGATAGTTGGGAAGAGATAGACTGTTAGTGTTAGAGTGGCATCTGTAATGGGCATAATAAAGGAATTCTAGGAAAAGCAACCTAGTTCAATCGAACTTACCCCCCCCCCACCCCGCCCCCCCCCCCCCCAGTACTATAGCACTACGTGCTAAGCCGATAAAATGGGGAATCCGTAGTAAATAAAGTCGTTTTGGTAATTTGGAGAGATTGTCGGGTTTATTTGGGTAATTCTGCGAATCGGGAAATTATTCTTGAACAAAGGAACATACCCCCAGAACATACCCCTATCCTATAAGAAGCCTTTAGGTCACATAGCAACCACGTGCTACCATAGAAAGCAAGATGGCTGCCTCCAGTATATATAAAATGGCCGTCGAAAACACGTATCACCCTAACAAAACGCGCTGCGCATGCACACTAACACCACGTATCACTATGGGGATGACGTCACAAGATGGCCGCTCACGCGGGTTATCATGACAACACAACATGGAGTCACTGGGTCATGACACATGACGTCACTTTCTAGGTCCTGCCAATGGAGGATGGTCGGGTACATGGTCTACTACTTACGTGGACTGCCAATATACCGGCAGTCTTGTCTGCCACTGATCGTTCAGATGCAAGGAAACGGTGACCTTCTGTTTTGAAAATCAAAATGTTCTCCCATTGGCCCGAACTATGGTCGGCCCGATGGATCCGCGCACCCCCAACACTTATTGATACCATTCTTGCCGAATGAGTGGTGAAGAAGAAGAGGCCATCGAAATGTCCTCTGTGTGAACTGCCATTGATCACTCAGAAGCGAGGAAGCACCGTTCGTTCAGTTCGAAAAATCAAAATTTTCTCCGCCTTAGTTCATTTCCCGGTAACATTTCTTGACCCAGTTCGACCCTGATTTTCAGCGTTAATTGTTGAGCACTGCTATGTGCGTAGGGTAATGTGGGGATCTGTTCGCTTGGGCTATGATACTCTGGGAGTATAGCAGTGGTGTCCCACGCCCATTTTGACTATTCGATGTGAAAAGGCCAGCAACCCAATCGGCCGGCCTTGTTTCTTGTTGACAGAACGATTGGTAACCAATGAGTAAATAAACAGCCAAGAATACTTACGTAAAATTAACAGTGCATATACAGTGGCTTAGATGATGATTTCTGTTGGGGGTCATGACCATACATTTACAGCAGAAATTTTCTGCGCAAAATTCAATAAGCTCTGTCAAACAAGATATAATAAATTAAGTACAGGATTTTCTGTTTTTGTGGGGAATTGTTGTATATATCCACATCCTGTCCTTAAATTTCCAAAAGACACAAAATCATATATTCAATATTGAGGATTTCTTACATGCTGTTATGACAATTCCATGCCATTTTATAAAGAGGTCATCTTTTATGTTAAGTATGGTAATTTGACAGGTGATCATCAAGTATTTTGCTCATGCTTTTTTTAAATTTTATTAAGTTGTGTGATCACATTATAAACTTGAAATTTATTTTTGCAAAATGTTAGTCCTACTAACTCCCGAAATGACCGTGAATGCATCACAGAATTCCTTGCAAAGAGAATACTCCTATATATCATGTATTGTCCAAAAATATTCTGGTATACTATTGTATTTTATGACACAATCATTGTGTTCTTTGCTACCTTTTTGTACAGGACACGTAGAACCTCTCGCCTTCAAGGGGAGATTCTCTAGTGGCTCGGGATCCATTTTTATTACAGGCCTGCGCCATGAAATCCCCTTCTACAGCAACACTAAACCATGCGGAAAATGAAAATCTGTTCTACACGAATGTCCGGAACGGAAATCGTTGACGGACTATTTTTAAATAGAAGCGAAATTTCACTGGAATTTTCTACAAATCGTGCAACGCAATTACAATTTTATAGGTATCACTGAACTAAATATTTGAATTAGGAAATACCCGCCTTGAAATGTCGCACTCGGAAGTGATGCAATCTCTAAAAATAAACTGCCTTGGGAAAATAAATTGTTTCAATAAATGTTTGAAGCATTCTATTGACATATTGCATTATTGATGAATATTCCAGATAAAAAAGAGGGTGATACGATGACTTTTGGACTTAAAAAATACAATTTACATTTGGTGTGTTTTTGTGGGGAATTACTTGGAAAAAATGCCCACGTGACCGGTACTTCCCTTGCTGTCAATTTTTCTCTCTTATTTGTTGATGACCCCTTGTTTTGGGATCAGAAAACGTTGTTTGAAGGGTTATACTTGAAAAAGATATTTCAATGCCAAAATTACAGTGATGCGATCATATTTTTCTTTGCCTGAACGTTATAATGGTCGCCTATGGGAAAATATTTAGTTCCGTGATACCTTGAATCGCAGGCGATAGCTGAAAATCCCCCCCCCCCCCCGAGTTCCTGTGTGTTCTATGTGCCAGTAGGCACATAGAACACATAGGAACTCAGGGGACGAAACAGTAACATGGTTTCCTCTCGCAAATCTGGTTGGCGATAAAATGTGTTGTTTCTGTTGATAGTTGTCAAATGAATTGCTGAGTGTTCTTCTAAAAATTATTTTTATATATAGACATGTAGGCGTGTAATAAACACAGAGCGACACACGCGTGTGGATGGGTTAATCGATATAGCACTCGTGCCATCGCGGAAGGATAAAACTCGAGGACTGTGGCCTCTTATTTTGTCCTTCCGCGTGTGTCGTGTGTATGTGCTGGACTCACACCATCCATTTCCTTACCACTCTCTCACACCACATTTCTCCCCACCCCACCCCCCCAACACCAAAAAGAAAAAGGACAATTCCTGGATTACATTCTGCATTTACAATTACCTTCTAGGCCATGAAAATGTATTTCTGAATTCAAAGTCTTCCAGTGTTTTCGAGTACCTACATTTATATTCTCTAATGTTATTATTATGGTAAAGTATTGAAGAAGAAAGGTCAACTTGAAGATAATCGTACTCCGGACAGGCCCATCTCTGTTGGCACTGAACTAAAACACGTTGTATGACGAATGAAACTTTCCAACAGACAAGCGGAAGTAGAAAAGGAAGTGGACCCATCGATTTGTTGAACATCTATGGTATATCGTAGGAGTAAGCACTCAATGTCAAAGCTACAAATAAGAAAGTGGGGAAATAATCCATGTACACGCGGTTCACTTCTTGTCAATGTACTGCAGGTTAGTGGCACAACGGGAAAAATCAAGGGCACTACACCTGCCACTCAAAACCTTGCATTAAAGTATCAAACTAGAATGTTTAACTCTTGCCCCGCTGAGTATTTTTTAAATATTTTTCATCAAATCTAGTCATGGCTGCTATGAAGCAGCCATGACTAGATTTGATGAAAAATTCATTTAAATTTAACTCTAGAAATTGGGGGTCCGGTGGCGTTGCGATAACCGGTTCTCGTCAGATCACCGAAGTTAAGCAACGTCGAGCCCGGTTAGTCCTTGGATGGGCAACCGTGTGAGCGATCGATTCGGACTCCCGCGTTGTGTCCTTTGGCAAGGCACATAACCCCGATTGTCCACATGGGGGCACGATAACGCCATGTACTAAGGCGTGCTGCACGTCGATGGTGCCTATGTCTTCGATCAATCTAACCCTGCCTGTGCTGCAGTGCGGAGTTACGATGTTGGGATCTGGCAGCTGCTCGTCGTTGCTCGGTGGTTCTCTCCGCGTGCTCCGGCTTCCTCCATCCGTAAAACAGTCACCGACACGATATGACCTTGGCTGTTGAAGTGTCGTTAATGCTTAATAAATAAATAACTCAAGAAATCATTGGTCAAAAAATCAATTTAATTTACAGGAAGGAAAAATGGTTAAAGTTTTCCAAATTAAACATATTTCAAAAGAAAATATTTTGTGCCCTGGGCAGGAATATCCGCCAGCAGAATGTAAGGAGATAATAGTCAATAACACTTCATTTACTGCAGAGTGCAAGGCAATATGCTAAATGATAGGCCGTTGGTTGTTCTCAGTAACGGATTGCCTGTTACAAGTCGGGGAAACGCAATGTATTTAGTCGGATTTCATATAAAATTTACACTTTAAACTTTTAACCAATTTGAATTATAATACATATTTATGTATGTTCTTTTCTATATGTATATGTTCATCGTTGTTATGCAATCTGTCCATATGGATGTTTTATTGCAATTAAAATTATCTTATCTTATAAAAGGCCCAGGAAGCCAGGGACGTTGGCACAGGGGGTAAGGGGCGTGCCCCTCCCCACCCATTCTTCATCAAATTTATAATAGTTCGAAATTGGAAGCCCTCAATTGGACAAAGTTGAAAATTTCAGACAGGGTGCTAATGGAAGTGTTCCAAACCTGTCTCGAATTTGGCCAAAATATTGCGTTTATAGGACTGAAAAGCAGTGAAAGTCCTCCAAATATTGATTTAAAATAGTAAACACACCCCTAAATATTGATCAGTAGTTGGAATTTGTGACTACCGTGAGTCTTTGATAGTTGACAGTTAACGGGCCGGTACAAATTAAATTCTGCATCTCAACACTTTACCTTGCGAATCGGTTGCACACAGAATTTACAAATTCAGCAGCTGGAAAAAAATTCAAGAAACCCATATCAAGCTACACCCGCCTCATTGCAACGACCTCGCCACAATAAGGGAATAAATATGGTTTTGTTGAATTTTTTTTTAATTAAAAAAACAAAACAAATATATATAATTAAAATAACAAAATTTGATATCGTGTGTGTTGGGTTAACCCTTTACCTAACATGAAAAGCAGACGACACATGTAAAAAAAATTCTTGAATAACTAATTTTTTTCATTTTTTGTCTCAAAAACATAGGTTATGACCCCTCATTGGAACGAGCTCGACGAGCTCGTTCCAATGAGGTGTCATAACCTATGTTTTTGAGACAAAAAATGAAAAAATAATGAAAATTAATTGGCGATTTTTGAGAATAGCGCTGGCCGGTTCTGACCGTTACGTTGGGTAAAGGGTTATAGGGTTAAAACCTGAAATAGAAAAAAAATTGACTGGGCTGGTTGCTAATGAATTTTCCACTTCGAAATTGTGTAGTTTGAGTAGGATTTTGCCTACGGGGGAGGGGGGCAAATGGAAATCTAGAGGTGGACATTCCTATTCGAGACCCATTAGCAACGTCCCTGCGAGCCCTTCATCCTACTCCCTTATAAAACTACGAGCCAGCCACAAATACGAACGTCAGTTGGTGCATGGGGTCGGTGCAGACATGTCCCACCCACTTAGAGAAAAGGGACATCATATCGTCCCATCCCCACCACCACCTCTAAAATCAGTTCTATTGAATGCAACAACAAGAAGTGCCTTTTTAGTCCTTTCAGAGATGTGCTCACGCTGGATAAAAATTGGGCGGATCGCTAGGTGGTTAGCTCACTCAGGGGTCTGCACGATAAGCGAGAATATTCCAGAGAGTATTTAAAGGAAAGAAACTGCCGAGGTAAAACCAGGTGCCCACGTCGTCGATATCAGCTCCATGATTTAGATATACAAGCTCCAACACCAACCCCCACTTTTCAAATGCAGTCGACATCTATGGCCATTGAGGAAAGCGTTCGCAGCTTTGGCGTCTTTTTTGCAATATGTTAGTCTTATTAACTCCCAAAATGCCCCTGAATGCTTTGGCGTCTAATATCTTAATAGTGCTGTAGTTTTAGCAGAACATAACATTTATTACCATTTTACGGAATCGGTTACAAATCCTACTTACGGAATCCCTTTTTGAGAATCCCTTTTTGGAAAACGTCTGTGTCTATGGAAAAACCTTTTTTCTGCAGTGAGTCGAAGAGTCGTATGTGCGAGTCACTCGATCGAGCAATAGCTCGATAGCTCATTTGCTCGATGGGATTCGAGTCGTTCGAGCAGAGTGTGGAGTCACTCGATCGAGCAATTGCTCGATAGCTCATTTGCTCGATGGGATTCGAGTCGTTCGAGCAGAATGTGGAGTCACTCGATCGAGCAATTGCTCGATAGCTCATTTGCTCGATCAGATTAGAGTCATTCGAGCAATGACTTTTCAATAATTGCTCGATGACATATTAGAGGAATTTGGAATAGGTATGTCTTGGAGTGGCATAAAAGTCTGGGTCAAAACAGGTAATAGTATTCTCAGATAAGTATCCTATAAAAGGTATCCAAGAAAGGTATCTTCAAATAATACAATACCAGGACATAAGTATCCTCAAATACTGAAATGAGGCTAAGAGTCGTTTGTGCGAGTCACTCGAACGAGCAGTTGCACTATAGCTCATTTTGCCCCATGGGCTTCGAGTTGTGACTTTTCAATAACTGATCGATAGCTTATAAGGGGAATTTTGGATAGGTATGTCCTGGGTGGCCTAGAAGGCCGGGCCAAACAAGCAATAGTATCCTTAGATACGTATCCTACAACACGTATCCTCAAATAATTCAATACCAGGCCATAGGTATCCTCAAATACTGAAATGAGGCTAAGAGTCGTACGTGCGAGTCACTCGAACGAGCAGTTGCTCTATAGCTCATTTGCTCGATGGGATTCGAGTCGTTCGAGCAGTATGTGGAGTCACTCGATCGAGCAATTGCTCTAAAGCTCATTTTGCTCGATGGGCTCCGAGTCGTTCGGGCAGTGACTTTTCAGTAACTGCGCGATAGCTTATAAGGGGCATTTGGGATAGGTATTTCCTGGGGTGACCTAGAAGGCTAGGTTAAACAAGTAATAGTATCCTTAGATACGTATCCTACAAAAAAGTATCTTCAAATAATACAATACCAGGCCATAGGTATCCTCAAATACCGAAATGAGTCGAAGAGCAGTATGTGCGAGTCACTCGAACGAGCAATTGCTCTATAGCTCATTTACTCCATGGGATTCGAGTCGTTCGAGCAATATGTCAAGTCACTCGATCGAGCAATTGCTCTAAAGCTAATTTGCTCGATGGGCTTCGAGTCGTTCGAGCAATGCCTTCAGTAACTGCTCGATAGCTCATTGGCTTTGGTAATAATACAAGCTTTTGTTATACACAAGTGAGATAACTTTGCATACAGATTGTGGTAAATGAAGCAATCTATTTGGTTAGTCGCCTGCAGTAAAGTGAACTGATTGGATTATCTGGAAAACAAGAACATGAGCACTCGTCAGAACGAACAAGGACAGACCAGAAAAGCTAAATATAGTAACAATAAGCAAAACTGTTCCACGCGATAGGCTCTTCTACTCTACTGGAGCATATCCCGATTCAATCGAACGCGCCATATAGCACTACGTGCTACTATTACATGCCACTCTATGGTTTTATAACAAATAAAAGTTGTTTTTCGTGATTTAGAGGGATTGTCGGGTTTATTTGGGTAATTCACCGAATCTGGAAATTACTCTTGTACAATGGAACACACGCTCAGAACATATCCCTATCCTATAAGAAGCCTTTGGGTCACATAGCAACACGTGCTACCATAGAAACCAATATGGCGGCCTCCAGTATACAAAATAGACGACGGAAATACATATCATCCTAACAACACGCTCTGTGCATGTGCACTAACACCACGTATCACAAGATGGCCGCTCACGTGGGTTACCATAACAACACAACGTTGCGCCACTGGGCCACGTGACATGACGTCACTTCCGAGGTCCTGCACCGAGGTCCTGCCAATGAGTCCCCAAAACCACATTACATACTACTGATGTATATTATATTCTTTTGGACAATACCACTCGGGATCTCGGTGTTGAAATGGTTTTAATCATTTTCAGCAATAGTTCAAGTTTTACTTACACGGTGTCAGACTGTTCTTTCGAAAAAGTACTGCAAGTTGTCGGTTAGATTGCGTGTGGATTATGCCTTTCAGACATCAATTTTCAAAAATACATTTATTTATTTAACACGTAGAAATTTGGGCTTTAGTCTGAAGTATAAGCACGACAACTCAAAAGCTTCATACTCAGTGGATATACTTCATTTTATCTTTGAAACGCACCTTCGTATAAATTGTAACAAGACAAAGACACGTGAACAAATCTTGATGATCACAAATATTTATCATCCTGCTGGTTAACAGGTAAAGTGTTGGAAGCCCATATTTGGGCTTTATCCTCAAGTTCGGGTATTGCAACCTAAAGGCTTTAAATTCAATGGATGTGCTTCATATTATCTTTGGAGTGATATTATTTAGTCTGTTGGGAACTGCCTTGTTACAATTTATAGGAGAGTGCCAACAGCCATTCTCCTATGAATTGTAACAAGGCAAAGACATGTGAACAAATCAATGGATCCACTCCCTGGGGTTCCTACTAGGACCTGACTGTGTTGCGGTAATCGAGATAAGGAAATTTTCAACTTAAGTTATCGATGTAATGTATAGTGGTGTGTGACTTTGCACCTCTTATTTCAGACGGAAACTGTATGGTCTCACGTCACACAAAAAATCTATCTATGTCATTCATTCGGAACACATAGGCTCACCGATTAGAGCATTGGATTTTAACTGCAAGGTCGACAGATCGATCCTGACACGCGGCAAACTGTGTTGTGTTCTTGGATCAGACACTTAATGCCGACTGCCCTTTTGGGAACACAATGGCGCTGTGCACAACGGTTTATCCGACAATCAACTTAATTTGCACCCCAAAACTCGGAAAAAAACGTTTGTATCAGACAATCCCCCCACCCCACCCCATCCCATTCCGATTCCGTATCAGACATATTCAATTTCCGGTAAACACCACACGATGGTATATATGCATTGTTATTAAGCATTAAAATATAGTTCCTGAAATTCAAAATTTCGACCAATTTCAACCCAATTTAAATTGAAAAATGGGGGAAACGGGCTTTATGTAACGGGATTGATAGGAAAATGTATTATCATGCCTATGTGCTGTATATCCTGTAATTTGTATCAGATTCTCGGTCGTGTTTACCTTAGGATCTCAACTCGCCCTGATGGACTCTTTGCGATCCGATTGTAAACACGACCTCGAATCTGATACAAATTACAGGACATGCTGCACATAGTCATAACAATATTTATTATATACTTTATAAATAACCACATTTCTGTTGGCTGCATCTTATACACGTGACTGGTACTCAAAAATCCTTGTACACCGCTTTTCCAGTGAATATCAACTTTCTAAATATAGCTTTTGGAAATCCCCTCTTTGGTTCTGTTTCATTCGACGTAATCTCTATAACATTGTTTATTTTCTTGTTATTCGGCAGATGATAACTATTTTGTTGTTAAATAAAAGTATTTCTGGTTGATATAATTCAACTTTTTGTGACAAATAGAAAATTGTTTTATTTGAGGATGGTGTATATAATATAACAGTTATGGACTTTCGTGGTGGTAAATATGATATGAACATAAAAAACTTAGCCTCGGTTTTTTAGGTTCATATCACATCATATTCACCACCACAAAAGTCCATAACTGTATAATATGTACTGCACTTGCCTTCAAGACGCTGCTAATACTTCTTATGCCTAGATAGTAAGGTGGAGAGTCCGACAGTTGCTTACTACTGTTAGGTGGTTCTCTCCTCCGTCTGTAAAACTATCCGACATGTGACCCTGGCTATTGAAAGTGTTGTTAAACCCCAATAAACAAACAAACAAACAATCTGTACCATTCTTGTCCAACATTCTTATCTCCAAAGATGTTTCCACATGTCCTTTAAAATTGTCATGGTCCACTGTTTTGAAAGTGGATACTGGCGTTAGAAATCAGGTAGAGCTTTTAACATTTTCAAGAAAAATTGCATACATATTATTTTGATCATTTTGCAGAAATACTTGCGAAAGTTTGGCTACGCAGAAGATGCTGCTGATCGAGGAACTCCATTGGATGAATCATCTCTGAAAGCATCCTTAAGGTATATGATTTCTCTGTCTGTCTGTCTGTCTGTCTGTCTGTCTGTCTGTCTGTCTGTCTGTCTCTCTCTCTCTCTCTCTCTCTCTCTCTCTCTCTCTCTCTCTCTCTCTCTCTCTCTCTCTCTCTCTCTCTCTCACTCTTCCCCACTAGCAAGGTTCTGAGAATGAAAATTGTATGTGACTCTTTTAACCCTTTACCCAACGCAGACGATATCAAAATTTATAATTTTAAATATCATTTTTTTTAATTTTTCAAAAAGTTTCAACTCACATGATAAGCTTTTGTTGAAATTTTTTGAAATATAATATTTTTTCAACTGCTGAATTTGCATATTACGCGGGCGGATGCGGGCGATTCGTTAGGTAAAGGGTTAAATATTTTTGTGTAGTTGGTCATAATCTATTTGGATTCTGAATTCGTTGCATTCAAATAGACTGGAAAAGAAAATTAATGTTTTGGTATCACAAAGATGTTTCTTCTACATTGCATATGTATGTCTATAATTGAGCAGCCGAGCACAAGCAATTGTATGTAATTTTATCATGACTTGTGAACATCATACGTTTAGAGCTGTTTGGGTTTTTTTCCAGAGAATTCCAAATTTACAATCATCTACCAGTTACGGGCGAGCTTGATGAGCCAACCATGGAAAAGATGAAACAGCCTCGTTGTGGAATGAAGGACATTGTAAGAACAAAAGGAAGAGGAGGTCCACCCATGTACAATCCATCCAATTTTTATGCACCAGGTGAGAAAGTGTGTGTTTCGAATTGTTCGAACGAAATGATTTTTGCGCGCCGAAGACGCGCAGGGACGGTATGGGGAACAAGCCCCTTTCGACCCTCGGTAACTGTATATGATTGGCTGTCACATGTCTAGGCGTGTTGAAGGAGGAGAAGGTTCCGCTACTCGGCAGGTGTCTCCTGTTCCGGCGTGGCGGTCTCGTCGACTGATGTCGGATGAACCCTCGGGTGAGGACCAGTGTGGGAGGTTGGGTCCTCTCACAAAGGTACTACCTCTCCCCGAGGGTGCAGTCGATCTAGATTTTCGGGCAAGTATAGTCTGCCACTTCGGAGATGATTTTAAGTGATGGCCATCACTGGCAAGTATAATCTGCCTCAGGCTGTCTCTGTTTGATAGGATGTCTTTGAAGGAAACAACAACGACCCCTTTCGGGGACCATCAAGAAGAAGACCCGAACTTCCCTGGTTCGGGGGCAGGCCTGCATTGTAATCCTAATGGGTTGGGACAGAAAGAAGCGCAATCACTTACAAAAAGGGGCAGAGGCGGGACGCAGGACCAACACTCGCCTCCCTTAAAGTGGTTGACCATTTTTAGGGATGGAGTTGAGGATGTACAGGAACCATGGGGGTTACCGTTTCTGTAACGGTTGGACTGTCCATAGCGATTATTGGGGTGCTGGTCAAAAAACACCTTCTGTGTACCTGCTTAAAAGAAGAAGGCAGAATTAGTTTTCATTAGAATATGTAGAAATAAAAAGATAAAAGTAGCACATTATGTTTTAATTGTGATCACAGTTACGCTGTTAATCTGCCTGTTAGATCACCTTCTTAGGGTGATAGTGAGTTTGTAGCGGGAGGGTAACAGGTTTAGACAATAAACCACACCCGATGGTGTTTCTGTTATGCCCTTCGCTGGTTTCGACCATATTTAGATTAGTTTGAGTTTATTTTGGATCACGATTAAACACTGCAAATCCCACCTCCAGCCGGGGAGGCCCAGCCCACACAAAACGCTCTCGCCTGGTATCGCGAGCGTCCTGTGTGGGTCGAGCCCCCCAGCCGGAAATGAGATCTACAGTATCCAACCGTGATGTAATTTTAGTGGAGTCAGTGAAGGCAACCCTTTCTGGTAGAAGGCCACAGTTAAGCTGTTTTTCTGCCTGTTCTGCCTGTTTGTTCAATGTTGTATTGTCCTTTATACGAAATAGAATTAGGACCATTCCATAAATCAACATTTAATATGATGACACCATTGAAAAGTGCGACTATATACGAACGGGTCACAGAAAACTTGAAGGATGGGAAGCTGGACGAAATCAAATAAATTTCTTTGAGAATACATAAACGCCTTGTTCAACCAATCAATCGCCCCATGCAGTTACTTCCAATTTTATTGTAACAAGTCCAATTTCACAACTTATTTCTACAAACGTATATATTTCTTCCAAATTACAGTTTTACTCCAGTGCAATTATATTATATTAACTATTTAGCTTTTTACTGCAGCTGATTTGTGCACAGTACAAATCATGACTGCACCACATCACATTGAAACACTCGAAACATTTCGTTTAAACGTAAAGTGTGCACTCGTATAAAATATTTATAACCTGAACAAAAAGGGACAGTGGCGGGCCGGACTCAGGATCAGAGGAGGACTGGCTGCATGCTCCACCGGGACAATTCTCAGTGTGCCCCCTATTGGGTTCCCGGCGGGACCCCAAAATTTATGCAGCCCAACACTTGTTGGTACGTGAAATTTCGTGAAAATTACCAAAAGGCGAAATGGGTCTGATTGCAAAGACTGTCTGTATATCGAAATGCTCTCTAAGTGGACTGCCAATAGAGGACATTTTCGATATGCCAGAAGTCTAGTCTGCCATTGATCGCTCAGATGAAAGGAAACCGTGTTCCCTCAAGTTCAAAAATCAAAACTTTCTCTAATTGGGCCGAACTATGATCTTCCCGATGAGTCCTCCCCCACCATCGGTAGAACAATTTTTGTAGGAGGATCGATGAATGTGACACAAAATTCTATCGAGATGTCCTCTATATGGACAGCCATTGATCGCTCAGATGCAAGGAAGCCGCGTTCGTTCAGTTCGTAAAATTAAAATTTTCTCCGGGTCTGTTAGTAGTTAGGGGTGACACTCTGGAGAACTGTTTTTAACACTGAAATCCCCATAGGCGACCCTGGATACACTCTGGGGAACTTTTTTAACACTGAAATTTCCATAGACGGCATCTGGATACACTGGCGAACTGTTTTAACTCGGAAGTTCCCCTAGACGACTCTGGGTACACTCTGGCGAAATGGCCCTTTGAATTCGCCCATGAGAGAGGCGCATGCTCAAGAGTTATGAGTCGCATCTTGAATTCTTACATCGGGGGTAATCAGGGGTATTTTTATGGCGCCTTCTGAAAAGAAACAAAACGCAATGTGTTTGAACGTGTTTTGCCGTATAAAAGGAAGAAACTTCTCAGAGCAGCAAATCATCACTGCAACTTTGAAAAGCTGGTTCACAAGATGTAGGCCTATCTGCGATCTAAATGACCCTCATATTGAACATTTATTGTCATAATAGAGCCGAACTGGTCAAAGGTGTTTCAAATTTCGACAGTAACGTCTCATATAAATGAATATAAATTGTTCAATTATTTATTTTCTCGAACAGGATATAAGTGGAAGAAAACAAAGATCACTTGGAACCCAGAAGGTTATTCTTTAAAACTTGGAAGAAGTGAACAATGGTAAGGCAATTTAATTTGTACCTGGTTTATGGCAAACTTCCATATCCGAGTGCGATTGCTGCTGAAAAGGACTGAAAGTGCAGGTCTGCGCTTCAATTGGTCATGGCTATGGGCACGGGAATATTTGTCCATCTTCAGTCGTTCTTGGTTCCACAATTTATGTTTAGGCCAACTAAGTTATGAAGAATTTTTCGAAACTACCTTCAGAGTGACTTTCAATTCTGACACCAAGATGAAAACAAACTCGGATCATCCAATGTTTTTAACTCCCTATACTGGTGTTAAAATACAGAGGAACCCTGTTAATTGAATAGTCACTTTGCCAATGAAAATTATTCAATTAATAGGGATTGTGTCACTTTCTGTATTCTAGAGATAAACTTAGCATTTATTCTATTGCATCTTGTTGGATGGAGATTCATGACCTCTGTCAAACAAGACAGAATTGATTAAATGCCTTCATTGGATGGACTGAGGCCAAATTGGTCTACAAACAAAGGAAAACTGAGGAGAGTCAGAGTAATTTCTCGACAGGTTACAAAGTTTTTTATTCAATTAACAGGAACTTACTCTATAACCTACATTCTTTTAACAGGTTAAATTTGTACTGGAGGTATAGAAAATGGTTTTACGTTGGGAAATTATATTCAGCTAATAAGGTTATTCAGTTAAGAGATATCCAATTAAGTGGCCCCACTGTACCAACATTCCCAGCTGCAAATCAATGAGCGCTGCCAAACACGATTCCATTAGATCGATTAAATTTCTAGCTGCATTATGGTGTGTGTGTTTGTGTGGGGTGTCGCTGCTTGAATTTGGATATTTTGACATGAGACTGCGAGGGGTGGGGTGGGGGTGGGGGTAATATATACTGCCCCAATTTAACTATTTATTGGTGTTTGAAATCACTTTCAACATATGTGGCTATATCATAACCTCAGAATACATCACTGTTCAATTACAGCTGGCATGATCATGAAATTTCATAAACGATAATTAAAGACAAATAATCTTTTAACCCTCTACACTGGGTGTCAAAATGGCAAAGTTTTCAGCAGCAAATAAATCAATAAATTATGATTATAAATAGCTGTGTTTGAACACACACCTTTTAACACCTACAGCCTGTTGGCCTGCCCCAATTTTCCACAAAAAAGCCTCAAACCTACTTGCGTACAAATCAACCTGGCTGTAGCTTCCTCAACCAGCACATTCCATTTGGTTCCCATGCACTTGATCATCTGTATTGATGACTGCAGATGTAGTTTACCTATGATATCCACATCAGGGTGATAAATACCTTTTGTAACCCCTTACTTTACATGAAAAGCAGACGACACTTGCAAACAAAATTCTGGAATAACTAATTTTTGTCATTTTTTGTCTCAAAAACATAGGTTATGACCCCTCATTAGAACGAGCTCAACGAGGGGTCATAGCCTATGTTTTTGTGACAAAAAATGAAAAAAATAATGAAAATTAATTGACGATTTTTGAGAATAGCGCTTACCGGTTAGACCGTTACGTTGGGTAAAGGGTTAAGGGTCGCAAGCTTAAAATAGGGTTGGTTGGGTGAGCGGAAACACACAAGTGATTTCGTTATTGTCTGCGTGGTTCATTAATTGTGCATGTGCACCTGGGATTATTACGTATTCGCTATCGTCTGACCAAACAATGTCACTTTCTTTTCATTGAGTACATGTATTAGTTGTCAGTTCATGCACCTCAAATTCGAGGAATACAACTGTAGTAAATTATTTTAAAAGAAGTGTTGTGAACCCATAAAATACATTCCTTATTCTTGTTTCTGGGGGTCAAAGAGAACGATTTAAGTCGACTTTTGGAAATTGAAGTCGATTATGTGTGCTGCCGACGATTCATCGACTTCTCGATTAATCATGCCGGACCTATTGGTGTTTAAGGACACATATTTCATTAAAATGGCTAATCGTGACCGCAATATGGGTCAAAAAGTTTCCCAGAGAGTTAGTATCTTGCCTTGCCTGTGCAGGTTAGCTATCTTGCTTATACAAATTAGCTAATCTTGCACCTGCAAGTTACTATCTTGCACGTGCATGTTAGTTATCTTGCACGTGCAGGTTAGCTATCTTGCCCCTGCAAGTTACTATCTTGCACGTGTAGGTTAGCTATCTTGCTCGTGCAGGTTAGCTAATCTTGCACCTGCAAGTTACTATCCTGCACGTGCCGGTTAGTTATCTTCCACGCACAGGTTAGCTATGTTGCACCTGCAAGTTACTATCTTGCACGTGCAAGTTAGCCATCTTGTATCTGCAAGTTACTATCTTCCACGTGCAGGCTAGCTATCTTGCACGTGCAGGTTAGCTATCTTGCACGTACAGGTTATCTATCTTGCACCTGCAAGTTACTATCTTCCACGTGCAGGTTAGTTATCTTGCACGTGCAAGTTAGTTATCTTGCGACAGCCACCCCAGCCACCCTATCTCAAAATCTCCCGGCTCCCCATACTTGCCCCAGTGTCTGACGTCCTGGTATTTGACACGGCAACATTACCCATGCGGCTCGACCAAGAGCGACGCAGTCGTCCACCCGCTTCTTCCAGAAGCGCTCCCCGCCAAGATTCACAAACACAACCATCTCGACCGAGCACCATCATCACATCAGGGACCCGTCGACCTTATCCCAGGTACCCAGGCCTCCACGACATGCGCCAATGAGCCAGAGGCCCTACCCCAGCGTTTCGATTAAAAGCGGCATAGTCACTCTTCCCCTTCTAAAAGTACCCCTGCCTCCCCAAGCTCGACGAGTCGCCCGACAGGTGGTGGAGGTCATTGAGGTGATCAGTGATCACAGGACCCTAGATGATCACTTAGTGATCACTATAATCCAGATGGTAGAAGTGTCGTTCAAGGAGTCGTTGGGACTCACTCTTTGATTACTCATTTGTACCTCGAAATATTTCAGGGAATTGTTCGAGAAGCTGCCCCTGGAGCAGCTCCCCGATTACCCATCCGTATGATCTATCGAGGAATCCCTTCACGAGGGACTGCTCTAGTGGCTCATCGGTACGAGTCCTTCGAGTCGACAGAGTAAGGCCGTGTCGATCAGGGAGAAGTAGAACAGAAAGCCTTAAACGGGACATCCCTGTTCCTGTTATAGGATATTGAGACCCGGCGTGCCAGGGGCTACTCAACAGCACTGTCACCTAGAGGAAGACGTCAATTACCCTAAGGATGTCCAGTCACTCACCTCTGTGGACATCGACAGCGGTCAACATCGCCATGACGTCGCGAGCTCACCATGGCGGCACTGACGTCATTGCTACTCTAACCGTTTTTTTTTTTTCACTCTTCATGCCTGACTTTTCCCATCCACAAACACACCCCACATAAAGCACCCTAGCCTGCGATGCGAACCGTACATAGCCAGACGGCTAGAGGTGGCCAATGAGCCTATGGTGGTCGTTTCAGCGATAGGAATTTCGGTAGTCCGGGAGGGGGTCCGGCAAATCCGAACCTAGATCCGGCAAATTGGGCTATGCTGGACCATTATGTACTACTTTTGATGAACCCGAGTTCAAATATGACCATAATGATGTTCCTCAAATAGAGCTAACCTGCACATACAAGACAGTAACTTGCAGGTGCAAGATAGCTAACCTCCATCTGCAAGACAGTAACTTGCAGGTGTAAGATAGCTAACCTGCACGTGCAAGATAGCTAACTTTCACGTGCAAGATAAGACTCATCTGGCGCCTCAACGCCTCCGTAAATATGTCTTTATAACTAAACTGCACGTGCAAGATAGTGACGTGCACGAGCACGGTAGCTAACTTGCAGGTGCAAGATAGTAACTTGCAGGTGCAAGATAGCTAACTTGCATGCTAACCTGCACGTGCAAGATAGTACCTTTCAGGTGCAAGATAGCCAATCTGCACGTGGAAGAAGTAACATGCATTTGCAAGATAGCTAACCTGCCAGCGCAAGATAGCTAGCCTGCACGAGCAAGATAGTAATTTTCAGGTGCAAGACAGCTAACTTCCACATGCAAGATAGTAACTTGCAGGGGAAAGATGGCTAGCTTGCATGTGCAAGATAGTAACTTGTGGATGTGCAAGATAGCTAAGCTGTGTGTGCAAAACATGAACTTACATGTGCATGATAGCAAACTTGCACGTGCAAGAGAGGAACTTGCATGTGCAAGATAGCTTACTTCCATGTGCAAGATAACTAACCATCTACATGCAAGATAGTACCTCGCAGGTACAAGATAGCTAACCAGCATGTGCAAGATAGTAACTTGCAGATGCAAGATAGCTAACCTTCACGTGCAAGATAGCTAACCAGCATGTGCAAGATAGTAACTTGCTGGTGCAAGATGGCTAACCTGAACGTGCAAGATAATAACTTGCAGGTGCAAGATAGCTAAAACCTGCATGTGCAAGATAGCTAACTTGCATGTGCAAGATAGCTAACTTGCATGTGCAAGATAGCTAACTTGCTCGTGCAGATAGTAACTTGCAGGTACAAGATAGCTAACCCGCATGTACAAAATAGCTAACTTGCATGTGCAAGATAGTAACCTGCAGGTGCAAGATAGCTAACCTGCACGTGCACGATAGTAACATGCGGATGCAAGATAACTAACTTGCATGTGCATGATAGCTAATCTGCACGTGCAAGATAGTGACTTGCAGGTACAAGGTAGCTAATTCGCATGTACAAAATAGCTAACTTGCATGTGCAAGATAGCAACTTGCAGGTGCAAGATAGCTAACCTGCAGGTGCACGATAGTAACTTGCGGGGTGCAAGATAGCTAACCTACATGTGCAAGATAGCTAACTTGCAGGTGCAAGATAGCTAACCTGCACATGTAAGGTAGCTTACCAGCACGTGCAAGATAGTAACTTGCAGGTGCAAGATGGCTAACCTGCACATGCAAGATAGCTAACCTACATGTGCAAGATAGCTAACCTGCATGTACAAGATAGTTAACTTGCACATGCAAGATAGCTAACCTCCGCGTGCAAGATAGTAACTTGCAGGTACAAGGTAGCTAACCCGCATGTACAAGATAGCTAACTTGAAGATGCAAGATAGCTAACCTGTACGTGCAAGATAGCTAACCTGCACGTGCAAGATAGTAACGTGCAGGTGCACGATAGCTAACCTGCATGTGCAAGATAGCTAACTTGCATGTGCAAGATAGTTAACCTGCACGTGCAAGATAGTAACTCGCCGGTACAAGGTAGCTAATCCGCATGTGCAAGATAGCTAACTTGCATGTTCAAGATAGCTAACCTGCACGTGCAAAATAGTACCTTGCAGGTGCAAGATAGCGAACCTGCATGAGCAAGATAGTGACTTGCAAGTGCTACATGTAGATAGTAACTTGTAGGTGCACGATAGCTAACCTGCAAATACAAGATAACTGACCTGCACATGCAAGGTAGCAACTTGCAGGTGCAAGATGGCTAACCTGCACGTGCAAGATAGTAACTTGCAGGTGTAAGATAGTTAATCTGCACATGCAAGATAGTATCTTGCAGGTGCAAGATAGGTAACACCTGCAAGATAGAAATAAACTCAACTAACACCTCAACGCTTCCGTGTTTAGCTTAGTTGTACGTGCAAGATAGAAATAAAACTCCACTGGCACCTCAGCGCTTCCATATGTAGTATTTGGGAGTCTCCAAAGATGCAAATTAATGTGTAACTGCAAACATGTGTTTAAGGTGATAACATTAGTATGCCATAATGTATTTGTTGTCTTTATTAACCCCTTTATCCAACGTAACAGCCAAAACTGGCAAACCCTATTCACAAAAGTTACCATTCAATTTTGATTAGTTTTCAATTTTCGTCTCAAAAACATAGCTTATGACCCCTCATTGGAACGAGCTCATCGTCAGTGGCGTCTGCTTTTCATGTTTCGTAAAGAGTTAATTACATCCGTGAAATGTCACCTATCAAAAAGTATGTATGGGTCCCTCTGCTAGTATTAAAAAAGGTTCAACATTCTCTTAACCCTTTACCCAACGTAACGGCCAAAACCGGCCAGCGCTATTCTCAAAAATCGCCAATTAATTTTCAAAATATTTTCATTTTTTGTCTCAAAAACATAGGTTATGACCCCTCGTTGGAACGAGCTCGTCGAGCTCGTTCCAACGAGGGGTCATAACCTATGTTTTTGAGACAAAAAATGAAAAAATTTAGTTATTCAAGAATTTTTTTTGCAAGTGTCGTCTGCTTTTCATGTTAGGTAAAGGGTTAATTGGGATTTCCAAGATAACACTTTTTATGCAAAGTGAAACTGAACTTTTTCTCTTGCTCCATTTAAATACATGTGTTCTTTATATTTTTAAAAAAATATTTTAGGTGGGCTATTCAAAATGGATTCAAATACTGGGAAAACGTCACTCCTCTAGAATTTCAATACAATGGTGGGGTTGTGACTCCAGATATTAACATTAAATTCGCAAGAAGGAATCATGGAGATGGAGTTGGAAATTCATTTGATGGAAAAGGTGAGTTTAAGTACTTTGCTGTTATAACATTCTTCTTGAGGCCTAAAAACGAGGCAGGTCTCTTCAAAGCAGAAATTGGGTGAGCAGAAAAAGTGTAAGCAATTAGCAGTTTTATTGTATCTAACCCTCCTAAAGTGACCCTCTTTCGTCCTTTCTGAAGTCAAAGAATGACAATTTTAGAAAATTTATCATGAGGGTTTTTAATGAAAAAGGTAATATTGAAACGTTGAGCTGTTTTGGTGCAAAGGCTGATCAGAAAACAATGGAGCCCACTTAGGCCCCACAAAGTAGATCTTCTGTTTCTCAGGCCAGTTTTGCATAGCAGGGAAGCATTGCTAAATTTACCCTCTGTGAACCTCAATCTCAATCAAGGTCTCGGGCCTAAACAGAAAGAGGTACCCAGAGGATAAATTGGGTGATTCTAGCCCACAGTATGGGATAGTATCACCAAATTCACCCTCCGCGGACCTCATTTTGCAAATGACAGATTGCTTATTTCCAGGCTTGCATACTTAATATGAGATTTTATACAATCAGATGAATACCAGGGCTACTCTACCTAAAGTAAATACAACTAGAACAAGGGAAAATGGAAGCCTTATTCAGCCCAGCAGGGGTCACAAATGGCTTGCTGGGACAACAAAAACTTCAGTGAGAAAACTAAGTTTATTACACGCCTGTTCTATGAAATCCTCATCTACAGCAACTTTGAACCATGTGGAAAATAAAAATCTGTTCCGCACATATATGCGGAACGGAAATCGTTGACGGACTATTTTTTATAAAGAAGCGAAATTTCACTGGAATTTTGTACAAAATCGTGCACCGCAATTACAATTTGAATCGCTAAGGATAGCTAAAAATCGTCCCCTGAGTTCCAATGTGTTCTATGTGCCAGTAGGCACATAGAACACACTGGAACTCAGGGGGCGAAATAGTTCCCCTCGCAAATTTGGTTGGCGATAAAATGTGTTCTTTTTTATGATAGTTGTCAAATGAATTGCTGAGTGTCCTTCTAATAATTACTTTTAGGCGTGTAATAAACACAGAATGACACGCGCATGTGAACGGGTTAATCGATATGGCACTTGTGCCATCGTGGAATGATAAAACTCGAGGCCTGCGGTCTCTTATTCTATCCTTTCGTGCTGGAACTCGTACCATATTGATTAACACATTCATACGCATGTGTCGTTCTGTGTGTTACAATCATCTCTGCCCGAAAGGACTATCTGTGAAAATGCTGAAGTAAGAACATCTTTTTCTTTCCATGAGAACACTAAAATCAATCAGGATTCATGACTAATGAAGAAAACTTTCCAACATAAAACAACTTCAAAATACATAATTGTCATCGTTATCAGATCATTGCTCTGCCTCTCAGAAAGCTTCAAAGAGAATTGCCAGTGTGCAATGCTGCAATGTATCAATATTCCTTTTTGATGCCAAACTCAGGTTCGCCTGAAAGTAACACAAATACTAAAGTTTGTTTAACCATTTACCTATAATGAACAGAAGACGACTCTTACTAAAAATGTTTTGAAAAAACTCGTGAGAGATCATAAACAGTGTTTTAAGATAAAAATTGAAAGACGATTTTTATGGATAAGGCTGTCTGATTATAGAGATTACATTAACCATTTACCTAACGAATCGGCCGCATCCGCTCACGTAATATGCAAATTCAGCAGTTGAGAAAATATTATTTTTCAACAAACTTCAACAAAACCATATCATGTGACCCCTCATTGGAACGAGCTCGTCGAGCTCGTCCCAATGAGGGGTCACATGATATGGTTTTGTTAATTGTTTGCAAAAATTAAAAAAAAATGATATTTAAAATAATAAATTTTGATATCTTCTGCCTTGGGTAAAGGGTTAAATAAAGTGTTAAAGTCTGAAAAACTAGCACTTTATCACTGTAAAATGATTAGTAATACAGTGAAACCCCTCAAACGAATATCCACTTTGCCAGTGAAAATATTCAGTTAACAGGAATATTGAAATAACCAGACTTTGGTTGCTTCCCCTGTGCTAGTGATAAATTGAGTATTTATTCCATTTTTACTTTGCTTGACAGTGTTCATGACAAACGAGAAATATCAGATTAAATTCCAATATTTAATGCACTGATGCCAAAAAGGCCCATAACTTGGGGGAATGTGGTTGTTGTTGTTAGAATAATTTATCCATAAATCACATTTTGTATTCAGTTAACCCCTGAACAATGATGTCAAAATATCAAAATTTTAGCTTGCATTTTTTCCCCATAATGCACCTGGGAAATTAACCCTTTACCCAACGAATCGCCCGCATTCGCCCGCAAATTCAGCAGATGAAAAAATATTATTTTAAAAAAAAAATTCAACAAAACTATATCATGTGACCCCTCGTTGGAACGAGCTCATCGAGCTCGTACCAACGAGGGGTCACATGATATGGTTTTGTTGAATTTTTTTGAAAAATTTGAAAAAATAATATTTAAAATATTAAATTTTGATATCGTCTGCATTGGGTAAAGGGTTAAGCAATTCAATTCAGAGCTGTGTCAGATAAGATTGAGTTGGTTACTCTAAAGACCATATATCTGTATATAATTAACAGGTTAAATTTGTACTGAGAGAATCAGTGCATGGTTTGTTATTAAAAGGTTATATGCAGGCATGGCCATTTCAGAATCCCAGAAGCCCTGTTACGCATGTCTTAATTTACCACGGGGCAGCCATACTTCAGTCCAGTTGAGCATTTCTCAGAGGGATAATTCAAGGCATTTTTCCGTGATTTCGTGCTTAACCCTTAAGTCCCCATACAGTCACATGCAGCCCCTTTTAATATTGCTCTGAAAAGTTGTCCCAAGTGTATTCTTCCTTGATAACTCTGTTGATAGGAAGCATTTTTAGCTTAACAGTGTTTTTACATATGATTGTTGGCCGCCTCGTGTTGCTATAAAGAGATCACAGTCTATCGGTGTATTTTAATTTTGGGTTGAATTTTTTTTTATAGGTGGAGTACTAGCACATGCATTCTACCCTGGTACTTCAAAAATATCCGGAGACACACATTTTGACGAAGATGAAGAGTGGACAGTTCATTCACATGATGGAACCAATTTAGAGATTGTAGCAGCACATGAGTTTGGTCATGCTCTGGGGTTAGGACACTCGAATGTACGTGGATCACTGATGGCTCCCTATTATCAAGGGTATGATCCCAATTTCAAATTACATGTCGATGACATCAGAGGAATACAACAGTTGTATGGTAAGTAGTGACAATAAGAATATACACCAGCCTCATTTCTATAAAAGGAAACTTCTCTTTTTTACACTTGTATAACAGGGCCTGGAAACCAGTGCACAGGGTGCGTGTCCTGTAACGTTAATAACATAATATTACAGGGCATCTCCTGCCCTCTTTGAGAAAGGGTCTGGGGCCCATGCAATTGGGAAAATATGTGCCATGAAGGCTCTAACTGGGAATTTGTATGGGAGAAGAAACACACAAAGAATAAGAAATGTTACCTTCATACTAAACTGAGATATTTTTTTTTATTATTATTATTAGGGTTTAACGACACATTAACAGCCAGGGTCATATCATGTTGGTGACAGTTTTACGGGTGGAGGAAGCCGGAGTACCCGGAGAGAACCACCGAGCAACGACGAGCAGCTGTTAGCTCTCCAACATCGTACCTCTGAACTCTGCACCGCGGCACAGGCAGGGTTAGATTGGTTGAAGACATGCGCACCATCGACGTGCAGTACGCCTTAGTACACAGCGTCATCATGCCCTCATGTAGGCAATCGGGGTTAAGTGCCTTGCCCAAGGACACAACGCGGGAGCACGAATCAGTCGCTGAAATGGTCACCCATCCAACTACTAACCGCACTCGACGTTGCTTAACTTCGGTGATCTGACGAGAACCGGTTACCGCGACGCCACCGCGCCCCCTAAACTGAGATCATTAATACAGAAGGTCAGAAGCTACAATACGTATAGTACATGTAGTAAGTTGTATAACAAACAGTCACATGAAATAATGATCAAGCTCTGTAGTCTCTATTAAATAAATAGAGGATATGGAATGAGTGTTTTTCTCATATAATATTTATGAAACGAGTCTAAGAATTTTCCATTTTGGCGAGCCTCTGGCGAGCGCAAACGGAAAATTCGGACGAGTTTCATAAATATTATATGAGAAAAACACTCATTTCATATTCTATTTATCATATGACACACACACGCACAAATTAGCTACTTAGTATGACTTTTTAATCCATCACCTAACTTGAGTTGCAGACGGCACTTGGAAAAAACATCCTCGTATAACTAAAAATTTTTACTTTTTGCTTCCAAAACATAGTTATGACCCCTCATTGGAGCGAGCTCGTCGAGCTCGTTCCAATGAGGGGAATCATAACCTATGTTTTGGAAGCAAAAAGTGAAAATATAAAAAAATCAGTGGCATTTTTCTTGTAGGTAAAAGATTAATACAATACAACCCACCCTAAATAGGACCGATGACATAAATTCTCCCTACTGAAATTATGCAAATGTCACCCAGTTGTATTTTGTTTGGCCAATCAAATTGTCCAGTTTTGAAATTGACCAATGAAAGCTTCCAACTCTAATTATGCAAATTATGAAAATGTGGCCCAGTTTTATTTTGTTCAGCCAATCAAATTGTCTAGTTTTGAAATTGACCAATGAAATTGACGGAAGGCTTTATTTATCACTGATCAATATGAAAGTAAAATATCAAAGGTTTTAAAGTGAACAAAACGGACGAGTCATATGATAAATTGTTTGTATACATTTAAATGATGAAGATATTTATGTATTTTGTTTCATTTCGACGGTCTACATCAGGTCTGGCATTTTCAGGAGAGCGATTTATTCGCTCGCCTACTGCTCGCCTTAAAAAAATAAGGAGGGCGAAAACTAGCCCTCCTGGCCTTAGAAAATAATGATTACCATAAAGGCCTATTTCTAGAACCCACATCTTTTCAGATCTCTGCTATGTTAGTGGTCTATGTAAGAGGGCCACACTGCCTCTCCCACACCTCCGGGCCTTGCCAAGGCCCGGAGGTGTGGGAGGGGCAGTGTAGCCGTCTCACAGATACTACCTTGTTAGCAGCACTAAATAAAATGTACAATGCCCACTTGGCAGGTTTCATTAATAGTAAAAGTTAATTTTGTCACTTTTAGATTTTGTAAGCTTGAGGAGAGCTAATCGCTCCTCAAGGCCATGCAACGGGAGCAATTTTTAGCCCTCCTACATTTTTAAGAATGCCAAGCGTGCTACAATCTGTGGCTTTGCAGTTGTGTGTAGGCAAGTCTTGGTTGCCAATGTTGGCAGCCAAGCAGGGGCGTAATGCTAGGGGAAAATCGGGGGGGGGGTGATGGGTAACACCATCTAAAAGGATCGCCATCATCGGTTGACGCACAGGCGGGGAAGCGTGCCCAAAAATATTGGCAACAAATGCCTCCCAGATTGCCAGAAATGGCACTTCCGAGGCCTTCACCGAAAATATTTTTTTTTGGGGGGGGGGGGGCGGCCCCGTGCACCGTTGGCATGACGCCATGACGCCACTGCAGCCAAGACTTGTCTAGAAACAACTGACAAGGTTCTTGGGATCTAACTTGCGAGTGTATCTAAAACTGCCTGTTGAGGCACCTGTTTTCTTGCAGTAAAAAATGTTTAAAGTCAACATTAGGCCTTCACGAGATAAAATGAAGAATTAAACTTTTATTTGGATGAGAGCTGAGATTGAGAAATTTGTGGTTTCAATTGGGAAAAATCATGCCAAAATGCCATTGGGAAAGGGTCCCATATTCGGCTCCTGCAGACACCAAAAAGAATCCCTGTATGAACCCTCTGCACACTGACGTCAAAATTACAAAATGTTAAGCAATCAATATTTCCCATCATGTAACTAGGAATTTAACCATTTCGGTCTTTTTGAAGTTTGAAATTTAGAATATTATTAACCCTTTTCCCTTGGTAATGGATAAAACTGGACAGCGCTATTCACAAAAATTGCTATTTAATTTTAATTAATTTTTCATATTATCATTTTTTGCCTCAAAAACATAGCTTATGACCTCTCATTGAAATGAGCTCATTGAGTTTGTTCCAGTGAGGGGTCATAAAGATTGTTTTTGATGCAAAAAATGAAAAACATTATTTATTTAATAATTTTGTTTGCAAGTGTTGTCTGCTTTTCATGTTAGGTAAAGGGTTAAAGATTTCATTTTGTGGGTAGTTTTGATAATTTGATAAGATATCAGGGCTCAAAATAAGCGATGTCGCGTCGCTTTTTGCTATGCAAAACTTGCAAAAAGCTACACAATGTTCAATTATGTATAGCATTTTGTGATACAAGATAATCAACTGCAGCCTATTAGGCTGCAGTTGATTATCTTCTATCGGAAAATGTAAATGAAAATTTGCAAACAAATTTGAAAACTAGTTCACTGATGCTTTACTTCTGATTGTGAAACATTCCAGGCATAACTCAGATTAACTCTCCATCAAGCATCATTAGCAACTTCATATGTAAGATGAATTCTATTGGTTTAAATTCTTCCTGTTTTTACAACATTTTGCATAAAATGCCCATTAAAAATAACTTCAGGTCCATCAAATTAAAAATCCCAACTTCCATTTTGAGAACTCTGTTAAACAACCACGACGTCATTTGAAAATATCCAAGTCCATGCAACCCTTAAAGGCAGTTCAGTTAAAAAAAACATACTAAATGCTTCATGTGTTGCAGATCATTTGGAAATGCCCATTAGCTAATCGTGACAGTTTTACGGCTCGTGGAAGCCAGAGTACCTGGAGAGAACCACCGAGCATCGATGATCAACTGTCAGCTCCTCAACATTCTAACTCTGTTCCAGCTCCGCTAAAGCAGGATTACAACGGTTGAGAAAGTGCCTTGACCAAGGACACAACACGGGTCGTCCCGGACGGGGATCGAACCCGGGACCTCTAGCACAGAAGTCCAACAGTCTATCACTGAGCCAGGCTATTCTTTCCCCCTCATAAAGGAGTGCAAATTTTTATATTTGTTGTATATTTAATGTTATTTCAAAAGTTATTCATCATTGTTTACATTTGACAGGTAAGAAGAAAAACAGTAAGATTTCAACACCAAGACCAACACCATCATCAACAAAAAGAACAACTTTACCAACAGTAAAAACCAATCCAACGACACCACCAACAACAACAACATCAACAACTGTATCAACAACAACTACAGAAAAGCCTCATCAACCCTCATTTTGTGACATGAAGTTTGATGCAGTTACTTTAGGTAAAACTTTTGACACATCATGACACTTTTATTTTAATTTTCAAGTCTTAATTAACTGGTAGAGTGATGGTAAACCATATTTGGGCTTTACTCTGAAGTACAGGTACATCAACTTACAGGGGGTTCCAGACAAGTGAATTCCCCCCCCCCCCCCCCCCCCCCACACACACACAGACACATTTGCCCCCAGTTCAATAATAGCCAGTTGGATAACTGCTCCTTAGTGAAATTGTCACCTAGGATATGTGCCCCCAAGTCAAACTGTCAGCTAGGAAAACTGACCCCCCCCCCCCCACCAATGAAATTTGCACCTAGGATATGTGCCCCCAATCAGAATGTCAGATTGGAAAACTGCCCCCCAGTTATCAGATTTTACCATGGCTTTGAAATATGAATACATGATTTCAAAAAAATCTCAAATTCAATTACAAAATTTATTAACATAAAAACATGTTAAAAGTATTTACATCTGCATAAGATGTTGTCAAGCACTAACAAGTATAATATAGTATTGTATAGTGTTAATTTGCATAACTGTTTAAGTTAAAACCTAATGCAGCAACTAACAGCTGAGAGGAATTCTGGCACAGTTTTTCTTCCCATAGATATCTGAGAATGTATTCACACGAGCTTGAAGCTGCTTTGTGTCCTTTCGGACACGTTTTCTTGAAGGTTTATCATTCAAGTGACAAATGTTCAATTTCTGAGAGGGTACAAAGCTGATCTCTTTGTATACTTTGGTATATATTTAATTGCTTGCCAAAGTCCTGGATTCTTATGGCCTACCAAGTGACTAAAAGAATTGTTCCAGGATTCACAAATATTGTTTGTTCTGGAACCATCGGGCATTGTCTCTTCAAATACATTCCATATTGTTATTGCATATTTGGGTGAGTTGTTTCTTTGTAATCTTAGAGTACCTCTTGGACCTCGAACTGTGTGATATGTACCACTAACATAATTGCAATCAAAATAGTCTACAAGATTTATTAACCCTTTACCCAACGTAACGACCAAAACCGGCCAGCACTATTCACAATGAAAGTGTCAATGACACTGTAGTTTAACTTGTGTGTTGTGTTTGATGAAATGGATAATGTTCAATGTTTATGAAAGGATTATGAAATAAGACAAGAATTGTGTTAATTGGGAATATGTTCATTTCTGTTCCCTGTGTGCTATGTTTTTGATAAAAATAATATGAGGCGTACACTGTACTAAAAAGCTGAGGGGTGGGTTAATATGACTTCACAGTTAATGTATGTGGCCCTCACAGTTAACGTTTGTCAACGAAGGTTACCAAGTTACAGTGAAATTATTCCAAAACGAGTCATCCTATCAAGTTACATTGAAATCCCTTCATAAATATGGCCTGTAGACTGCGCTAAAGGCTTTCGGACTTCAGGCTTGTGTAGCCATGACGGTAGACCGATTGCAACTAAAAGAGGACGTTCTCATTTTGACATTATACTGAGTCATCCTACTAAGTTACAATGAAATCCCTTCACAAATACGACCTGTAGTATGTACTAAAGTTTTTCAGGTTTTGGGCTTGGGAAGCCATCATGGTTGAATGATCATGACCAAAAGGGGGCGTTGTCATCTGGGCATAATCTGGAGTGATCCTACGAAGTTATAATGAAATCCCTTCATATATATGACCTGTAGACTGTGCTCAAGGTTTTCGGGTTTTGGGCCCCTGAAGCCATCACAGTTGACCAAACACGACCAAAAGGTGATGTCATCATCTAGGCATTATATGGAGTCAACCTAACAAGTTACAATGAAATCCTTCCATAAATACAACCTATAAACTATGCTAAAGGTTTTGGGGTTTTGGGCTCGGGCAGCCATAAAGGCTGAATGATCGCGACCAAAAGGGGACGTTCTCATCTAGACATTATTTGGAGTCATCCTACTAAGTTACAATGAAATCCCTTCATAAATATGACCTTCAGACCGTGCTAAAGGTTTTCGGTCCCCTGTAGCCGTTACAGTTGCCCAATTGCGTCCAAAAGGAGACGTTTTCATCTAGACATTATATGAAGTAAACCTACCAAGTTACAATGAAATCCTTTCATAAATATGACCTGTAGACTGTGCTATAGGTCTTCAGGCTTTGGGCTCGGGCAGCCATCATGGTTGAATGAGCACAACCAAACGGAGACATTCTCATCTGGGCATCATCTGGAGTGATCCTACGAAGTTACAATGAAATCCATTCGTAAATATGACCTGTAGACTGTGCTCAAGGTTTTCGGGCTTCGGGCCCATGTAGCGGTCACAGTTGACCAATCATGACCAAAAGGGGATGTCATCATCTAGACATTATATAGAGTCAGCCTAACAAGTTACAATGAAATCCTTCCATAAGTACGACTTATAGACTATGCTAAAGGTTTTTGGGCTCGAGCAGCCATCAAGGCTGAATGATCATGGCCAAAAGGGGACGTGCTCATCTAGACATTATTTGGAGTCATCTTACCAAGTTACAATGAAATCCCTTCATAAATATGACCCGTAGACTGTGCTAAAGGTTTTCGGGCTTCGGGCCCCTATAGCCATCACAGTTGCCCAATTGTGTCCAAAAGGGGCTGTTTTCATCTAGACATTATACGAAGTCAACCTACCAAGTTACAATGAAATCCCTTCTTAAATATGACCTGTAGACTGTGCTATAGATTTTCGGGCTTTGGGCTCTGGCAGCCATCATGGTTGAATGAGTACAACCAAAAGGAGACATTCTCATCTGGGCATCATCTGGAGTGATCCTACGAAGTTACAATGAAATCCATTCATAAATATGACCTGTAGACTGTGCTCAAGATTTTCGGGCTTCGGGACCCTGTAGCGGTCACAGTTGACCAAATCATGACCAAAAGGGGATGTCATCATCTAGGCATTATATGGAGTCAACCTAAACAAGTTACAATGAAATCCTTCCATAAATACGACTTATAGACTATGCTAAAGATTGTTGGGCTCTGGCAGCCATCAAGGCTGAATGATCGTGGGCAAAAGGGGACGTGCTCATCTAGATATTATTTAGAGTCATCTTACCAAGTTACAATGAAATCCCTTCATAAACATGACCTGTAGACTGTGCTAAAGGTTTTCGGGCTTCGGGCCCCTGTAGCCATCACAGTTGCCCAATCGTGTCCAAAAGGGGCTGTTCTCATCTAGACATCATATGAAGTCAACATACCAAGTTACAATGAAATCCCTTCATAAATATGACCTGAAGCTTGTGCTAAAGGTTTTTGGGCTTCGGGCTCAGACTCGAGCGGCCATCATGGTTGAATGATCGCAACCAAAAGGGGACATTCTCATTTGGGCATTATCTGGAGTGACCCTACGAAGTTAAAATTAAATCCCTTCATAAATATGACCTGTAGACTGTGTTCAAGGTTTTCGGGCTTCAGGCACCTGTAGCCATCACAGTTGCCCAATCTCGACCAAAAGGGGTGTCATCATCTAGGTATTATATGGAGTCAACCTAACAAGTTACAATGAAATTCTTCAATAAATACGACCTACAGACTATGCTAAAGGTTTTTGGGCTCTGGCAGCCATCAAGGCTGAATGATCGCGACCAAAAGTGGATGTTCTCATCTGGACATTATTTGGAGTCATCCTACAATGAAATCCCTTCATAATTATTACCTGTAGACTGTGCTAAAGGTTTTTGGGCTTCGGGCCCCTGTAGCTGTCACAGTTGCCCAACCGTGTCCAAAAGAGGACGTGCTGATCTAGACATTATATAAAGTCAACCTACCAAGTTACAATGAAATCCCTTCATAAATATGACCTGTAGATTGTGCTAAAGCTTTCTGGGCTTCGGGCTCGGGCAGCCATCATGGTTGAATGATCACAACCAAAATGGCATATTCTCATCTGGGCATCATCTGGAGTGATCCTACGAAGTTACAATGAAATCCCGTCATAAATATGACCTGTAGACTGTGCTCAAGGTTTTCGGGCACCTGTAGCCGTCACAGTTTCAATCACGACCAAAAGGGGGATGTCATCATCTTGGCAATATATGGAGTCAACCTAACAAGTTACAATGAAATCCTTACATAAATATGACCTATAGACTATGCTAAAGGTTTTTGGGCTCGGACAGCCATCAAGGCTGAATGATCGTGATCAAAAGGGGACGTTCTCATCCTGACATTATTTGGAGTCATCCTACCAAGTTACAATGAAATCCCTTCATAAATATGACCTGTAGACTGTGCTAAAGGTTTTCGGGCTTCGGGCACCTGTAGCCATCACATTTGCCCAATCACGTCCAAAAGGGGACTTTCTCATCTAGACATTATATGAAGTCAACCTACCAAGTTACAATGAAATCCCTCCATAAATATGACCTGTAGACTGTGCTAAAGATTTTTGGGTTTTGGGCTCGGGCAGTTGTTTCGGTTGACAGATCGCGACCAAATGGGAAAATTCTCAACTAGACATCATACGGAGTCATCCTACCAAGTTACAATGAAATCCCTCCATATTAAACAAGACCTGCAGACTGTGCTAAAAGTTTTTGGGTTTCGGGCTTGGGCAGCCAGCACAGTTGACAGATCATGACCAAAAGGGGGTGTTCTCATCTAAGCATTATACAGAGGCATCCTACCAAGTTACAATGAAATCCCTTCATAAATATGACCTGTAGACTGTGCTAATGGTTTTGGGTTTTTGGGCTCGGGCAGCCATACCGGTTGACCAATCACCACCGAAAGGGGACGTTCTCATCTAGACATGATCCCAAAACTGCATATGAAATTACATATCGATCAGACAAGAACTACGTGGTGTAGCCTGTGCTAAAGGAAAATGTGAACAGACTCACAGACTAACAGACTCACAGACTAACAGACTTCCGCACACGTGATGGCAATAGCTTATCTTGACTTTGTCAAGTTAAGCTAAAAATCGCTAGTTAATTTTTATTATTCTTTCAATTTTTGTCTCAAAAACATAGGTTATGACGCCTCTTTGGAACAAGATCATTAAGAACTATTGTAGAAATAGAATTTCTATAATAGTTTTTCTATCATAGTTCCAGCACTAATAGAAATGACCTTTGAAAAGTAATTTAGTGTACTCCACCAGTGAAGCGATATGCAATTAAGTGGGCTCCACTGTACTAGTGCTCAAATGACTAGTGAATTCCAAAGTTGACTAGTCAATACCCAAAAGTCAAGTCAACTTCGACTAGTCATTGGTGATAACCTGTCTCCTTATAACAGTGTTGGTGTTCCGGTAGAGTGCTGAAGGTCCAAATTTGGCTTCACTTCGGCATTCATATAGGGCAACTTACTGGAACATTATTCTGTTAATGTGCTTCTAATTATGCTAAGAGTGAAATTATATAGTCTTATTTAATTTGCCTTGTTGCGGTTTATGGGAGAGTGCCTATAGGCACTCTCCCATAAATTGCAACAAGGCAAATTAATAACATATCCTGATAGCCCAAAATAATTCAGCACTCTACTAGTACCAGTTAAAACAAACTACTGTCACTTCTATTAGATGGCAATAGATGTATACATTGATTGCCCAATATTGCTGTTCAAACTGTCTGACAGTGGCACAGAAGGGATACTATTTTCCTAAAAGCTTGAACTCCTCCAACTAGTCGACTGTACAATTGAGAGTCGACTACTGGTTTGCCCAGAGTCGACATCGACTAGTCGACTAATCGTTTGAGTACTACACTGTACCAGCCCAATATTTAATTTGAACAAGATTGAGAATAAAGGGTGAATTCATTCAACTTTAAGACATACAATTTATTGAATATTCTCGTAAATTGTATATTTTTTGCCATCAAACTTACAATTCCATTGATAAGGTTTTATAAAAGTTAATATTTTTGTAGGTGGTCAAGTACTCTGTGATCACATGTTACTGTCTAAATACCGGAAGCTGCTATCAGAGATCTGTTAACATTCTGTTTATAAGTGCTGGAACTATAATTTCTATAATAGTTTTTCTATCATAGTTCCAGGGAGCACGGTGGCTCAGTTGGTAGAGGTGCAGGCTGCCAGCCGAGAGGTCCTCGGTTCGAATCCCACCTGTGGCAACCGCGTTGTGTCCTTGGGCAAGACACTTTATCTCCATTGCCTGCGTGGGGTGCACGATGACGCCGTGTACTAAGGCATACTGCACGTCGATGGTACGCATGTCTCCAACCACTGTAACCCTGCCTGTGCTGCACTGCGGAGTTACAATGTTGGGGAGCAGGCAGCTGCTCGTCGTTGCTCGGTGGTTCTCTCTGGGTGCTCCGGCTTCCTCCACCCGTAAAAACTGTCACGGTCTTGATTAGCCATTGTGCATAAATATGTTACCTTAAAACAACAATAAATAAATAAATAAATATCATAGTTCCAGCACTTATAGGAAGTGCATACTCCAATTTCCATGACTTAATCTTACCTTTTTGTAGACTGATGAACAGTTTCATCACAGTTATTCTTTTGATTGTTTAAACATGTAGGGGGTAAATTTCAGTGCTGATTATCAATACATGGACAGTTCAACTGGGAATTTTTCTACCTATTTCTATTTAGGAACAGGACAAAGATTTGGCTGTAAAAATTTGTAGGTTTAAACCTTGGATAACCTCTCATGGCAAAGATTGAAATGTGGGACAATGAGAAACCCTCATAAAAGTCTCCCACAGGCTGCTGGCTGTGCATACTTTGATTTAACCCTTTACCCAACGAAACAAACAAAACCAAAATTTGCCAATTAATTTTCATGAATTTTCTATTTTTTTGTCTCAAAAACATAGATTATGACCCCTCGTTGGAATGGGCTTGTTGAGCTCCTTTCAATGAGGGATCATAACCTATATTTTTGAGACCAAAAATGAAAAAATTAGTTATTCAAGAGTTTTTTTTGCAAGTGTTGTCTGCTTTTCATGTTAGGTAAAAGGGTTAAGCGGTTGTGCCATTTGGTGTGACTATTTTGAAGACTTCCCTGTGAGACTGGCCTCGTAAAAATTCAGAATTTATACCCAACAGGATGTAGGGAAGATGTGGGACATCCAATGCACCCTTGTTAAAATTCAGCTTATTTTGACTTCACAAATAATTTCTCATTTTCCCAGTTAATTTATGTATCTCACATAATTTTTTTTTTCAGGTCCTGATGGTAAAACATACATTATGAGGCATTCACACTTGTATATAGTTGGAACAAATGGTCTTGAGGGGATAAAAAAAATCAGAGATGTGTATCCACACGCACCAATCAGAATAGGTGCAGCTGTATATGTTCCTGAAAGAAAGCAAACATTTTTCTTCAAAGGTATTTCTGGAAAATATTTTATTTTACAGTATCTATGTTTGGCTTGTTTTCAAGTAGGGGTGTGACTACAAATTTCTTTTTCTTTAAATTTACATGAAAATTCAATGAACTAAAATGCCACGAAAAGCATTATTTTACAAGAGGATACAGTGGAACCCAGTTAATTGAATAGCCACTTTGCCAAAGAAAATTATTCAGTAAACAGGAGTATTCAATTAACAGGGATTTGGTCACTTTCCTGTATTCTAGAGATGAACTTTGCATTTATTCTATTATATCTTGTTTGACAGAGCTCCATGAGCTCTGTCAAACAAGATATAATAGTTTAAATGCCTGTATTGGATGTACTGAGGACAAATAGGTCTATAAACAAAGGCAAACTGGGGTGAGTCAGGGTAATTTTTCGACAGGTTCCAAGATTTTTTATTCAATTAACAGGAGTTTACTCTATAACCTTCATTCAGTTAACAGGTCAAATTTGTACAGGAGGTTTGGTAAATGGTTTTGTGTTGGGAAAGTATATTTAGTTAACAGGGTTATTCAGTTAAGAGATATCCAATTAAGTGGGCTCCGCTGTATTAGTTACATTGGGATAGAAAGCTTGATTTTAAACATTTTCTTCATACAAACATGATTTCAGTTTAATTTATAAGAGTGTAATCACATCCCTGGTTTGAACAGCCATTTCAGAAAGACACCAATTTTTTAGGTCTCTCCTTACAATGGTTAGCAGAGCATTCCTGATTCTGATCTAAACATTGTCTATTTGTCCATCAGTTTGCTGGTGTCAACTATATTTGCCATGTCATAACTACTCAACAACATCCTTTTTATTGTGTCGCCGCCCCACGAAGTGGGGAGCGACATATAGGGATTACTTTTGTCGTCTTGCGTTGTCCGCGTCGTTGTCCGCATCACACTTTCTCTTATCCGCCACTCCTCTTTAACCTATGAATGGATTTTTATGAAACTTTCAGTGATTCTTTATCACATAATGGCATTGTGCACCTCCTATTTTATTTTTTGATCTGCTGTATTTTTTCCAGAGTTATGCCCCGTCGTCTTGCGTCGTCCGCGTCGTCCACGTCATCCGTGTCACACTTTCTCTTATCCGCCACTCCTCTTTAACCTATGAATGGATTTTGATAAAACTTTCAGTGATTCTTTATCACATAATGGCATTGTGCACCTCCTATTTTATTTTTTGATCCGCTGTATTTTTTTCCAGAGTTATGTCCCTTTTCCACTTAGAATTCTGTCTGAAATGCCAGGCGACACACGTCTTCCATGGAAGAATCACATCTAAGTTTTATAATGGAATTGTGTGTACCTCATTCCATTAAGGTAGAAGTAATGACAAATGAATTTACTTTGAAAATCTTGTAATTCAGTAAATATGCTTTTGACTTGCATAGTGTATCGCCAGCATGACTAGTTCCTGAAAGTCTGCTACCACACACATTCGTACCAGAACTGATAATAAAATAATATTTCACAAGTAGCACCACTAGACAAATTTGCTTCAGATATCCAGAAAGAAAGCTAGGAATTCAAGACACTTCAAGATGCGGCGACAGGGTTACATGCTGTCGGCTCTCTTTTGAAAAGAATTCCATGCAATTTGTTTACATTTAGGGCAAGGTCTGCAGAAGCAAAATTGCACCAATATGCAATGTCTTCTAAAATTACCTTGAGAGACTGATCAACTTTACACAACAGAATATCATCATACGAAAACTGTGCAATTGGCATATTACATTACAAGGTATCATGACACTTGTTTCAAAATACTTTGGCATGGCATCCCCCTTCAAGAAAAAATGCAGACAGTATTGGCACTGGAGCAGCCCTATTGCTACATCTTGATGTGTTGTGAATTCCTATCTTCGTTGTTGGATATCTGAAGCAAATTTCATAATGAGTTGTTCTCAGGAAATATTGTTTTATTATCAATTCTAGTAGACTTTCTGGAACCATTCAATCCTGTCATCAACTATGTGGGTTGAAAGTATGTATTTTTTCATATTCTATTAAGAAATAACTGTTGTTTTCCTTAGGTTTATGTGATATAAACTGAAAATTTTCAGCACAAGTTTAATCATAACTCGCTACGCGAGTTATGATTAAGCTCGTGCTGAAAATTTTCAGTTTATATCGCCTAAACCGAAGGAAAACAACAGTTATTTCTTATAATTTAATGCGGCTGTAATATTAAAATATAAACGTGAACGAAAAACTTTGAATTTTCACAAAAGACAACAGTCAAACTCAGGAAAGTGTGCCACAAACAGGTTATGTCAATCATTGTCAAATTGTTTGTTGTTTTGATTTTCGATCGCAGACGACAGATATTTAGCAAGTCACGTAACAATATCATTAAAAACATTTTTTTTTAAATTCCCACAAAATCATGTTTGGATGTATGATCTTTTATTCGTCTCCCACTTCGGTATATTCATTAAATTCAATTGTTCCCGAGAAATTATCATTATATTCTCACTGACTGGAGCGACGAAAAATCGATCATTGATCTTTGTTTACAAGCTTGTTATCCATCTATCAGTCTGCCGTCATGCCCTCACGGTGACAATTGGATTGAGTGGGCAGGGCTTCCAGAGTGTAGACATTCCAAATCATTACGTGATTTGGTTTATACGATTTTGACGACTTTCACGCTGTATGCTTTCAACCAATCAAACGCAAAGGCGAGGCAAATGATTAAATTATTACACCATAACCTTCTTTTTGGTGTATAATTTATTTCAGTTTTAGGGAATTTCAGACATTCTTAATTCTATATTGTCACTGGATTAATTATAAATTTGGTGTCTGTGGGTTGGATATAAAAAAAAAAGTTTGCAGGAACTTGAGTTTCTCTTATTGAGAAATTCCTTGGCCATCTCTAAACGAAGATTAAAAAATTAAAATTCCTTTTGAAAGTCCTGTCAGTTAATTCCTGTAAGATGACATTGTACAGCGAAAAGACCGATAACGAATTAATCTATGTTTTAGGATCTCATATTTGGAGATACACAGGATTCAAATTAGATGAAAAATATCCCAAAAACATTGGACGCTTTCCAGAATATCCTCATGCTGCTATAACAATGAGGGCATACAGAGGTGCCAGAAGTCAGATTTATATCTTTGGGGTGAGTTTTGTATTATATAAGGCCAAGCCAGAAAATAAGCAGACTGTCATCTGCAAAATGAGGTCCCCCGAGAGTGAATTTAGTGATGCAACCCTGCAGAGCAGGGTAGCATCACTAAATTTACCCTCTGTGAACCTCAATCTGAATCAGGGTCTCAAAACTAAACAGAAAGAGGTACCCAGAGGATAAATTGGCCCACTCTATGGGATAGCATCATCAAATTCACCTTCTGGGGACCTCATTCCACAAATGTCAGACTGCTTGTTTTCAGGCCTGCATAAGGCCCCAAGAAGGCGATCTTCTGTTTCTGAGGTCATTTTTTTTTTAAATTGCATGTGGGCAGGGTTTTTTTATTTTATTTTTGTAATTATTTCTTTGGCATCAAAAGTTCATGTTCTTGGTTTGTTTTATGTTTTAGGCCTCATAATTTACAGAATAGCATGGGTGGTGGTGTATTTTGCCCCTTGAGTGCAACAAGGCTTTACAATGCTAAAGCATTGTAAACCTTGTTGCAATCAAGGGATGATTGAATTTATCAATTTTATTAACTTGGGTAAATTATGAGACATAAACCATTTAATTTTTATTTTTTTGAAGTTTGAATTGGTTATAAAAAGAAAGCTTGTAGCACCCAAAAGGACCATGTGGGAGGGCCTCAGAAACAGATGTTTAACTTTTTAGCTCACCTGACTGAAAGTCAGGGTGAGCTTTTCTTATCACTCTTCGTCCGCCGTCTGTCCGTCATCCTGCGTGAAGGTGGTTTTTGAGCCTCTTTCACCTAAACCATTGGCCACATTTTAATTAAATTTCATGTAAGTATTGGTTATATAGGGGCATTTTGATTTTTATGCAAATTAGGTTTCGGCTCATATTGAGCAGAGGGGTGTGGAAAAAATGGCCTTATTTTTTGAAAATCTTCTACCACCAGTAGCAGAGACTTGATATGTGGTATACAGAGTCCTTTTGAGGTTTAGAATTAAGTTTGTTCAAGAGAAGTTTGTGGGGCATTATTTGCCTTCGTATTGGGAGGGGCAAAAATTTTTGCCACGCCTAAAATTTCTATTTTCCGAACCGTGAGGTCGATTTCAACCAAATTTGATATGAGATGATAATGGGTCATAAGTAGTTGATTGATGCAAAAAATTTTTTCTCATTGCCCCGTGGGAACCTCGGGAGCTAAAAATAGGAAAAACCTTAAAATTGCCATATCTCCAAAACTACACGGCACAGTATAAAGCTAACTTTTATCCAGTAGAATAGAATGGTTAAATAAAATCCCCATCGGTTTGATCACAAGGTACTTTTTTTCAGGACTTTGAAAAAGTGCTGAGTCAGCACTTTTTAACACTGTAGGCAATGGGAAAAACATTAAAAAATCTTCTTCTCCAGATCCAGCAGGCAGAATCTTTTGATATTTGGTATGCAACATTGTGGGGTGGATCTGATTCAAGTTTGTTCAAATCAGCCCCCTGGATTCATATTTGAGCTCACTATAGAAGCCCGAATTTGAACTTAGTGCATTTCAGGCAAATTTCTTAAAAAATCTTCTTCTCAAGATCCAGCAGGCAGAATCTTTTGATATTGGGTATGCACCATGCTTAGTGGGGGGGGTGAGATTCAAGTTTGTCCAAGCCAAGTTCCTGGGTTCATATTTGGGCTCACTGTGGTTGCCTGAATGATAACTTAGTTAAAAATGAGGAATTTTCTTTAAAAATCTTCTTCTTCAGATCCAGCAGTCGGAATGTTTTGATATTTGGTGTGCAACATCCTTAGGGGGGTGAGATTTGAGTTTGTTAAAGCCAAGTTTCTGGGTTCATATATGGGCTCCCTGTGGGAGCCCAAATTATAACTTAGTTCAATATGAGGAATATTCTTTAAAAATCTTTTTTTTTTAGATCCACTGGTCATAATCTTTGGATATTTGGTATAAGCTTTTCTTAGGAGGAGCAGATGCAACTTGTTGAAATCAATTCTCTGGGTTGATATTTAGGCTACCATGTCAGGTGAGTGCCCTCAGGCCCCCTAGGGCCTTTTGTTTTAGGCCTAGTGGGTTGAAAGAGTTAAAACAATAATTAAATCCTGGAAATGGATATAGATGTGTGTTTCGGAGAAAAATCAAACACTACTAAGAAGTTCTGTTTTGTTACATTTCTTTATTGAACAAGAATGAGCTTTACTAAGGTGAAATACAGTTAAAACTAAAAGTCTTGTCATCAATTGCGCACAAACACCTCGCCATTTAGCGCGTTTATCGGCGCGTTAGGTCATATACAAAGGCTATCACATTCTCTAAGCAATCTGTGCACAAGCAATGTTTCCGCCAATGGACCTCCAGGTTTAACCCGGAGGTCCATTGGCTGAAACATTGCTTGTGTTTGCTGTGAGTAATGGCAAGACTCTGTGGTAATTTGGGTATTTTCAATGTGCGAAATTGTGTCAAGATAAGTGCGCAATTCATGACAGGACTTCTGGTTTTAACTGTATGAAATTTTATTTGCAGAAAGACCAATTCTGGGAATGGAATCACGACACAGAAAAAATTGTGGGAGGTTTTCCACAACCAATTAATAAATATTGGCGTGGAGTACCAGATGGTGTGGAGGCAGGAGTAACCTGGTTGGATAATTATATATATTTCTTCAAAGGAAAGAAGTAAGTCCTTTTACTTTGACATTTTCATTTAACTATTTATCTGGCAAATCAGCCAATTCTGGGCCACAAAAAGCACTGCTAACTCAAAATATTTTAGCAATTTTAAAAATTTACTTATTTTCAAAAACTGCCTTTCAAGTTTTATTATTTTTTAAAATTTTGCCTCAAAAACATGGCTTATGATCTCTCATTGGATTGAACTCAATGACCTTGTACTATTGAGGGATCATAGTTATGTTTTCGAGGCAAAGAAAAGTTATTCAATAATAGTAAGTGCCTGACATCCACACCTGAACGCTGTTAAGCTCTGGACATGATGTGAGTAATGTGTGGAAGTTATAACTGATAATTTTAAACAAAATTTGTTTGTGTGTGAAATCTCTAATTTCAGCCTTAGCGAAAAACACAATTATTGTTTGTTTATTGGGGTTTAATGACACTTTCAACAATCAGGGTCATATCATGTTAGACAGTTTCATGGGTGGAGAAACCTGGAGTGCCTGGGGAGAACCACAGCAATGGCGAGTAACTGTCAGACTGTCCAATTTACGTATCCTGCAAAAGCAAGATTAGCATTGGCTGATGCATGTGTACCACTGACGTGCAGTATGCACTGTGCCACCACACTACCACATGAGCAATTGGAGTTAAGTGTCTTGCTCAAAGACACAGTGCATATGATGCGAGTCAGGATTGAACCTACGACCCTTTCGAACTGAAGTCCAATGTGCAACCACGATCCCCCCATACTTTTAATACAAGAGAAATAAACCTCATTTTCCCATGAACCCTTTAACTAGTAGAGTGCTAAATTATTTTTGGCCATCAAAATTTGTTCAGATATCTTTGCCTTGTTACAATTTATGGGAGAGTGCCCACAGGCACTCTCCCATAAATTATAACAAGACAAGTCCTTACAGACTAAATAATATCACTTCAAAGATAATACAAAGCACATCCACTGAGTATGAAGCCTTCAAGTTGCAGTACCTTCAACTCAGAGTAAAGCCCAAATAAGAGCTTCCAGCACTCTGCCAGCTAACTCCTTGCATGCTTCTGGCATCTATTCCTGCCCAGGTCATAAAATCTATAGCCACCAAAATAAGTATAATATGGGCCCATTCAACCAAATTTCCCCTCTAAATTGAATAGACTTTTTGACAAATAATTTCTTGAGTCAAATGTATGTAAATCTTTTATCAAATCTAGTCATGGCTGCTCAAAAGCAGCCATGACTAAACTTACTGAAAAATATTTTGAAAATACTCAGCGGTTTAAGAGTTAACCAACTTGACTAGAAGACGGCATTGCAAAATTTGTTCTTGAAGCACATACTGAAAATATACATTCTCCCGACTTTCAAAATGACTTAGGAAATCTTATTTAAAAATAAGTAATGTATTACATGATTACTATGTAATATGCTGCATTGTATTTGTAAACAAACATGTGTCGAACGGTCCCAGCCATATCTAACCAAAGCAGTTCAGAGAAATTACCATGAAAATTTTATTCAGTTTTTTTTCAATTTTCTTTTCAAAAACATACCATAAGATTCATCGTTAGAATGATATCATTGAGCTCATTCTAATGAGGTGTCATAAGCTGTTTTTGAGGTTCAAAAAAGGAAACTTTTAGATATTAAAGAAGAAATGATGGCAAATGTCACCTTTTTGTCATTTGTGGTACAGAATTAAAACCCCGCTGCAAGCTTCTAGCAATGTACAAGTTCACCCGCTGCAAACTGGTGTTGAAATTTCAAAATTTCAAGCTGCAATTTTTTTTCAAAATGCTATTCGGAATTAAACCAATTCAATCTTGTTTGACAGAACTTATTGGTTAAGTTCCTAGTTGCATGATGGGAAAAATAACTGCCCGAAATTTTATTATTTTGACATCAGTGGACAGATCATTAACAGGTAGAGTGCTGAATTATTTTTAGTCATCAAAATTTGTTTATATGTCTTTGCCTTGTTACAATTTATGGAAGAGTGCCTATAGGCACTCTTCCATAAATTGTAACATGGCAAATCCTTACAGGCCAAATAACTGTACTTCAAAAATAATATGAGGCACATCCACTGAATATGAAGCCTTCAAGTTGTGGTACCTCCACTTAAAAATAAAGCCCAAATATGGGCTTCCAGCACTCTACCAGTTAACATTCTTCAAACAAAACAAAACAATCTCAGTCAGTCTTTCAGATATTAACCCTTTAACCAACGTAGACGATTTCAAAATTTATTATTTTAAAGATCATTTTTTAAATTTTTTCCAAAAATTTCAACAAATCCATATTATGTCATCATACCTCATGTCCTATTAATGGAACAAGCTTGATGAGCTTGTTCCAATAAGGACTAATAAGCAATGGATAGAAATAAAAAATTTAAAAATCTGATGTTTCAGAAAAATATGTACCCTTTTACTAATATGCATAGTTCAAGAAAATAAGGGATGTATATGCATGCAAAGCAAAGGGATTTTTCTGTATTACATTTCCAAACTGAGGTCAACATAAGTTGGAATATTTAATTTAAAATTTGTGGTTTAAATTTTAAAAGACTATACTTCAAATTTGAAGTGTTTTCTTGTTGAAAAAAAGTAATATCAAATTTAAAGAGAATCGTACAATTAGAACTGGATTTATCTTCTGGATAACAAGGAAAGGAGGGAGGGAGGGGTGGATTAATTTCACCCATCTCCCCTGAAGGTTTTGGAGACAGCATCAAACTTCTTCCCTCTGTATTGCTTCTGGTAAAACAACTGAAGCATGCTGCAGAAGCATTTCTTTATATTTCAAGCCCTAAAGTTCAGATAATGAAAAAAAAGCTGCATACAAGTAAAAGAAATCTTGTTTGTAAATGCAATTATTAAAGTTGTATTAATCATGCAAGAACAAAAAGTAACAAAGTATGTGGTAGAAATCTAATTTCAAATTTAAAGAAACTACCGGTAAGTGGGAAAACCATTTTGAAAAGTATTAATTAATGGCTATATTATTTGAAATTACTGTATACGGCTTCAGTTGACCTTGCCCCAAATAAAAACGAAAAGTGTCAATGATACTGTAACTTAACTTGACTGTGTTTAGTGTTTGGTGAAAAGGATAATGTTCAATGTTTATGAAAGGATTATGAAATAAAAGAAGAATTGTGATAATTGAGAATATGTTAATTTCTGTTCCCTGTAGGCTGTGTTTTCAATAAGAATAATTTGAGTATGGACTGTACTAAAGAATTAAGACCTGGGTTGATGTGGCCCTAACAGTTAACGTATGTCAACCAAAGTTATCAAGTTACAGTAAAATCATTCCAAAATGAGTCATCCTACCAAATTACAATGAAATCCCATCATAAATATACTACTCAAAGTTTGCTAAGCACCAAATATTTGACACATCATTGTGAAATTTGATTGTGACATATTTGCGATATTTTTGGTGGATATGATTGAGGAATGTATTGAGATGGTCCCCAGTGTTTACATTAGCTCTCTTGACAGGCAGACTTTTTTGTGACAGTCATGGAAAGCATGTACCCCCTGATTTTCATGATGTTTTTGTGTACTGTCTACATGTACATGACATGTGTGGGGTATTCAATCTTCATTTCAACACAAACCCTGGTGATTTAATGATTGAATATGGCAAATGCAAATGTAAGAAGACATTTGTCTAAAGCAGAAATGTGGCAGGCTGTAGGGATGGTGGAGCAAGGGGCTACCCATCGTCTGGTTGGTGAAGCCCTTGGTGTGCACCATATGGTGATCACCAGAGCCTGGGCAAGATTTCAGCAGTATGGCACACCAGTAATACGGCATGGTAGTGGCAGAGACAGGGCAACATCTGCAGCTGAAGACTGGTTTTTGATCATTCAGGCCCTTAGGAACCGCTTTGCCACAGCAACACAGCTTCGCAGTGACCTTCAGAATGCATCCGGGGTAAATGTTTCGATGCAGACTACCCGGGAAAGGTTGCACGAAGGTGGTCTCTGATCGAGAAGACCATGTATTCACATTCCACTGTCCCAGAACCACCGAATGGGCCATGGACCACGTTGGATGAACCAGAGAAGATTGGCAACCTTTCCTTTTTACAGATGAGCCAAGGTACTGCCTAGACCACACAGATAGGCATTCTAGGGTATGGAGAAGACCAGGAGAGCAGTTCCATGCAGCCAACATTGCTGAGCATGACCGCTATGGTGGAGGGCCAATCATGGTCTGGGGCGGCATCAGCTGGGATGGACGTAAAGAGCTCTGTGTACATGAACGTGGTACGTTGACTGCACAACGATATATTGATGAGATCCTGGATGTCGATGTCAGATTGTATGCAGGTGCAGTGGGTGATAGATTCATTCTGATGGACGATAATGCACGTCCTCATGTTGCCCATGCTGTTGGGGAGTACAGAGGAAGAGGATTAAGTGTATGGACTGGCCAGCAAGATCCCCTGACCTCAATGCCTGGAATGAGTTGCAGCTTGCAATTTCAGCCTGTCCCGTCCAGCCAAGAAGTGTCCAGGAGCTTGGTGCCATGCTGGTTCAAGAATGGAACAACATCCCACAAAGGACCACCAGGAACCTGATTGGGAGCATGAGAAGCCATACCAGTTCGCTCCGTCAACTTTTTGGCATATTGAAAAATTTCCTCTTTTACCAAAAATATCCATTTTCCATGGGTATCGTATTCAAAAGCTAAAAAATAATGTCAAACACAAATAAAATCTTAATTTCTGTACTTAAATAATTAAAGATATAATTAAATAAAAAGTATATACTCTTTTCATAACAATATTTCAACTAAAAAGTAAAACAGGTAGTTGGATGTACTTGGTGCTTAGCAAACTTTGAGTAGTATATAACTCGTAGACTTTGCTAAAGGAATCTAGGTCATGTGACAGTTCGGCAGTCATGGTTGACCGAACTGGACCAAAATGGGAGAGTTTCATTTAGATATCATACCAAGTTATCCTACCAAGTTACAATGAAATCCCTTATTATAAACAACCTGTTAGCAGTGCTAAAGCAATCTAGATCAAGTGACCAGGCAGAAGTAACAGCTGATCGATCACGACCAAGATACGGCAGTCTCATCTAGACAACATACCAAGTTATCCTTCCAAGTTACAATGAAATTGCTTCATAAATATGAACTGTAGACTGTGCTAAACAAATCTGGGTCACATGCCTGTGCAGATGTCAGGCTTGACTGGTCACAGCCATAATAGGATGTTCTCATCTAGATATTATACAGAGTCAACCTACCAAGTTACAATAAAATCCCTACTTAAATACGGGCCAACATAGCCATCATGGGTGGCTGATCCTGACCAAAAGGCGTTTCCATCTAGACATTATACAGAGTCATCCTACCAAGTTACAATGAAATCCCTTCATAAATATAACCTGAATACTGTGCTAAAGGTTTTTTGGTTTCTGGCTCTCGCAGCCGTCATGGTTGATCGTTTGCGACCAAAGAGGATGTTTTCATCTGGACATTATACAGAGTCAACCTACCAAGTTACAATGAAATCCCTACTTAAATACGACCTGTTGACTGTGCTAAAGATTTTCGGACTTCAGGCCAACATAGCCATCATGGTTGGCCGATCATGACCAAAAGGCATTTCCATCTAGACATTATACAGAGTCATCCTACCAAGTTACAATGAAATCCCTTCATAAATACGACCTGTAGACTGTGCTAAAGGTTTTCGGGCTCTTCTAGCCATCACAGTTTACCGATCACAACCAAAAGGGGACATTCTCATTTAGATATGACCTCGAACCTGTATACGAAATTTTGTGATGATAGGACAAGAACTATGGGGTGTAGCCTGTGCCAAAGAAAATGTGAACAGACTCACAGACTTCCGCATGCATGATGGCAATAGCTCATTTTGACTTTGTCAAGTTAAGCTAACAATGATATTGTAACACAATGCTTGAAGAATGGAAGGTACAACCTTGAAAAGCAAAAAATTAATCCAAAACTTTAAGCTGGGCATACTAAGTAAAATTGACTGCAAAAAAGTGTTAAATATTTCCTAGAACCGATAAAAGAAATCATTGATGTAAATGCATTCATTAAGTTGTATTATTGACCATGCAAGAATTAAAGTAACAAAGTATGTGGTATAAACCTAATTTCAAATGCAAATAAACTAAGTCTGAAAACATGTTTAAAAGGTGTTAAAATCATGCCAATATTAACCCTTTACCCAACGTAACGGCCAAAACCAGCCAGCGCTATTCTCAAAAATCGCCAATTAATTTTCATTATTTTTTCAGTTTTTGTCTCAAAAACATAGGTTATGACCCCTCGTTGGAACGAGCTCGTCGAGCTCATTCCAACGAGGGGTCATAACCAATGTTTTTGAGACAAAAAATGAAAAAAATTAGTTATTCAATAATTGTTTTTGCAAGTGTCGTCTGCTTTTCGTGTTAGGTAAAGGGTTAATTAAAATCATTATAGAAAGGTTCAGTAGACAGTGGACATTGTCCCAAATGAGAAACAGTGACATTCCACTAAACTGTTTGAAGAATTAAAGGTGTAACTTTGTAAAGAAAAAACTTGAACCAAAAACTTTAACCTGGAAGTTCTACATGTAAGTTAAATTGCCATACAGAAAAGGGTTAAATATTTCCCAAAATAACATGAAACATAATGAGAATGATACAATCAATAGTAATTAATGTTAATTTAAAAGAAAAAACCTTTAACCTTCACTAAAAAGCTTTAACCACAAACTTTAACCCAAACTTTAAATGTTAACAGATGGACGGATGGACGGATGAAAGTCATGACTATAGCCTTGACTGTAAACAGTCAGTCTAAAAATGCCTAATCAAAAAAAGAGAAAAGGCAAGAATTGAGAGCATAATATGCTCTGATTTTAGATATGACAAGGATGAAAACATCAAAACACTTGAAAGTTTGAAATAGTCTCACCCTTCCTAAAGTCTGTTTACATTTATCAGACCATAAAATTTGTCCTGATTCATGAGAATCTGTTTTGATTTTTTGCAAACTCCTGCGACAATCAGATTTCTGTTCAGTTCTTAACTGGTAAAGTGCTGAATATTTTTTGTCATCAAAATTTGTTTACATATCTTTGCCTTGTTACAATTTATGGGAGAGTGTCAACAGGTATCCCATAAATTGTAACAAGGAAAATCCTAACAGACTAAATAATTTCACTTCAAAGGTGTTATGCGGGGGCACAGTGGCGTTGCGGTAACCGGTTCTCATCAGATTACCGAAGCTAAGCAACATCGGGCCCGGTTAGTCCTCGGATGGGTGACTGCCTCATCGATCGATTCAGACTCCCACACTGTGTCCTTGGGCAAGGCACTTAACCGTGATTGTCCACATGTGGGCATGATGATGCTGTGTACTAAGGCGTACTGCACGTCGATGGTGCACATGTCTTCAACCAATCTAACCCTGCCTATGCTGCAGTGTGGAGTTACGATGTTGGGGAGCTGACAGCTGATCGCCATTGCTCAGTGGTTCTCTCAGGGTACTTTGGATTCCTCCACCCGTAAAACTGTCACGGTCATGATTAGCCATTGTTCATAAGTATGTGACCTTAACTGGTAGAGTGCTGGAAGCCCATATTTGGGCTTTATTCTGAAGTGCCAGTACCACAGCTTGAATGCTCACATTCAGTGGATGTGCTTTGTATTATCTTTGAAGTGATATTATTTAGTCTGTGAGGGTTTGCCTTGTTACAATTTATGGGAGTGCCTCTTGGCACTCTCCCATAAATTGTAACAAGGCAAAGACCTGTTTAGAAGACGTGATGGCCAAAAATAATTTAGCACCCTACCAGTTAAAACACCAATATAAATAAATATAAAGGTGTTATATAGAACATCAACTGAATATGAAGCCTTTAAGTTGTGGTACCAACACTTCAGAATAAAGCCCAAATATGGGCTTCCAGCACTCTACCAGTTAAATAATTTAGAATTTGAGAGTGCTGTTATACCCTTGTTAGGTGTAACAATTTGATATTCCATAGTAAAATACAAACGTCATATTAAAATATTTACCAGAGTTTAACCTTTAAGCAGTGGTGGATCTAGGATTTGTATAAGGCAGGCCTGAAAATAAGCAATCTGACATTTGCAGATTGAGGTCCCCAGAGGGTAAATTTGATGATGCTATCCCATACAGCGGGCCAATTTATCCTCTGGGTAGCTCTCTCTGTTTAGTTTTGAGACCCTGATTCAGATTGATGTTCACAGAGGGTAAATTTAGTGATGCTACCCTCCGGAGACCTCACATGAGCGCAGAAGGTGCGAGTCTGCTAGGGAGGTCCAGGGGCATGCTCCTCTGGGCAGTTGTTTACTTTGTATTTGTAACTCTGAGTCACCCCAACTGTCCGATTGAGGTTTACGACTAAAGAAGCATCTATAGTACAAATTTTCTTTCTGGAGTTTTATCCATGACTTGAAATTTGAACTGTGTGGCGTTCAAACTTAACCAGATGTTTTCTAAATGATGCAGTTTTGTGGAATGTACGATAAATGGAATGCAACGTAATTTTTTTCCGGAAGGTGCAAATGGCAGGCATTATTTACACTGATGGAGTGATAGAAAGAGAATCACTGAAATGGGAAAGTCACTTTTATTGTGGTACTATGATCCAAAATTTACACTTGATGTTAGGCATGGATAGGTTGAGGTCTTGAGGGGGGGGGGGGGGGGTGGCTAGCCAACCTGTTCACCCCTTCTAGATCTGTCACTGTTTAAGGGCCCAGTTTCAATTTTAATAAGTTTCTTGTCTGCCATGGTCCAGCACATAGGTTTTTGTAGGGCTACACAGTATATCGATAAACTGATATATACCGGTATTCAAACCAATATGGATTGAATACCGGTGTAATTACAAAATATTGGTTTATCGTCATGATTTATTTACCCACAATTTAATTTTAAAGATGTCTTGAGTTTTTTAAATGTAGCCCCAAAAGAATAATATTATCCCTTTATCCAAGGAATCATCTGCTTGTGCCCTTGTAATATACAAATTCAGCAGTTGAAAAAATAAATTTTAACAAAACTATATCATGTGACCCCTTATTGGAACGAGCTCGTTAAGCTCGTTCCAATGATGGGTCACATGATATAGTTTTGTTGAAATCTTTGGGGAAAATCTGATAAACTAATTTTGAAAATAATACATTTTTATATCGTCTGCTTTGGGTGAGGATTTTTCGAACCGCATCATCAAGGCGTGATAATTCGTTCCGACTGTGATGCCTCAAGTACTTGTGTTCATATATCTGAACAACTTTCGATATACCGGTATACCGCGGTATTTTTTTGAATACCGATACCGGTATTCAGTTTTGAATATCGTGCAGCCCTAGGTTTTTGGTTGTCTTGCTTATGGAGATTACAGTTATGGCTGCCTTTCTAGGTCATTCCACGGTTAAAAAGTAGTAAATCTGCTGCTTCTCCTTTGGGATAGATTAGTCTTCGAAGCAGCGCTGTATATATTGAGAAATAATCGACTTTGACTTCAAGACTTCATTAATGATTGGCAATTCCCTGAGTACTGAGTAACCGCAGAAACTATTCCATGGTATGTATACAAACAAACGTTGTCGAGTACTCGACAACGTTCGTTTGTATACACACTATGGAATAGTCTCTGAGAATACTGCTTTCCAATTCCTATAGTTTTGATCCCAGATTCGGTGAAATAATGGCTATGGATAACCGGATATTAACCGGATATAGCTCTCGGTTAGTCGGTTGTGAAAATGAGCCAACCGTTTCAGCCCTACTAGGCACCACTGCTAAGTCAAAAAGTTACCTTATTATGAGGTAAAAAAAACAAGAGGCCCCAAGGGGCCTGAGGGTGCTCACCTGACATGGTAGCCTAAATATCAAACCAGAGAATTGATTTCAACAAGTTGCATCTGCTCCTCCTAAGAAAAGCTAAAACCAAATATCCAAAGATTCTGACCAGTGGATCTAAAAAAAAAAAGAAGATTTTTAAAGAATATTCCTCATATTGAACGAAGTTATAATTCGGGCTCCCACAGGGAGCCCATATATGAACCCAGGGACTTGGCTTTAACAAACTTGAATCTCACCCCCCTAAGGATGCTGCACACCAAATATCAAAACATTCCGACTGCTGGATCTGAAGAAGAAGGTTTTTAAAGAAAATTTTTCATTTTGAACTAAGTTACAATTCAAGCTCCCACAGTGAGTCCAAATATGGACCTAGGGACATGGCTTAAACAAACTTGAATCTCACCCCCCTAAGGATGCTGCATACCAAATATCAAAATATTCTGACTGCTGGATCTGAAGAAGATTTTTAAAGAAAATTCCTCATTTTGAACTAAGTTATAATTCGGGCTACCACAGTGAGCCCAAATATGAACCCAGGGACTTGGCTTGAACAAACTTGAATCTCACGCCCCTAAGCATGGTGCATACCCAATATCAAAAGATTCTGCCTGCTGGATCTTGAGAAGAAGATTTGCCTGAAATGCACTAAGTTCGAATTCAAGCTTCTATAGTGAGCCCAAATATGAATCTAGGGAGCCGATTTGAACAAACTTGAATCAGATCCACCCCACAATGTTGCATACCAAATATCAAAAGATTCTGCCTGCAGGATCTGGAGAAGAAGATTTTTTAAGAAATTTGCCTGAAATGCACTAAGTTCAAATTCAGGCTTCTATAGTGAGCCCAAATATGAATCCAGGGGGCCGGTTTGAACAAACTTGAATCAGATCCACCCCACAATGTTGCATACCAAATATCAAAAGATTCTGCCTGCTGGATCTGGAGAAGAAGATTTTTTAAGAAATTTGCCTGAAATGCACTAAGTTCGAATTCGGGCCTCTGTAGTGAGCCCAAATATGAATCCTGGGGGCCGATTTGAACAAACCTGAATCAGATCCACCCCACAATGTTGCATACCAAATATCAAAAGATTCTGCCTGCTGGATCTGGAGAAGAAGATTTTTTAAGAAATTTGCCTGAAATGCACTAAGTTCGAATTCGAGCTTCTATAGTGAGCCCAAATATGAATCCAGGGGGCCGATTTGAACAAACTTGAATCAGATCCACCCCACAATGTTGCATACCAAATATCAAAAGATTCTGCCTGCTGGATCTGGAGAAGAAGATTTTTGAAGAAATTTGCCTGAAATGCACTAAGTTCGAATTCGAGCTTCTATAGTGAGCCCAAATATGAATCCAGGGGGCCGATTTGAACAAACTTGAATCAGATCCACCCCACAATGTTGCATACCAAATATGAAAAGATTCTGCCTGTTGGATCTGGAGAAGAAGATTTTTGAAGAAATTTGCCTGAAATGCACTAAGTTCGAATTCGAGCTTCTATACTGAGCCCAAATATAAACCCAGGGGGCTGATTTGAACAAACTTGAATCAGATCCACCCCACAATGTTGCATACCAAATATCAAAAGATTCTGCCTGCTGGATCTGGAGAAGAAGATTTTTTAAGAAATTTGCCTGAAATGCACTAAGTTCGAATTCGGGCCTCTGTAGTGAGCCCAAATATGAATCCTGGGGGCCGATTTGAACAAACCTGAATCAGATCCACCCCACAATGTTGCATACCAAATATCAAAAGATTCTGCCTGCTGGATCTGGAGAAGAAGATTTTTTAAGAAATTTGCCTGAAATGCACTAAGTTCGAATTCAGGCTTCTAAAGTGAGCCCAAATATGAATCCAGGGGGCCGATTTGAACAAACTTGAATCAGATCCACCCCACAATGTTGCATATCAAATATCAAAAGATTCTGGATGCTGGATCTGGAGAAGAAGATTTTTGAAGAAATTTTCCTGAAATGCACTATGTTTGAATTCGAGCTTCTATAGTGAGCCAAATATGAATCCAGGGGACCGATGTGAACAAACTTGAATCAGATCCATCCCACAATGTTGCATACCAAATATCAAAAGATTCTGCCTGCTGGATCTGGAGAAGAAGATTTTTGAAGAAATTTGCCTGAAATGCACTAAGTTCGAATTCGAGCTTCTATACTGAGCCCAAATATAAACCCAGGGGGCCGATTTGATCAAACTTGAATCAGATCCACCCCACAATGTTGCATACCAAATATCAAAAGATTCTGCCAGCTGGATCTGGAGAAGAAGATTTTTAAAGAAATTTGCCTGAAATGAACTAAGTTCGAATTCGGGCTTCTATAGTGAGCCAAAATATGAATCCAGGGGGCCAATTTGAACAAACTTGAATCAGATTCACCCCACAATGTTGCATACCAAATATCAAAAGATTCTGCCTGCAGGATCTGGAGAAGAAGATTTTTGAAGAAATTTGCCTGAAATGCACTAAGTTTGAAATCGGGCTCCTATACCGAGCCCAAATATGAACCCAAGGGGCCGATTTGAACAAACTTGAATCAGATCCACCCTACAATGTTGCATACCAAATATCAAAAGATTCTGCCTGCAGGATCTGGAGAAGAAGATTTTTTAATCTTTTTCCCATTGCCTACAGTGTTAAAAAGTGCTGACTCAGCACTTTTTCAAAGTCCTGAAAAAAGTACCTTGTGATCAAACCGATAGTGATTTTTTAAAACCATTCTATTCTACTGGATAAAAGTAAGATTTATACAAAATAAGTATTATCTGTGCCGTGTAGTTTTGGAGATATGGCAGTTTTAAGGTTTTTCCTATTTTTAGCTCCCGAGGTTCCCACGGGGCAATGAGAAAATTTTTTTTTTTGCATCAATCAACTACTTATGACCCATTATCATCTCATATCAAATTTGGTTCAAATCGACCTCTCGGTTCTAAAAATAGAAATTTTAGACGCGGCCAAAATTTTGGCCCCTCCCATAATGAAGGCAAATAATGCCCGACAAACGTCTCTTGAACAAACTTGATTCTAAACTTCAAAAGGACTCTGTATACCACATATCAAGTCTCTGCTACTGGTGGTTCATTAGAAGAAGATTTTCAAAAAATTTGGCCATTTTTTCCCCACACCTCTGCTCAATATGAGCTGAAACCTATTTTGGATAAAAATCAAAATGCCCCTATATAACCACGACTTACCTGAAATTTAATTAAAATGTGGCCAGTGGTTTAGGAGAAAGAGGCTCAAACACCACCTTCACACAGGACAACGGACGACGGACGAAGAGTGATAAGAAAAGCTCACCCTGACTTTCAGTCAGGTGAGCTAAAAAGTAGAATTCTCAAGGCCTTCAGGGACACAATTAGAATCGATGACAAGAACTAAATCAACATTTTGTGAGAAACAAAGTTGATTCTCATTATTGTCCTTGCAAGAATTATTTGCGAGAATCGATTCTGATCGTCGCCTAAATTTTAAGCCCTGTTAACAATTATTTATTTATTGGTGTTTAAGGCCACATATTTCTGCACAGTGGTTAATCATGACTGCAAAATGGATATAAAGTCAAGTTCAGTCAATCGTTTATACCCATCTTGCCTATTTTAGAGGACTTCCACCCCAGGCATTGGTTACCAGGTCCTATTTTACCTGTAAAATAGAGCTTATTTACCACAGTAAACATGCACTGCTTCACTTCCAAGGGTTCCCAAAGGAGACTTGTTAGCAATGGAACAACTTTTGTCAAGTGAGATTTCAATGAAACTTGATGAAAAAAAACAGAAAATTCTCATCCCTGTGTCATGAAGGAGGGATGGTATGGATAGCATCTCCCAAAATTAACACATTAACCCTTTACCTAACTTAACGGCCAAAACAGGCCAGCATTATTCACAAAAAATACTATCCAATTTTCATTACTTTTTCATTTCTTATCACAAAAAACATTGCTTATGACCCCTCATTGGAACGAGCTCGCTGAGCTCGTTCCAATGAGGGCCATAAGCTATGTTTTTGTGATCAAAAATGAAAAAATTTAGTTATTCAAGTATTTTATTTGTCGTCTGCTTTTCGTGTTAGGTAAAGGGTTAAGTAGTTTGTGAAGTACAGCTATATTAGGCATACAGTCAGACTTCCACACCCTGGATGCACCTCTGTAACCAAATTTGTGGTATCAAAAGAATTTGTGCTTCTGAAGAAATACTAAACTGGTTTGACCACAAATAATTTGCCACTACATATTCCATGAAGTTCTACTTTATTTCATTTTATGTTGTAGATACAGGAAATTTGACACTTATTACAGAACAGCTATGCGGACAAAAAAGACTTCTCCTGCATGGTTTGGTGGGGAATGTGGAACAGCTGAAAAGATCACTTTATAAAAAATAACGGTTTGTTGGCACTTATCTGTAGGCAAAACCAAATTTCCTACGATGTGTTTTGTTTATAACTGATGGGAAGAAAGCAAGAAAGAATGAAAGGAAGCAAGAAACAATGAAAGCAGAAGAGAAAGAATAGTCTTCAAACTCCAGGATTTCTAAATGAACTGTATTATTGTAGTGACAGAAGAAAATGATCATTTCAAGATACTCATGACATGTGCAGTCATATGTACCAATTAAAGAACCATTCACATGCGGAGAGGAAATCTATCATTTGGAAGTTGAGTTTGTCAGCTAAATGTACTTATGTTGCACTTGAAATGCAGCTTTAACCCTTCACCTAAGCGATTGTCCACGTAATTAAAATATTAAGCAGTTAAAAAAATTATATTTTTCAAAAAATTTCAAGAAAACCATATCATGTGACCCCTGATTGGAACGAGCTTGTCAAGTTCGTTCCAGTGGGTGGTCACATGATATTGTTTTGTCGATTTTTTTTTTAATGTTTGAAAAAACAAAAATTAAAATTATAAATTTTGATATCGTCTGCATTGGGTAAAGGGTTAAGTCATTTACACAATAGATACAATGTGAACATTGCAATAAAGTAATCAATCAGGATTTTTCTTCACATTTTGAAATTTTGACAGTGTTTGGTCCTTACTTTTTAATTTGCTGCAGAACTAAGACAATACCTAGTGTCAAATATATAATTTATTATCATCAATTTATTTATTGGAGTTTAATGACACTTTTGACAGCCAGGGTCACCTTGTGTCGGACACTTTTAGGGGTGGACACAGCAACAGTCAGACTCCCGAGCATACTACTTCCACACTAGTAGGGTTGGCATTTGATAAAGACAAGTGCACCATTGACGTAGTAGTTATATTTAGTATTTGTCTTTGTTGTACAGCATGGCTGGCATTAGAGGCATCGTACAATGTAGAAATTGCAAAATTAGATGAATATTGTCATATATTACTTTAATGCAACACTTGGAACACTTGCATTGTATCTAGTATGTAAATAACTTAAGATGCTGATCCTGTATTGACCCTGACATCCTTCAAAATATAATTTATAAATAAATTAAAAAAAAAAAGAAGAGGCCTCTTAACCCTTAACTGGTAGAGTGCTAAATTATTTTTGGTCATCCAAATTTGTCCACGTCTCTTTGCCTTGTTACAATTTATGGGAGAGTGCCTATTGGCACTCTCCCATAAATTGTAACAAGGCAAATCCTCACAGACTAAATAATTTCAATTTAAAAATTATATGATGCACATCCACAGAAATAAAGCCATTAAGTTGCAGCACCTGCACTTCAGAATAAAGCCCAGATATGGGCTTCCAGCACTCTACCAGTTAAGGGCCTAATTCTAACTCTGATCACTTATACCGCAATAGAACAGGTGCCCCGACATGCTGTCTTGGGGTTAACACTCAAGTTAAATTCTGAATTTGTTGGCAGTTGTTTTTTGGCAAGTCTTGGCTGCCTATATAGGCAGCCAAGACCTGCCTAAAACAACTGCAAAGCCACAGGATGTAGACGGTCAAGAGTGTAGCGGAATATTTATCAAAAGTCTCCAGGTCCTTAAGGGTTGACCTTTTACCCAATGTTCACGTTATCAAAATTTATTATTTTAATTACTGATTTTTAATTTTTTTCCATCTATTTATTTATTTATTGGTGTTTAAGGTCACATATTTCTGCACAATGGCTAATCATGACCACGACAGTTTTATGGGTGGAGGAAGTTGGAGTACCCAGAGAGAACCACCAAGCAACTGTCAGCTCCCCAACATACTAACTCCACACAAGCAGGGTTAGCATTGCTTGAAGTGCACCATTGATGTGCAGTACGCCTTAGTACACAATGCCACCGTGCCCCCACGTGGGCAATGGGGTGAAGTGTCTTGCCCAAGCACACAACACAGTTGCCGCAGGTGGGATTCAAACCGAGGACCTCTCAGCTTGCAGCCAGCACCTCTATCTTCTGAGCCACCACACTCCAATTCTTTTCCATAAATGTCAATAAAAGCATATCATGTGACCACTCATTTGAATGAGCTCGATGAACTGTTTCCATTGAGGGGTCACATGATATGGTTTTGTTGAAAATTTCTTTCAACTGCTCAATTTGTGAATTAAGTGGGCAGATACGACAATTTGTTAGGTAAAAGGGTTATTTATTTATTTATTTATTTATTTATTGGTGTTTAATGTCACATACTTATGCACAATGGCTAATCATGACCATGACAGTTTTACGGGTGGAGGGAGCCGGAGTAACCAGAGAGAACCACCAAGCAACAATGAGGATCTGCCAGCTCCCCAACTCCGCACTGCAGCACAGGCAGGGTTAGATTGGTTGAAGACATGCGTACCATCGACGTTCAGTACGCCTTAGTACACAGCATCATTGTGCCCCCATGTGGACAATCAGGGTTAAGTGCCTTGCCCAAGGACACAATGCAGGAGTCTGAATTGATCGCTTAGACGGTCACCCATCCAATGGTTAACTAGGCTCGACGTTGCTTAACTTCGGTGATCTGACGAGAAGCAGTTACCACAACACCACTGCGACCCCAGGTAAAGGGTTAACAACTTTTAGGAAAAACATCATTATCATCCTTCATAGTGGTGTGTTGACTCATTCTATTATTTTTCTTCCAACTATTTAGTGTTTTTTTTAATTTGGTGAGGTCATCTGTACCTGAAAAAGATTATTACCACTGTCACTCCCAATGGTGTTTTTTATATACTGCAACCCCAAAAATCAGAACAATTGTTTTTTTTGGTCAATTTTCAATTAGAGAGTACCCAAACTTCAAAGCTATGTGTACAAAAATGGTTAGCCTCTTATTAATGTTCACAGTGCTTTTTCCTGATTTCTAAGAGGCCACTTTATCTTAAAAAATTCACAAATCAAACATTAATTACCATCCCCAGATGTTGAAAAGCAAATAGAAAAAGCATGAATAAACCATAAAATAATTTTTTAGTGTTTGATGTATTTTTGAAAGCAGCCCAAACACTTTTTATTCAAATTGATTTTTGAGAAAATAAAAAAATGTTAATATTTTTCCTAAAATCACCAGAGTATGACACTTAAATTGTAATCCCAACAAGACGAATTGGTAAAATATCCCAACAGGACGATCCCAACAAGACGAATCCCAACAAGATAAAAATTTTGTTTTTCATCAAATATGGGGGAAATTTACTTTTAAAAAAACGTGTTGATTACAATGTATGCTATTTGAAGTATTTTAGGGTTTTATTTTATGCATGTGTTTGGGAGTTCTGTTGATAAAAAAGATACAAAAAACTGTAGCAAATTGTAATCAACACGTCTTGTAACAAAGCATGGCTCCTCTGTTAACTGGTGGCATGCTAAGTTCTTTTTGGTTGTCAAAATTTTATTCACATATTATTGGCTTGTTACAATTAATGGGAGAGTGCCTTTAGGCACTCTCCCATTAATTTAACAGGGCAAATCCACCCAGACTTAATAATATCACATCAAAAATTAATGGAAGTACATCCACAGAATATGAAGCCATTTAGCTCTGGTACCCACACTTCAGGATAAAGCCCCAAAATGGGCTTCCAGCACCCAACCAGTTAATTGAAATCTCTTTGTCCAAAAGTAAGCCGTGTTAGCAGTTTATGATGGAAAAAACTCAAAATAAATGGCTTCTATGGTCATTTTAATTAAATTCGTTTTGTTGGGATTCGTCTTTGGGACAACCATTTTCAACATTCGTTTTGTTGGGATTTGTGTTGCTGGGTATAAACCACTTAAATTACAGGTATCTTTTCCTAAACTGAAAAATCAACAAGATAATTCCAATGATGGCTCATAAGTTACATTTTGGAGGGCAAAATGGGAAAAATAAACTAAAGTAACTTTTTCAGCACAAGATTTATAATTAGGCAGTCACACCCAACTGATCGATCACAAATAATAAAAAGTAGACAACGAGTGATTCATGCAGTGACAAATCAAGTACAAATCCATGGCTACAATAGTAACATTGCAATCAATAAGAATTTTTCAGTCAATCAGGATTTTCTCTGTTACCAGTATGTGATTAACACACCAGTTTTTTGTGCACAGTAAATGATTTCATTACACAACAATGGCAATCCCAGTGTACCACAGTTCATTATCTGATTCTCTTCCATTAACCATTTAACTAACACAACTTGGAGAAGATACTTGCAGATGTTTTCCTGAATAATGAGCTTAGCAAGTTCGTTCAAATGAGATTATAAGCAAGCCAGAAAATAAGCAGACTGTCATCTGCAAAATGAGGTCCCCAGAGGGTGAATTTAGTGATGAAACTCTGCAGAGCAGGGTAGCATCACTAAATGTACCATCTGTGAACCTCAATCTGAATCAGGGTATCAATACTAAACAGAGAGAGGTACCCAGAGGATAAATTGGCCCACGGTATGGGATAGCATCATCAAATTCACCTTCTGGGGACCTCATTCCGCAAATGTCAGACTGCTTATTTTCAGGCCTGATTATAAGCTATGTATTCAAGGAAAAATTTGTAAAAATAAAAAATTCTGATTGACAGTTTTTGTAAATAGCTCACGGCAGATTTAGTAAAGGTTTGACAGGTGGTTAGAGCAAAAAGACACTCTTACTACTGGGGCTCGAAGCCCAGTCAACCAATTTGCAAAAAAAGCTTAACTCTTTGAACCCTTCTTCAAAGGGTTAAGCTTTATTTTGGCTGCAGACTGCAGTTATTATTTTATCATCAATGCCCCATATATAGACCTCTTATAACAAGAGGCCTGCATTGCAAAGCACTGCTAATGCTCCTGACCGGAAAAAAATTTGCCAAAAATTGTCTAAGTCGAAAGAGTGAAAAAGGGCCATAACTCTGGAAAAAATGTGTGGAAGAAACTCACGCTATACAGGTATTGTTCCTCCATGATGCTCTATCACAACACCAAATATCATTCAAATCTGTGTAGCAGTAGCTGAGATGCAAGGGAAAATGTTGGTGGGATGAATGGCAAGACGATCAGATGGACAAATAGATGGATGGATGAACAGTCGGATGGAGGTCTCCACTAGATACCCCTTCAACTTTTCAAGTTGGGGCATAATAATACAAAAATGGGACGAAATTAAGCCTTGGATCGAAAAATTGGTTTTACGAGTTCAAAGGGTTAACTTTCCGAGTACATTTAAAATATTTTTCATCAAATCTAGTCATGGCTGCTTTAGATTTGATGAAAAATTCATCTAATTTTCATTCGAGAAATCACTGGTGAAAAAATCCTTTCATTTTACTAGAGGAAAATTTTATTAAATGAGCTCAGATTATCCTTATTTCTGTGGTAAGAGAAATTCTGACCTGGGTAGGAGACCTGATGATAGAAGAAGAGATGAAGGTGGCTCAGTTTTCAAAACTTCTTTGGTTCCGTTTCTGGACTATATGTATGTTGCTTTTTTTAATTGACATGCAACACATACCAGTAGCTGTTGAATACAGTACTTGGGTGCAAACTGGCAAAACTAATGAATCTAAGAATGCAAAAAGAGCAACAACTCGAAGAGCAGTTATGATTCAATTCAATTCAAAAGCCTCAGTCTGATTTGATTTGGGATTCAATATGACCAAGCCTGAAAATAAGCAGACTGTCATCTGCAAAATGAGGTCCCCAGAGGGTGAATTTGGTGATGCTACCCTGCACAGCAGGGTAGCATCACAAAATTTACCCTCTATGAACCTCAGTCTGAATCAAGGTCTCAAACCAAAACAGAAAGATGTACCTAGAGGATAAATTGGCCCACTGTATGGGATATCATCAGCAAATTCGCCCTCTGGGGACCCTATTTTACAAATGACAGGTTGCTCATATTCAGGCTTGAATGTGACCCAAAGTTTGAGATTGGCATGGCCTGTTACAACCGATAATGCTACAACGCCACATAATGTTACGCTCCATCCAACTTTTTGACCTCTTTTAACTACACCTCATTTTTGTTCACTTTTAGTTGTTGAAATGTCAAATTAATGAACAATAAGATATTCTTATGACTAAGAAATATGCGACAAATGAGTTTTAGATGCCCAAAACAAGCAGAAACAGAGGCATTTGCCCATCCCCAAAGGCGTCAGGGGACTATGGTACACTACTACATTTCTGGAAGCGGAGATTACGCATGTTGGTAAACGAACGAACCGGATAAAATAGTACCCCTCCTCCAACACCCCTGCCTTCACCATGTTGGGCACTGGATGATCATGATAATGATGTCACACGATTGAGTTACCAGGATAATCCGCTTCTATGTAGTGTGACTAGGTCATTCTATGATAAATTCCCGAGAGTTGGGGGGGGGGGGGGAGGGGGGGGTATCCTCGCCTTAAGCAGAGCAGAAACCTTTAGTATAAATATTACATATCTTTATGCGGCAATAAATAGTAAGTGGGGTAAAGTCCATCTGCAATAGCTGTAACTGGAATTAGTATACAGAAGTTATAACATTATCGGTTAATTTGTTGTAACATAACGGGTTGAAAAAAGTTATAACATTATGCGTCGATTTTTATAACATAACGGGTTGAAAAAAATTATAACATTATGCAGAGTTTATAACATTATCGGTTGTTTACTACATTTTTTGTAACATTATGCGTTGGTGTAACATTATGCGGCGTTGTAACATTATCGGTTGTAACATGGCCCTGCGAGAGAAGGTTTCCACTGAAGTGTAGAATAGAAGATCAATTGACACAGTCCACTGTCTAAAAAGATGATAGTGTTTATGCTTTCATTTGTAGTACATGGGTGCATGGACTCACTGGTTAGTGAAATGAACATGGGATTCAAAGTTTGTGAGTCCAGTCTTGTCTTGTGTTGCTTGTGTTGCATCCCTCAGCAAGACAATTTAGCTTTGCGTGCTCAAATGGGAGTGCAGTGGTATAGGATGCCTTCTGCCGATGCAGTCTAGACGCAAGCTTTGCCTGTGACAGTTAGTATGTTGAAAAATCCATTAGTTACTTACAGATGCTTCTGTCTGGATACTCTGGATTCCTCCATCTGCCAAGCAGGTGACTCTAAATATTAAAATAGTAACAAGGAGGGGTGTTGTAAGGGGCTTAATGCCATAATATGTTCCTTGTGAGCCCAATACTCCGTAAAAATCCACCTTCTTTCAATTTAATTTCTGTACTACCCAAGTTCTTATTATAGCCATCATTGTTGTATATTATTTCAATTTTTTATGTTGTTAATATATATTACTGTCATATAAAGTACTAATTTTTTGTTGAATAAAATTTTGTAAAATAAAATATATCTTTATTATATGCATACCTCATAGGTAGTGGGAAATATGTTTCAATATCTCTTGTTAGAACAAAATCTCAGGAAGTGATGTATCTTTCAGTAAGTTTAGATTGATATCATAATGAATTTTTGGTGTTTGAATATTTTAATTGCAGTTAAAACATTGCACCTCTTTTTATAAAAAGAATATCTACTGTTTTTGAGTAGGTTCCAGAAATGTCTCATTGTAAGTTTTCACTCACAGCTTTCAGCCACTTGTGAATAAACATTGGTACCCGCTTAATTGGATATTTCTCACCTGAATATCCCTGTTAATTGAATATAACTTCCAAACACAAAACCATTTACCTTATCTTCAGTACATATTTGACTGGTTTATTGCATATTGGTTATAGAGCAAACTTCTGTTAATTGAATAAAAAATCTTGTAATATGTCAAGAAATTACACTAAGTCACCAAATTCCCTTGCTTCTAGAGCAGTTTGAGCCTCAGTACCACTGATACTGGTATTTAAGCTACTATATCTTGTTTGACAGAGCTCCATGAGCTCTGTCAAACGAGTTATAACAGAATAAATGCTCAGATTATCTCCAAAATACAGCAAAGTGACCAGATGCCTGTTAATACTGTTGAATACTCCTGTAAACTGAATAATGTACTCCTCCAATTAGCAGGGTTCCACTGTTTATACCATGTTCTCCTATGTTACTACCCGTGAAATGCCTGTACGTTAAATTTTAGCTTTTAACCCCACTGCCGGTGTAAAGCTTCTACTGCAGTTAAAACATTTTCAATGGGAATTCCATTACAAATAAAAATTTACATCAATAGTAGGAACTACATCCAACTTGACCTTTGACTTGATCCAATTTGCTGACTTTGTGATGTTTCATTCAAACATAGGACGTTTTGCTGTACTATCAACTATGTGCAATGATTTAAGTTTAAACTATCTACAGTTAAATATTTAAAATAAAAGGTAAGAATTGTTAATAATAACTTGACCGAAAAAGCAAGGTAAATTTAATCAACTTTCACGATGTGTCTAGCCGTCAATCAAGCATTCACGTGCAATACTGCTCAGTGGCGCAGATGTAAAAATGGTATAAATAAAACAAATAGGTACTAGAGCCAGTAATCAGATTTAACCCTTCACCTAACCTCAAAAGCAGACGACACTTGCAAAAATAATTCTTGAATAACTAATTTTTTTCATTTTTTGTCTCAAAAACATAGGTTATGACCCCTCGTTGGAATGAGCTCGATGAGCTCGTTCCAACGAGGGGTCATAACCTATGTTTTTGAAACAAAAAATGAAAAAAATAATGAAAATTAATTGGCGATTTTTGAGAATAGCGCTGGCCGGTTTTGTCGTTAAGTTGGGTAAAGGGTTAAACCACTTGTAAAATAAGGGTTTTCAACCACTTTGCACAGCCTCGTGGTTAAAACCCTTATCCTACTTGTTTAAATCTGATTACTGGCCCTAGTATCTATTTATTCTATATATCTCCTTGAGGATAATTTGATAGGTGACATTCTGATATAAAATTTTGCATAAAAAACCAGAGGCTCATTTGAGCCTGAAATGCTCAATTGGGTCAGAGTGTTTACAGGGATATGGAGATGGTGTAGGTGAGGGGAGTGCAAGCTTTTTGATTTGTTTAGTCGGTTTTAAAAATTTAGAGCATTTTTCAACCAGTTTGAAACTTTTCAACTTATGAAGATTTACATTTATTTATGACTTTTATTGGTGTTTAAGGTCACTGTCAGCTTCTGTGACTATATCATGACAGCAACATAGGAAGGTATGAAGTCAAGTAAAGCTAGTCATTGCCCAGTGCTGCCCATTTTAGAGGACTTCTACCCAGGCAATGATTGATTACTGGGTCCTATTTTACAAGTAAAACAGAGTTTGTTACCACAGTAAACCAGCACTGCAACACTTCTCAATGTTTCCACGGAGGAACTCATAAAGATACTTTATAACATATAACAAAGAATTTGAAATTATTTTACATTTTTAGCCACAGGGATCCCTCAAGGGTGTGTGAAATTCTTTTTTCATGTGCCAAGTGCATGTTGCATAATAATACTGCAAACCAAGTTTAGATCAAATCAGTCAGTCAGTTCCAATGAAAGTGTCAATGACACTGTAGCTTAACTTGTGTGTTGTGTTTGATGAAAAGGATACTGTTCAATGTTTATGAAAGGATTATGAAATAAGACAAGCATTGTGATAATTGGGAATATGTTCATTTCTGTTTCCTGTATGCTATGTTTTTGACAAAAATAATATGAGGTGTACACTGTACTGAAGAGCTGAGGGGTGGGTTAATATGACCTCACAGTTAATGTATGTGGCCCTCGCAGTTAACGTATATCAATGAAAGTTACCAAGTTACAGTGAAATTATTCCAAAATGAGTCATCCTATCAAGTTACATTAAAATCCCTTCATAAATATGGCCTGTAGACTGTGCTAAAGGTTTTCGGGCTTCGGGCCCCTGTAGCCGTCAGTTTCCCAATTGCGTCCAATGGGTACGTTCTCATCTAGACATTATATGAAGTCAACCTACCAAGTTACAATGAAATCCCTTCATAAATATGACCTGTAGACTGTGCTAAAGGTTTTTGGGCTTTGGGCTCAGGCAACCATCATGGTTGAAGGATCGCAACCAAAAGGGGACATTCTCATCTAGGCATCATCTGGAGTGATCCTACAAAGTTACAATGAAATCCCTTCATAAATATGACCTGTAGACTGTGCTCAAGGTTTTCGGACTTGGGGCCCCTGAAGCCGTCACAGTTGACTAATCATGACCAAAAGGGGATGTCATCATCTAGGCATTATATGGAGTCAACCTTACAGGTTACAATGAAATCCTTCCATAAATTTGACCTATAGCCTATGCTAAAGGTTTTGGAGTTTTGGGTTTGGGCAGCCATCAAGGCTGAATGATCGCGACCAAAAGGGGACATTCTCATCTAGACATTATTTGGAGTCATCCTACCAAGGTGCAATGAAATCCCTTCATAAATATCACCTGTAGACTGTGCTAAAGGTTTTTGGGCTTCAGGCCCCTGTAGCCGTCACAGTTGCCTAATGGTGTCCAAAAGGGGCTGTTCTCATCTAGACATTATATGAAGTCAATCTACCAAGTTAAAATGAAATCCCTTCATAAATATGAACTGAAGACTGTGCTAAAGGTTTTTGTGCTCTGGGCTCGGGCGCCATCATAGTTGAATGATCGCAACCAAAAGGGGACATTCTCATCTGGGCATCATCTGGAGTGATCCTACGAAGTTACAAGGAAATCCCTTCATAAAGATGACCTGTAGACTGTGCTCAAGATTTTCGGGCTTTGGGCATCTGTAGCCATCACAGTTGACCAATCATGACCAAAAGGGGATGTTATCATCTAGGCATTATATGGAGTCAACCTAACAAGTTCCAATGAAATCCTTCCATAAATACGACCTATAGACTATGCTAAAGGTTTTTGGGCTCGGGCAGCCATCAAGGCTGAATGATCGTGACCAAAAGAGGACGTTCTCATCTAGACATTATTTGGAGTCATCCTACCAAGCTACAATGAAATCCCTTCATAATTATGACCTGTAGACTGTTCTAAAGGTTTTCGGGCTTCGGGCCCCTGTAGCTGTCACAGTTGCCCAAACGTGTCCAAAAGGGGACGTTCTCATATAGACATTATATGAAGTCAAACCTACCAAGTTACAATGAAATCCCTTCATAAATATGACCTGTAGACTGTGCTAAAGGTATTCGGGCTTCAGGCTCGGGCAGCCATAATGGTTGAATGATCGCAACCAAAATGGGACATTCTCATCTGGGCATCATCTGGAGTGATCCTACGAAGTTACAATGAAATTCCTTCATCAATATGACCTGTAGACTGTGCTCAAGATTTTCGGGCTTCGGGCACCTGTAGCCATCACAGTTGACCAATCACGACCAAAAGGGGATGTCATCATCTAGGCATTATATGGAGTCAACCTAACAAGTTACAATGACATCCTTCCAAAAATACAACCTATAGACTATGCTAAAGGTCTTTGGACTCTGGCAACCATAAAGGCTGAATGATCGTGACCAAAAGGGGATGTTCTCATCTAGACATTATTTGGAGTCATCCTACCAAGCTACAATGAAATCCCTTCATAATTATGACCTGTAGACTGTTCTAAAGGTTTTCGGGCTTCGGGCCCCTGTAGCCGCCACAGCTGCCCAATCGTGTCCAAATGGGGACGTTCTCATTTAGACATTATATGAAGTCAACCTACGAAGTTACAATGAAATCTCTTCATAAATATGACCTGTAGAATGTGCTAAAGGTTTTCAGGCTCGGGCAGCCATCATGGTTGAATGATCGCAACCAAAGGGGACAATCTCATCTGGGCATCATCTGGAGTGATCCTACGAAGTTACAATGAAATCCCTTCATAAATATGACCTGTAGACTGTGCTCAAGGTTTTCGGGCTTTGGGCACCTGTAGCCATCACAGTTGACCAATCATGACCAAAAGGAGAGGTCATCACCTAGGCATTATATGGAGTCAACCTAACAGGTTACAATGAAATCCTTCCATAAATATGACATTTTGGCTATGCTAAATGTTTTTGGGCTCGGGCACCCATCAAGGCTGAATGATCTCAATCAAAATGGGATGTTCTCATCTAGACATTCTTTGGGGTCATCCTACCAAGTTACAATGAAATCCCTTCATAAATATGACCTGTAGACTGTGCTAAAGGTTTTTGGGCTTCGGGCTTCTGTAGCCATCGCAGTTGCCCAATCACGTCCAAAAGGGGACTTTCTCATCTAGACATTATATGAAGTCAACCCACCAAGTTACAATGAAATTCCTCAATAAATATGATCTGTAGACTGTGCTAAAGGTTTTCGGGTTTTGGGCTCGGGCAGCCATCGCGGTTGACAGATCATGCCCAAAAGGGGACGTTCTCATCTAGGCATTATACAGAGGCATCCTACCAAGCTACAATGAAATCCCTTCATAATTATGACCTGTAGACTGTTCTAAAGGTTTTCGGGCTTCGGACCCCTGTAGCCGCCACAGCTGCCCAATCGTGTCCAAATGGGGACGTTCTCATCTAGTCATTATATGAAGTCAACCTACCAAGTTACAATGAAATCCCTTCATAAATATGACCTGTAGACTGTGCTAAAGGTTTTCGGGCTTGGGCAGCCATCATGGTTGAATGATCGCAACCAAAGGGGACAATCTCATCTGGGCATCATCTGGAGTGATCCTACGAAGTTACAATGAAATCCCTTCATAAATATGACCTGTAGACTGTGCTCAAGGTTTTTGGGCTTCGGGCACCTGTAGCCATCACAGTTGATCAATCATGACTAAAAGGGGATGTCATCATCTAGGCATTATATGGAGTCAACCTAACAGGTTACAATGAAATCCTTCCATAAATATGACATTTTGGCTATGCTAAATGTTTTTGGGCTCGGGCACCCATCAAGGCTGAATGATCACGATCAAAATGGGACGTTCTCATCTAGACATTATTTGGAGTCATCCTACCAAGTTACAATGAAATCCCTTCATAAATATGACCTGTAGACTGTGCTAAAGGTTTTTGGGCTTCGGGCTTCTGTAGCCATCACAGTTGCCCAATCACGTCCAAAAGGGGACTTTCTCATCTAGACATTATATGAAGTCAACCCACCAAGTTACAATGAAATTCCTCAATAAATATGATCTGTAGACTGTGCTAAAGGTTTTCAGGTTTTGGGCTCGGGCAGCCATCACGGTTGACAGATCATGCCCAAAAGGGGACGTTCTCATCTAGGCATTATACAGAGGCATCCTACCAAGTTACAATGAAATCCCTTCATAAATACGACCTGTAGACTGTGCTAATGGTTTTCAGGTTTTGGGCTCGGACAGAAATACCGGTTGAGCGATTGCGACCAAAAGGGGACGTTCTCATCTAGACATGACCCCAAACCTGCATATGAAATTTCATGGTGATCAGACAAGAACTGCAGGGTGTAGCCCATGCCCAGGCATCACGGTTGGCAGATCACGCCCAAATGGGGAAATTCTCATCTAGACATCATAAGGAGCCATCCTACCAAGTTACAATGAAATCCCTCCATATTAAACATGACCAGCAGACTGTGCTAAAAGTTTTTGGGTTTCGGGCTTGGGCAGCCATCACGGTTGACAGATCATGCCCAAAAGGGGACGTTCTCATCTAGGCATTATACAGAGGCATCCTACTAAGATACAATGAAATCCCTTCATAAATACGACCTGTAGACTGTGCTAATGGTTTTCGGGTTTTGGGCTCGGGCAGCCATACCGGTTGACCGATCGCGACCAAAAGGGGATGTTCTCATCTAGACATGATCCCAAACCTGCATATGAAATTTTGTGACGATCAAACAAAAACTGCAGGGTGTAGCCCGTGCTAAAGGAAAATGTGAACAGACTCGCAGACCCACAGACTAACAGACGAACAGACTTCCACACGCGTGATGGCAATAGCTTATCTTGACTTCAAGTTAAGCTAAAAATTGAAAAATGGAGGTGGGGGCTGGCCCTTCAAGAACAAGTGCAAATAATGCCAGAGAAACTTTGTTGGAATAAACTTGAATCTATACCATTAACTGGTGGAGTGCTAGAAGCTACTATCAGGGCTTTCAAAACAATGAGAGTACCAGAGAAAAAGCCAACATTTTCCTTGCACATATTTCATATTCAGTCAAATGCATATAATATTTTGTTCATAGGAATTTGTTTTATTACAAATTAAGTATTAAGTAATTGGAGAGTGTATGTGGACACTCTACAATAATTTATGATAAAACAAATTTTGAATAACAATTTCATGCCACCCCAAATAAGTATTAAGTAATTGGAGAGTGTGTGTGGACACTCTACAATAATTTATGATAAAACAAATTTTGAATAACAATTTCATTCCACCCCAAATAATCTAGCCTTCAGCCAGTTAAAATAGACTGCATTATTTATTTATGCAATGTGGTTCAACGACACTTTCAACAGCCAGGGTCACCTTGTGTCAGACAGTTTTAGGGGTGGAGGAAGCTGGAGTACCTGGAGAGAACTACTGAGCAATGGCAAGCAACTGTCAGGCTCCCCTACATACTAACTCCACATAAGCAGGGTCAGCAATAGTTGAAGACAAGTGCACCATCGACGTGCAGTACACCTTAGTACACAACACTACTGTGTCCACACGTGGGCAGTAGGGCGAAAGTCTTGCCCAAGGATGCAACGCCGCAGGAGGGATTCAAACCGAGTACCTCTCGGCTTGCAGCTTGCACCTCTATCTCCCTCTACCTCCACCGCACCCCCAAAATAGATTGCAGGCCATATATCATATCAATGCAGGGATTCAAACCGAGTACCTCTCGGCTTGCAGCTTGCACCTCTATCTCCCTCTACCTCCACCGCACCCCCAAAATAGATTGCAGACCATATATCATATCAATGCAGACAGAGGTTCGGCAGGAAATGATTGTCGAGCATTTTTTCACCAGTACCCAGACCATTAACTAAAGGGAGCTGCATATCAAATGTCAGCGCATTGTAACAGGTGGTTTGTAAGGAAATGTTTAAGCACTACCCATAGCCCATTGGGCTTAGCAACTTCTACAGTGGAGTCCTATTAATTGAATAGCCACTTCACTAATGGAAATTATTCAATTCACAGGAGTATTCAATTAACAGGGATTGTGTCACTTTTCTGTATTCTAGAGATAAACTTAGCATTTATTCTATCTTGTTTGACAGAGCTCCATGAGCTCTGTCAAACAAGATATACTAGATTAAATGCCTGTATTGAATGTACTGAGGCCAAATAGGTCTATAAACAAAGGAAAACCCGGGGTGAGTCAGGGTAATTTCTTGACAGGTTACAAGATTTTTTTTTATTTAACAGGAGTTTACTCTATAACCTATATTCAATTAACAGGTGAAATTTGTACCGGAGATATGGTAAATGGTTTTGTATTGGGAAAGTATATTCAATTAACAGGGTTATTCAATTAAGATATATCCAATTACATGGACTCCACTGCATAAACTTGGAAGGGCATCTTGGAAATTTTTGCCATGTTTTGGTTGGATTTGGGCCAGTGGTTCTGAAGAACACCGATATGCAAAAGCTAATGGCCAATGAAGGACAGAAGCTATGTGATAATAATAGCTTATGCCGGGACTCAGTCAGGTGTGCTAAAACCCAAATTGCACATCGGGAGCACTGAGGTAGACAAACAATGTTTGCCTGTTTGCTTGTTTAATTATTTAAATTACCCAACGCAGACGATATCAAAATTTATTATTTGAAAAATCATTTTTTAACATTTTTAAAAAAATGTCAACAAAACCATATCATGTGACCCCCTCATTGGAAAGAGCTCGACAAGCTCGTTCCAAAGGGTCACATGATATGGTTTTGTTAAAATTTTTTGAAAAATATTTTTTCAGATGCTAAATTTGCATATTACACGGACAGATGTGGGCGATTCATTGAGTTAAAGGGTTAAGCTTTCATTGAGTTTTTACAATCAAAGCTCAAGTAAAAGGCAAATTTAAAATGCATGGTTTCTGCATTAGAGAAAGAACACATTTATTTTGTTGGCTTCCATGTCCCAGTTTAACGAGTAAAGCAAAATGTGAAGACCACAGTGAACACACTCTGCTACAATTCCCATGTGGAACTATTCAAGTAGCATTAATTTCACTAAAAAATCCAAATGCAGTTCAATGAATAGTCACTTGGCCATGAGTAGAAATTATTCAATTTTTGTTTGAATGGGGTTTAACAACACTACTGACAGCCACAGTCATCTCATGTCGGACAATTGTATGGGTGGAGAAAGCTGGAAAACCTGGAGAGAACCATTAAGCAGTGGCAAGCAACTGTCACCCTCCAATGTCCTAACTCTGCAGAAGCAAGGTTAGTATTGGTTGAAGGTGAGCATCACCAAGTGGGCAATCAAGATTAACCCTTTACCTAACATGAAAACAGATGACACTTGCAAACAAAATTCTTGAATAACTATTTTTTTTCATTTTTTGTCTCAAAAACATAGGTTATGACCCCCTCATTGGAACGAGCACAATGAGTTCGTTCCAAAGAGGGGGTCATAAACTATGTTTTTGAGACAAAAAATGAAAATATAATAAAAATTAATTGGCAATTTTTTATTTAGAATAGCGCTGGCCGGTTTTGCCATTACATTGGGTAAAGGGTTAAGTACCTTACCCAAGAACACAATGTAGTTACCCCTTGTTGGGATTAAACTATGGGGATTGAACTGTGAACCTTTTGGTTTGAAGTCCAATGCCACAACCACTGCACCATTCAATTAACAGGAGTATTTGATTAACAGAGGTTTGGTGACTTTCCTGTGGAGATAAACCGAGAATTTATTTTATCAAGTACAGATTTGACTGGAACCCTGTAATTTGAATAGACACTTTATATGGGAATTATTCAATTAACAGGAATATTCAAATAACAGGTACCTGATCACTTTCTTGTATTCTAGAGATAGTCTGAGCATTTATTCCATTAAGTCTTGTTTGGTAGAGCTCTTGGAGCTCTGTAAAACAAGATATAATAGATGAAATGTCTATACTGGATGTTGTGAGGCCAGATAGGTCTATAAACAAAGGGAATTCAGTGATTATCAGGGTAATTTCTCAACATATTACAAGATTTCCTTCACTCAATTAACAAAACAATAGATAACAATGAGAAGTGTTGAAAACGCCCCTCCTGCAATACCAATAGTATATTCTCACTAGTGTGGTGCATTCCTCAAGATGAAAATACTGTATTTACTCTATGTATTGGGACACACTATGATTTGGGACACACATTTTTTCCAGAAAAACTATATTTGTTTATGCTCCAAAGTTTGAGACATTCAGGAGATTTGTTTCCAGTTGGCCCGTCGCTAGTAGCAGACGACACTCATAAAATAAATTCTTGAGTAACTAGAAGTTTTCATTTTTTGCTTCGAAAACATAGCTTCTGATCCCTCATTGGAACGAGCGCAATGCGCTCGTTCCAATGAGGGATCGTAAGCTATGTTTTCGAAGCAAAAAATGAAAATATAAAAAAAAATTGGACGGCGATTTTCGTATATAGTGATGGAAAACGAATCACGCACAACTTTATTCAGCATCAAATCAAGACCAGGCTGTGTTCTTTCCCCATTTTCTAACAATTGGGACACCTGTGAAAATAATTATTTTTAGCTGTCCCAATACATAGAGTAAATACGGTAGATGTATGTCATTTTGAATAAACAAACGAACACAAATTCAGACTAACCCAGTTAAACATCCCTTGCATACCCAATGAACATGGGCGATAGAAAAATTATTTGATTTTCACTTGCCATTCAACAGAAAATAATTCTCATAGAACAACAATGCAAGAAGTTCATAGGAACAGTTTTCTAAGTCTAATAAACAGCTGCGCCATGAGCGCATGATAAGCCCGTTATTAATGTGTACTTGTCAGGTTACATATACTTGCCACCAAAAAATCATGAAAATTGCTCAAAGTCCAAAATGTAGAAAATTGCCTATATTTTGATGAATAAAGTCCCATAACTCTGGAATGACAAATCGGACAGTGACACAAATTGAAAGGGAGATTCCTTCTATCAACATATACTTGCAAACAAAAAATCATGAAAATTGCTCTAAGCATTTTCAAGTTATTGTTCGACATGTGAAAAATAAAGTCCCACAACTCTGGAATGACTAATCGAACGGCGACACCAACCGAAAGGGAGCTTCCTTCCATCAACATAAACTGCCTACCAAAAAATCGTGAAAATCTCTCGAAGCGTTCTTGAGTTAACGTACGATGTGTAAAAAATCAACAATTTTCTAAGTAATAAAGTTCCATAACTCTGGAATGACTTATCGAACGGCGACACTTAACGAAAGGGAGCTTCCCTCCATCAACATAAACACCTACCAAAAAATCGTGAAAATCTCTCAAAGCATTCTCGAGTTATCGTACGACGTGTAAAAAATCAACAATTGTCTAAGTAATAAAGTCCCATAACTCTGGAATGACTAATCAAACGTCGACACTAAACGAAAGGGAGCTTCCCTCCATCGATATACACCAACTACCCCAAAATCACGAAAATCTCTCAAAGCGTTCTTGAGTTATCGTACGACGTGTAAAAAATCAACAATTTTCTAAGTAATAAAGTTACATAACTCTGGAATGACTAATCGAATGGCGACGCTAAACAAAAGGGAGCTTCCTTCCATCGATATACACCACCTACCCAAAAATCATGAAAATCTCTCAAAGCGTTCTTCAGTTATCGTACGACATGTGACCGAACGGACAGACGGACAGCGGTATACCATAATACAACCGTTTTTTTCAAAACGGGCGTATAAAAAGGGGCACAACTGTAGTATGCGTGGACAAAACCTGCAATATGCGGATATCCTTTCAAACAACAAAGGTTTATCTATTTATCCTTATTTATTGGGGTTTAAGGTCGCATACTTATGCACAATGGCTAATCGTGCCTGTGATAGTTTTATGGGTGGAGGAAGCCGGAGTACCTGGAGAGAACTACCAAGCATCGACGACCAACTGTCAGCTCAACATTCTAACTCTGTTCAAGCTCCGCTCAAGCAGGGTTACAGTGGTTGAAGACATGTGCACCATCGACATGCAGTACGCCTTCATACACAGCATCATCATGCCCCCATGTAGGCAACCGGGATAAAGTGCCTTGCCCAAGGACACAATGCTGGTCGTCCCAAATGGGGATTGAACTCGGGACCTCTAGCATAGAAGTCTGCAAAGGTCTATCACCATAGCCAAGAATATCAAAATCTATATATCTAAGGCCTGGCTCAAAAGACAAACAAGTTTTGGTCCGGACAAAGTTTCCTTGAAAAAAGCAAAAATCTGACCTTCAGATCAAAGGTCACATGAAGGTCACAATGGTACGCTACACACCGGCTCATGGTGATACATCCACTTGCCAAATATCTAAAGCCTGACTCAAAATACAAAAAAGTTCTGGTCCAGACAGTTTCCCTTAAAAAAGCGCATAAATCTGACCTTCAGGTCAAAGGTCAAGGTCACACGAAGGTCACTATGGTACACTGCATACCAGTTCATGGTGATACATCCACATGCCAAGTATCTAAGGTGTAGGTCAAAAGACAAAAAGTTATGGCCCGGACAAAGTTTGTGTGATGTTTCCCTTAAAAAAACACATAAATCTGACCTTCAGGTCAAAGGTCAAGGTCACATGAAGGTCACTATGGTACACTGCACACCGGCTCATGGTGATACATCCACATGCCAAGTATCTAAGGTGTAGGTCAAAAGACAAAAATGTTGTGGCCTGGACAAAGTTTGTATGATGAAAAACAAGAAGAAGAAAAAAAGAAAGAAGAAGAAGAAGAAGAATATGCACTAAAACAATATGTCTCCCTTCTGGGAAGGGGAGACATAATTAATTGGTCAAATTTGTAGTTAAGATATGGTAAATGATTTTGTGTTTGAAAGTTATGTTCAATTTACCCTATTAACCCTTAAGCCCCCATATAGCCCCAAACCGCCACTTTTATATTGCATTGAAGCAGGTGCTCCCTTGTGTAATCTTTTTTATTACTCTTGTGTGTAGACTGAATTTTCCCTGGCAGTGGTTCTACATCACTGCTGGATGCCTGTATAGGCAGCCAGCAGTGATGTAGAACCACTGCCAAGTCATCAATAACTATGTAAGCAGAAAAAGGCCATAAATACTTTAAAATTAATCTGAGGACTTAAGGGTTAACCACTTGCATGCTGCTGGTGGCTATTCCTGTCCAGGACAGTATTTCTCTTGACATTGAAATATGTATAATTTGGGCATATTTAATCCAATTTGCACCCTGTAAATTGAATGGATTTTTTCACCAACAATTTCTTGAGTTAAATTTAGATGAATTTTTTATCAAATCTAGTCATAGCTGCTTCACAGCAGCCATGACTAGATTTGATGAAAAATATTTTTAAAATACTCAGTGGGTTAAGAGTTAAGTGAATCATCACCTTGCCAGTGGAAATTACTTATTCATTTATTTATTGGTGTTAAGGTCACAAATCTCTGCACAATGGCTAATCTTGACTGCAACATGGATATAAAGTAAAGTCCAGCCAACCGTTAATACTTAAGCTGCAGATTTATATATATATTTATTGGTGTTTAAGGTCACATAATTATGCACAATGGCTAATCGTGACCGCGGCAGTTTTACGGGTGGAGGAAGCCGGAGTACCCAGAGAGAACCACTGAGCATCAACGAGCAACTGTCAGCTCCTCAACATTCTAACTTTGATCAAGCTCCTTCATGTAGGGTTACAGCGGTTGAAGACATGTGCACCATGGAGGTGCAGTATGCCTTAGTACATGGCATCAACGTGCCTCCATGTAGGCAACCGGGATAAAGAGCCTTGCCCAAAGACACAATGCGTGTCGTCCCGGATGAAATCCAACAGTCTACCACTGAGCCACCACACTCCCTAGGTAAAGGGTTAACCCTTTGATACTTTTGTACTTGTTATTACGTACGAAATCTTTTGTTTAATTTAACCCTTTGTTACTTTTGTAAGTGTTATTACGTACAAAATCAAACAGCATGTTGATACTTTGTGGTCATTTGTTTTGTTATTTTTGGATTTTTGAAAGTTTTAACCTCAAATTCCTATTTTCTCCCGAATAGTACTCAATGATAATCGTTGAGCCAAATGTTATCGCAGCTTAAAATACTAATATAATCCTGCTGTCAAGACTTCTTAACTGGGATTTGAAAAAATGAGGATACCAGAGCAAAAGCTTTCCTTGCTTACATTTCATATTCATTTAAACACAAATAATATTTTGTTTATACAAATTTGTTTTATTACAAATTATTTGAGAGTGCCTGTTGGCACTCTCCAATAATTTGTAATAAAACAAGTCTTGAATAACAAATTCAGACCACCAAAAATAATCTAGCCCTCAACCAGATAATCACTAACGTGAAAAATATCTTGTTATTTGTACTTTTCGACATTTGACGTCGCATTTTGAAAAAGGTTGAAGAAACTGAATTCCCAGTGACGTTTGAACGTCAGGATAATTAACCCTTTACCCAAAGCAGACGATATAAAAATTTATTATTATTTTAAATATAATTTTTCAATTTTTTTCAAAAAATTTCAACAAAACCATATCATGTGACCCCTCGTTGGAACAAGCTCGACGAGCTCATTCCAATGAGGGGTCACATGATATGGTTTTGTTGAAATTTTTTGAAAAATAATATTTTTTCAACTGCTGAATTTGCATATCACACGGGCGGATGCGGGCGATTCGTTGGGTAAAGGGTTGAAGTCTCAAAGGGTTAAAAATAAAAAAAAACTCATTAGTGCTTTTTTGTACATTTGTGTTTTTTATTGAAATCAATGTAGACAAAGAGAAAACAGACTTCAGCACTCACATGTAACATACATAAACAACAGTCTATAATGAATCATACATCAATAATGACTATTTATAATGATGAAGTAGATATGTATTGAATGCTCATGTCAATTTGACTCATCCTGATACTCTTATTAGTGTTTGATGACTAAGGAAGTGATAGCGTTTAATTTGCGGATCTTTCATTCACTTTGCCATTTCCTCTTTTCAAAACACACACATCAGACAAATGTACCAGGACAGGATCTTGTTTTGATGGGACTGAACTCAAGCTGGAATGATGTGACACTCCAACTGCTAAAAGAGGGGCAATGCCTGGCTAAATGAAGTAGAGGTGGGGGTGGGGGGGATTTTTATGCTGCTAAATATCAGAAAAATACCCCCCCCCCCCCCCCCCCCCCACACTCCCAACCACTTCATTACAGTTGGTGCTGGCTTATAATTAAGAGTATGTATCCCCAAATCTGAAGGGTCAGGAACTTCCCTGGGGTAAGAAAAAAAAATGCCTTTTCTTAAGGTTTAATAACCCTTGGCAGACAGATAACAAAATTTCAAACTACAACTAGGAATTTAACCATTTCAGTCTTGTTTGACACACCTTATTAAACTTCCCACAACCATCCCCCATCCCCATCAAAAAATGTTGATGCACAAGAATGTTAATTGAATGAAAAGATGCTTATCCAGGTCTTTTCAGAAATACTCAATTTTCTGTGCCTTTTCATGATGGATTTCTCCTCTACCCATCTTTTTCCATGATGGGAAAATTCCATTTAAAGTAATTTTAAGCATTTATGGCTACATCCTGACCACCACAGAAGAAGTCTGGTCATTACCTTATGATACCCACTTAGAGGACTTCATCCCAGGAATTGGTTACTGGGTCCTATTTTACCAGTAAAGCAGATGTTGTTTACCACAGTAAACAAGCACTGCTCTAGAACCTTCTACATTTATGACTTTCAGCATTTATCCTTATCTCATAACTGTAAGATCAGTATTTATTTATTTATTAGTGTTGATGGTCACATATTTCTACACACAATGGCTAATCATGACAACATGGACATATTGTCAAATCCAGCCAATCGTTTATACTAATGTTGCCCATTTTAGAGGACTTCTGCCCCAGGCATTGATTATAGGGTCTTATTTTACCAGTAAAACAGAGTTTGTTTACAACAGCAAACAAGCACTGATTTACTTCCCAGGGTTCCCATGGGGATGCAACACAAGTAGAAAGTCTTATTTAACCAACTGTTTTTACCTATGGCGCTGCACTTTTCATGACTTCCATCCCAGGTTTTGGTTTTAGAGTTCTATTTTACCAGTAAAACATAACTTAAGAGGTTATTGGTGTTGTGGGATCACCTGCAGCTTCTATGATAATATAACAACTGTAAAACAAGTATAAAGTCTACTTTAGACAAGAGGCCCCATGAGACCTGAGGCACTCGCCTGACAATAGCTGTTTAAAGAAGGATTTAATTAGCATCTATAGCTAGTTAACACTACAGAGGAATGAGGTTACTTAAACATTTATAACCCAGTTGTTCTATACCATTTTCCAGTACTGGGATGTTACCTCAAAAATAATGCCCAGATTTCCAGTAATGCAAAACTGGTGAGTCCAAATATCAACCTAGGAACTTAACTTGAACTAACTTGAGTCTGAGCCCTTCCCTTTCAACACCATAATGCTGTATACAAATGTGAAAGCATTCTGACTGGTGAATCTGAAGAAGATTTTAAAAAAAATTCCTCATATTGCACTAAGTTGAAATTCAGGCTACCATAGGGAGCCAAAATATTAACACAGGGGCCCGATTTGAACAAACTTGAATCTAGAGATATTTTTTTGCAAATACAAAAGCATTCTGACTGGTGTATCTGGAGAAGATGATTTTAAAGAAATTCCCTCATATTGCACTAAGTTAAAATTCAGGCTCCCATAAAAAGCCCAAATATTAACTCAGGGACTCAATTTCAATAAACTTGAATCTGAGAGAGATGTTGTATACCAAATATCAAAACAGTCTTGGAAATGGTTCTGGAGAAGAAGATTTTTAAAGAAATTCCCTCATATACCATAGGCATAGGGAGCCCATATATTAACCTAGGGACATGAATTGAACAAGCTTGAATCTGACCCCCCCCCCCCCCCCCCCCAAAGATGTTGCATACCAAATAAAATATGAAAGCATTCTGATTGGTGGATCTGAAGAAGATTTTTAAAGATCATGCCCCATATTGCTCTAAGTTAAAAATTCGGGCTTCTGTATTGAGCCCAAATATGAACCCAGGGGCTTCATTTTAACACATTTGTATCTGACCCCCTATGGATGCTGTATACCAAATATCAAAAGATTCTAATGAGTTTTTTTTTTTTTTTAAATTTGCAAATATGCTGACTCAGCATTTTTTCGATCGATGTCTCCTTTTGAATACCCTGAAATGGCCGATGGCATTTTTCTTTACCATTCAATTCTACTGGTCGTAAGGATGCTTCATGCCAAATAACAGTTCTCTGTTCCATGTGGTTTTGGAAATAGGGGAATTTGAAAATATTTCTATTTTTAGCTCCTGGGGTTCCCATGAGTTCACAGGAAAATTGTTTTTGGAATGAATCAAGTCATCAGTTCAGAAAATAGAAATTTTGGGCAGGGCCAAAAATCCCCTCCCCCATTACAAAGGCAAATATTGATCCACAAACTTTGTTTGAACAAACTTGATTCTACACCTGAAATGGAAGCTCCATGCCAAAATATCAAGTCATTGTACCTACTGGTTCACAAGGAGATTTTTTAAGAATTTTGGAGCATTTTCCCCCACCCCTCCCTATGGGGATGGGCACGTTGATTTGAACAAAAACAAAATGCGATGTCAGAACAAACAATCACCTCAAATTTAACTAAAACTGGTTCAGAAGTTCAGGAGGAGCAGGTGCAAACACCATGGTCATGGCCAATAGACGGCGGATGGTGAGTGATCAGTATACAGTAAAAACTAGAAGTCCTGTCATGAAATGCGCACAAATAGCACGTCGTTATGTGCGTTAATCTGCGCGTTATGACCATAGTAAGGCTATCAAATTCTGTACATATATCATGTGCACAAGCAATGTTTCAGCCAATGGACCTCCGGGTAGCCCGGAGGTCCATTGGCAGAAACATTGCCTGTGTTTGCTCTGAGTAACCAGAAGAAACTGCCATGCTTTGGATGCCATTCGATATGGCAATTGCGCGCAATTCCTTCACGCAATTAAGCCTAGATAAGCGCGCAATTCGTGACAGGACTTCTAATTTTAACTGTAGCACATCCTGACTTTCAGTCGGGTGAGCTAAAAATCGTTTATGATCATGTTGCTCAGTTTGGCTGGCTCTCTCAAAGTGATAGCTACATTGTACAAAGTTACTTCAAACACATCTGTAAACAGAACTTGCCTACTAAGGTGCATGCTTCTCACATAGATGTTAGAGATTTAATCAAGATGCCAAACAAAATCAAATATATATCTGTACAGTAGAACCTATCACGAGAGACCGCACTTTGGGCCACACAAAAGTGGTCTCTCAAGACAGGTGGTCTCTCATAACAGGTTTCTGTTTTTCTCAAGTCAGTGAATAACCAACCACAAAATTCAGAATGGAAAAGAATGGATTTTTGTAATTACTTTGTAGTTGTTCTTTTTTATGAAGTTTTTGTAACAAATTGAAATGGACTGTTATAAAAATTATAAAAATAAATTAGTGTTGAAAATCTTCATTGAAGATTTTCAACACAAATTTATTTTTATAATCCTATCTGTCACATTTCAGATATGTATGAAATTGTTTATTCAGCAATAATCCTAATCTTTTCACAGGGGTCTTATAAAAACATCTCAATCTTTAATGAATTATGTAACTGAATAGCAATTGAAACCACATAGTATAACCACAATGGATTTTCCAATTCCAGAACAGGTAAAAAGTTTTTGTCGTGGTTTCAGTCTTCAAAGGGGCGGTCTCTCAAGACAGGTCCATTTTGGCATAAAAGTACAAGTTGGTACCGGGTCACAGTGGTCTCTCAAGACAGGTGGTCTCTCAAGACAGGTGGTCTCCCATAGCAGGTCCATTATAGAGTAAAACCAATCGGTGCCTGGCAGATGTGGTCTCTCAAGACAGGTTGTCTCTCAAGACAGTGGTCTCTCAAGACAGGTTTTACTGTATATTATATTATGAAGGCAATATCACATTATGTTCCAATGAGACTAAAATCCTCCTCCTCTGATTGGATGAGAGCTCTCTTAGTATATTCTATGTTTACGGCTCAAGAGGCAAATGTTACTGTCTAACGTCACAACGTGAAATATTTGCAGTGACGTTGTCCGTTTCGTAACTGCTTCATCAACGAAGTGACTAGCAAGCCGCTTCATTTTTCTGGATGTTTCAGGTGGGCAGCAGACGGTGTTCCGGATGAAGTGTTGTTTACATTACAAACCGATTTACTATTTAAACTGAGATGGATTGAATTTATCTGGTGTATTGAATATTTAGTGCTGTTGTGGATATACAAGAGGTTTATTTACTAAACCTGTGATCGTTAAAAGTTGCCTTGAACAAGGAAACTTTTAACGATCACAAGTTTAGTAAATAAGCCTCTCGTGTATCCACTATGTGGGTTTTAGGCTATGGGTAGTGTCATATTGGAACATATACATTATTGTGATGAGTTGACGGTAACATGGTCTGAGGTTTGCGGCTCGGAGCGTATGTTCAACCTCGACACTTCACGTCTCGGTTGAACATAAGCTCCGAGCTGCAAACCTCAGACCATGTTATCGTCAACTCATCACAATAATTTATGTTTTGTGATAAAAATAATCTATGGCACATCGAGAAATAAAGGCCTTATATCGTAACCCATTGGCAGGTTTCGCTAAAAAGCATGCTTGTAACCCATAGGAAAAGGGTGCTGTGATGCTTCTCCACCTTCTCTGTTTTTACTATGCAAGTCATGCATTTTTTAACGTCTTAATGGGATTCCTACCTATACATAAATATCAACAACTAACGTGCGATCTCACCGAAGTTGGTGAGTCTGAATAAGATTTTTAAAGGTTATTCCTCATATTACACTAAGTAAAACTTTTGTCCCCACAGGGATCCCGAATATTAACTGAGGGACTTGTTTTGAACAAACTTGAATCTGCCCCCTGTGAGGATGGTGTATATCCAATGTCAATAGATTCTGAGCGGCGAATTTGAAGAAGATTTTTAAAGATTATCCCCCATATTGCATCGAGTTAAAATTCAGACTCCTGTACTGAGCCTGAACATAAACCAAGAGGCTTAATTTTAACAAACTTGTATCTGATCCCCCTATGGATGCTATATACCAAATATCAAAAGATACTGATCAGTGGGTCCGAAGAAGAAAATTTCAATTTTTTTTTTTTACCATTGCATTCTACTCGTCCTGAGGATTCTTCATCCCAAATAACAAGTTTTCAATTTTTAACTCCATGAGTTCCCACAGAGATGCAGGAAAAGTTTTTTTTTCAGGATTCAAGTACTTATGACTCAACAATACAGTAGAACATGTCTTGAGAGACCACCCTTTTTGCCAGGCAAAAGTGGTCTCTCAAAACAGGTGGTCTCTCATAACAGGTCCATTACAGAGTAAAACAACTAAACTGTACTAGGTCACAGCAGTTTCTTAAGATAGGTGGTCTCTCATGACAGTGGTCTCTCAAAACCGGTTTTACCATAGCGCATACCAAATTTGGTTGAAATTGGCTTATCGGTTCAGAAAATAGAAGTTTTAGGTGGGACGAGAAACCTTGTCCCTCCCATTACAAAGGCAAATATTGCCCTACAAACTTTGTTTGAGCAAATCTGATTCTACACCTCAAAATGAAGCTCAGTACCAAATATCAAGTCATCGTACCCATCGGTTCATGAGATTTTTTTAAAATTTATGGGGCAGGGCAAGTTAATTTGAACAAAATCAAAATGCGATGTCAGAACAAACCATCACCTCAAATTTAACTGTAATCGGTCTAGCAGTTTTGGAGAAGTCTCAAATAGCACCTTTATCCATGACGATGCCGGACGAAAACTGATCACTAAAGCACACCCTAACTTTCAGGAAAGTGACATTTGAAATTCATATTTGGTGTTCTAATTAAGAATGTGTAAAGTATTTATTATACACTGTAAGGATTGTGAATGTTACTACTGATATGATCCATGATGAACCAATCTTTTTTATTTTTACAAGCTGGTTTTAGATTAGTTCCAAATTCACGGTTCTCAACAATGTGCACAAAATGTGGTTGTGTCTCCAAACTGACATTTGTATAAAGGAAATACTCAACACAACTGAACAAAACTGAAAATGTGTGATATAAAAGACATCTGGGAGACATAATCAATTGTTAATGTAAATGGGAACCCTAACAAAATTCTCTAAGAAATTGACATTTCTCAAAGAAAGATAAAACATATCTCATTGGGATCTGGGGACAGTTTATTAAATCGATGACTGGATTTGGAGACTTCAGATCCCTGCAGCTTATTAAATTGATGACTTTTTGAACCAGAAAGGTTAATTTGGTCCAAATGTGTCCAAACACAACCCAAATGAGTTTTGTGTCCACACTGAGGGAATTTGAAAGCCCTCAGCATAACTGGAGGACTTTCAGTGCGCTGGAAACTGATTGAACTTGGTAGGCATTGGACCTGCTGTAGTGACCATGGTGGATCTAGTGGAGCAGTGTCTCCAGATTCAGAAGATGTCAATGCCCCCACATTCTGCCAATTCATGGGCCTAACAGGCTCATTTACAAGTCATCATGGCAAATAAGCAGGCTGTCATCTGCAAAATGAGGTCCCCAGAGCGTGAATTTAGTGATGCTTTAGCATCACTAAATTTACCTTCTGTGAACCTCAATCTGAATCAGGGTCTCAAAACTAAACAGAAAGATGTACTCAGAGGATAAATTGGCCCACTGTATGGGATAGCATCAGCAAATTCACCCTCTGGGAACCTCATTTTGCATATGTCAGACTGTTTTTTTTCAGGCCTGCATCAGGGTCAATCTGAAACAATATAGCAACTGTGTGGAAGTAACTTCCTGAAGACAGACACTTTTACAAACATGCAAGAAAAAGGTAATAAATAGATGGGCTATAAAGAGATTAAGTTTATCAAAGGTCTTCACACTTACAGAATAATAGACTTTCGATATAAACCCAGTAGATTAAAAATTGTAACAAATTCACAAGGGTACCAATAGGGCCCTGCAAAGCTTTGGTTTGATATCGACATCAATGGCCTGATTCAAGATTGAATTCAAATCAGCTCCCTACTTCTGATTTGGTTGACCCTTTACCCAATGTAATGGACAAAACCATCCAGTGCTATTCACAAAAATTGCTATTCAATTTTCAATTTTCTTTTCATTTTTTGCCTCAAAAACATAGCTGATGACCACTCATTGGAATGAGCTCATTGAGCTCATTCCAATGAGGGGTCATAAGCTATGTTTTTGATGCAAAAAAATAGTTTTTATTCAATAATTTTGTTTACAAGGGTTATCTGCTTTTCATGTTAGTTAAAGGGTTATCTCAAATTTTATTTATGAAGTGATGATGGCAAATAAACGTCTTCTATTGGCAGAATCAAGCAGCAGAAATTATAGAATAGCTGCCTATCATTTTTTCAGTTCAATTGGCTTATCAGCATGCTTGTTTCGGGGCCAGATTTAGACATGTGAAGGCCCCTGGGTAGCCTTCATGTTGTGGACCTTTGTGCCTGTCCATTCTGCAAGGCACAAAGGTCCAGAACATCTATATTATACTATGTGTTTTTAAACCAACAACTAGTGCTAAAGAAAACTCACATCGAGATGGATGGCATTAGATGTTTGTCTGCCGTGTGCCGAGCAAAAGCAAGAAAACAACCAGTTGGCTGTTTCTTCCACTCAAAAATACATTGCGTATGTATGATGTAAAACATGCACAATATGGTTTTGATTGATATGTGCATGTCATTCAGGTCAGCCTACATTTTTCCTTACAATTTTTTTTTTACATGAAATATGTGGAGGCCCCTGGGCAACTGCCCAGCTTGTCCAGTCCCAAATCTAGCCCTGGCTTGTTTGTCTTACAAATTACATTGTTACAACAGTACTTATAAAATGGAGTATGGGAATCGTTCACTCCACTTTATAAGTACTGTTCTAGCATTTTATTACAAACCTGTTCTATGAAATCCTCATCTACAGCAACACTATACCATGCGGAAAATGAAAATCTGTTTGGTTCATATGTGCGGAACGGAAATCGTTGACAGACTATTTTTAAATAGAAGCAAAATTTCACTGGAATTTTCTACAAATCATGCATCGCAATTACAATTTGAATCGCAAGCGATAGCTAAAAATTGTCCCTTGAGTTGCAATGTGTTCTATGTGCCACTAGGCACATAGAACACACTTGAACGGGCACGACAGGGTTCGTACAGCTTTGAGAAAAAACAATTTCCAGGACTTTCAAAGCATCTTCCAGGACCTTCTAACATAATGCTGACCCTATTTCATACTTGCGTATGTGTTTATAACGTAATAGCAGTCATGTAATGGGCTGAATAATACCGTGAATACCTGATGTACGATTAAGGAGGCACTCTCTGGTTATTTTTATGAAAGAACACCGACTTTATGCACTGTCAATCTACGTAATTACGCAAGTTATTACAGCAATTTTTTTTTATAAACATGCTAGATTATTGACACTATATATTTTTCAAGCACTTTCCAGGACTATACTACTGAAGATATGATTTTCAAGCACTTTCCAGGCCCTGGATTTTTTATTTTTTAATTCAAGCACTTTCAAGCACCTTCAAGGACCGTACAAACCCTGCATGATATAGTAACACAAGGTTCCACTTGCAAATTTGGTTGGCGATAAAATGTGTTGCTTTTGTTGATTGTTGTCAAGTGAATTGCTGAGTATCCTTCGAATAATTGTTTTTATAGATGTGAAGACATGTAATCAACACAGAATGACACACCTGTGTGAATGTGTTAATCAATATGGCACTTGTGCCATTGCAGAAGCATAAAACTTTTATCCTTTTGCGCTGGCACTCATGCCATATCGTTTAACTCATTCACAGGCATGTGTTGTTCCGTGTGTGTACTTTCAACCTCAGAACTTGGGTACTCACGCCTCCAGTGGTGCAAGCAGCCACCACAAGGATGTGCATGGTAGTTAGGTAAAATAGGTACGGTAAAATAGAAAATTATTTCCTGAAAACTGATTCGCACTATTTCCAATTCAATTCAGATTTGGTGTTGATGTCGACATCGGCCCCCCAATTTGATTTGATGATATAAATTCTGATTCGAAGGGCCAAAGATACCAATTATCTGCACTAAAATACAGTGCTGGAAAATAAAAATATGAAAAAATAATTAAAACTAAGAATTTGTACAACAAAAATCGCTAACTAAAAGATGCAACACAGTAGTCAAAAACAATTTATGGATGAAATAAAATGAAGTGACGAAAAGAAGAAAACTAGACATCGTACAATTCATCTTTTTTACTTTCTATAACATGCTTTTTGTCCATTCAAAAAATTTACAAAGAAACAATTTCACATTTCAACAACATTCAAAATGTCTGTTTTTTGACAAATAATGACAGAGGATACCTAGATTTCAAAAGATAGAGAAAATATTTCACATGAAAGATGAACAAAATTAGTTTCAGATCAGATGAAATATTGCTCATATCCAATCAGATTTATGCTAATAGGAAAACAAAAATACATGAAATAACTGCTTAACCCTTTACCCAACAAATCGGCCGCATCCACAGGTGTAATATGCAAATTCAGCAGTTGAAAAAATATTATTTTTCAAAAAATAAAAACAAAACCATATCATGTGACCCCCTCATTGGAACGAGCTCGTTCCAACGAGAGGTCACATGATATGGTTTTGTTGAAATTTTTTGAAAAATTACAAAAATGATATTTAAAATAATAAATTTTGATATCATCTGCGTTGGGTAAAGGGTTAAAATCGTAACATGAGGTTGGAAAATATCGGCTAATTGAGAAGATAAAGACATGTTTGATCCACTGAACAATTTTTGAATATTGTTATTCCAGAGTTTTGTGTTCCAAGTATGCAGAGGCAAAAATGGGCCGAAGTGATAATGGAGGGAGGAAGGACCCATGCATCTCAGACTATGTGGGTTGAAGTGGTTTGCTCATGGCAACAACACCAACGTTTCTAGCAAATTTCGAACTCACAGCCTCATATCATAAAGTCCAGCCTTCTGACCAATGGGTCATATACTACTATTTTTTTTTAATGTATCAGAGTGGACAAAAGTATAAACAATGTTACATGCATTAAAGATCGATTTACAAACAATGACATCACAGTAGAGCTCACTTAATTGGATATTTCTCAGTTAGATAACCCTGTTAATTTCATATAACTTCCAAACACCAAATCATTTAACATACCTTCAAAACAAATTTGACCCGGTTAATTGTAAACAGATTATAAAGTAAACTCCTGTTAACTAATTAACCTCACAGTTGGCCGCCAGAGGGGACTAATCCCTCTGAAAAATGCCCTAATACAGCAACAAGTGCAGAAATCAGAAAAAAATTGTAAGTAAAAGGTCACTTTGACCTTGATCTTCAGCACAATGAACCCAAAATACATAGGGTTCTTCTTATCATACCCAACCCACATGTCAAATTTGGTTTTGATCAGCCCAGAGGAACTTTTGTGGAAACCAGGATAATTTGGAAGTTAAAGGCTCCTGTGACCTTGACCTTTGACATATGACCCCCCAGAATATACAGGATTCTTTCTATCATCATACCCAAGCTATATGTTCAGTTTAATTTCTGATCAGCCTAGTGGAATTTTAGAGACCGAAAACCAGGAAAATTTGTAAATTAAAGGTCACTGTGACTGTGGCCTTTGGAAAAATGCCCCAAAATAAACAGGGTTCTTCCTCTCATCATACCCAATCAACATGTCAGTTTCGTTTCAATCAGCCAAGCAGAATTTTAATGAGAAAGCAGAAAGGAACTCCCTGCAGATTTTTCAAGTTAACTGGTAGAGTGCTTGAGGCCCATATTTGGGCTTTACACTGAAGGGCAGGTGCTGCAAGTTAAAGGCTTCATACTCTGTTGATATGCTTTACGTTATTTTTGAAGTGATATTATTTGGTCTGTATGGATATGCGTTGTTACAATTGATAGAGTGCGAACAGGCACTCTCCCATAAATTGTAACAGGACAAAGACACATGAACAAATTTTGACGACCAAAAATAATTTAGCACTCGACCAGTTAATCATCTTTTGAAGCAATGTAATATAGCCTTCATGCAGAATGTGAAAAAAAAATGAGAGCACCACCTGGGAGTGGCGTCATTATAGGCCCATTCAATGTACATTTAATCTGTTTGCAATATACACCTCACACATTTCAAGTGCATCTCAATTCACTTCAAGAACCAGAAAATGGGTCCATTGGCCATTTGATTTTGCATGGACAAGCAAACATCACAAAGAATCCATGATGGCTGCCAAATTGAACATGTCAGAATACTTATTCTCAAAACAAACCTTCTGATAGTAAACAATAATGCATCATGGGTTCAAGTTATTGCTTGGATAAGTATAAATCACAAAAAATTCAACATGACTCTTATGGTGGCCACACTGAATATACAAAAATGCTGGTTTTTGAAAGGATCCTTCCAACAGTCAAGCACAAAAGAAATCACTGTATACACTGGTCATTTGTTTTTAAAGTTATAGTTTTGGGACATAAAAAATCACAAAAATGACCCCATGGCAGCCATGTCAAATATTCTAGAAGACTGGTTATTGAAAAGAACCTTCTTATAGTCAACAATAATCCACAAAAAATTGGACCTATTAATCATTCTTTTTCAAGTTATTTCTTGGACAAGCAAAATCATACAAAAACCAAGATGGGGGCTAGGTGGCCATATTGGATATGCCTCCATGCTTATTATCAAAAGAAACCTTCCTGTAGTCAACTGTGATGTACCAGGAAAAATTGGATCCACTCACTGGTCACTCAGATTTCCAGTTATTGCTCTGACAAGCAAAAATAAACAAGAGGCCTCAGGGAGCCTGAAGTACACACCTAACAAAGTTTTAACTTTGTTGTCCATGTCATCAGACTTTTTTTAGAACTGAGATGCTACCACAAAAATAATGCCCAGATTTCCTGTAATGCAGCAGTGAGTAAAATTTCAAAAATGACTCTAATCGACTGACCATTCACATGGATTTGAGATGGCTAACGTAGCGCTTGGCTATGAAGAAATTTTTGGGAAACTGCCTTTTTTTTATCAGTAACACGTATTCATATATTGCATGGAATTGAAATATATGTAGCCACGCACGGCAAGTCTAAAAATCTATCAAGACACAAGAAAGGCTGCTTCTTAACTTGAAGAGTGCTAGAAGCCCATATTTGGGCTTTATTCTGGACTGCAGGTGTCTAAAGTTAAAGGTCTCATATTCTATGGATGCTCTTCATATTATCTTGTGAGTAAAATTACTTCACCTCCATTGATTTGCATTGTTACAATTTATGGGAGAGTGCCTATAGGCACTCTCCCATGAACTGTAAAAGACAAAAATGCGAGAACAAATCTTGAGACTGAGAAAAAATTTAGCACTAGAACAGTTAAGGGACTCAGACTTTAACATTCAAGATGTAACTTTTAGCTAACCAGTCATCCGTTCGCATAGATTTAAATTTGCGTAACCATCAAGTGAACGAAACAAGCATTCTCATCAAATTTTGCACACTCATGCAGAACTAGGGAGCCCAAATATTAACTTAGAGGCTTAACTTGAGCAAACTTGAATCTGATTCCTGTGGACTTAATTTGAACAAACTGAAGTCTGACCTCCCTAAGAAGGCTGTGTATTAAATATTAAAACAATCTGACTGGTGAATCGTAATGTTTATTCCTCATATTGCACTAAATTCAAATTTGTGCTCCCTATACAGATGGCCCAAATACTAATGAGGGGACTTGATGTGAGCATCTTGAATCTGACCTCTGTAAGGATGCTGTATACCAAATAACAAAAGATTCTAACTGGTGGTTTTGGAGAAGACAATTTCTAAAGAATATTTCCCATACTGCACTAAGTGAAAATAGGGAACCCAAATATCAACCCAGGGACCTGATTTGAATAAACTTGGATCTGACCTCCCTAAGAATGCTGTACCTTGTATCTGCCACATGATCTTAAAACTATATACAATTTTTCACACCCATAAATTTATAAGACTTCATTTTATTTGGATATATTGAAATTAGAAAGACTGAATTGAAAAAAGGTTAGAAAAAAGGTCCAGAAAGTGAATGACAGGATAGACTGAATGGAAAAACTATTCCCCCCTCCCCCACTTCACAAAATTCTTGCTTGAATAATGGATATTATACTTTGTCTTTAGGCCATGCGAAATTGATTTGTTTCCTAGGCCATTAAAAAAAAAAAACTCTTGTGCAGGCGTTTTTTTTTTTTATTTTCCTGTAACCAACTAAGAACTCTACTGTGACCGACAAAACATTCAACAAATACAAATCGATATAATGCCTGCCAGTATTGAGAAGACCATGGCCAATATTACCCATTCAGATGCCTTGATAGGTTCATTTAGAGTACAATTTTGATAGAAGACGTCCAGAGGAAATAGGTTGCTTCGTTGTTATGGTCAGTTACTGTTTCGAACTTTCTAAACTGCTACTAGCTGGGTAAGTATCAGTCAGGGCTGAACCTACAATCTTTCAATCTTAAGCCCACTACAATAACTGCATTACATGTGAATATGAATGACTAAAATGAATCATTAGCAGTTTAGAAGAGGAGCCAATTTACCAACCAGTATTTATTTATTTATTGGTGTTTAAGGTCACATACTTATGCACAATGGCTAATCATGACCGTGACAGTTTTACGGGTGGAGGAAGCCGGAGTACCCGGAGAGAACCACTGAACAACGACGAGCAGCTGCCAGCTCCCCAACATCGTAACTCCGCACTGTAGCACAGGCAGGGTTAGATTGGTTGAAGACATGCACACCATCGATGTGCAGTAAGCCTTAGTAAACGGCATCATCGTGCCCCCATGTGGATAATCAGGGTTAAATGCCTTGCCCAAGGACACAACCCGGGAGTCTGAATCGATCGCTCAGATGGTCACCCATCCAAGGATTAACTGGGCTCGACGTTGCTTAACTTCGGTAATCTGTCGAGAACCAAAACCAACCAGTAAACCATTCTATCTTCTCAAACACTAATGATTGATTTCAACAATTTACAGTCAATTATAGAAAATAGAATTCTCAAAATAAAATTGTGAAAGCTTTACAGTATTGGTCTTTGGCACTGGTAGCAAGTTTACAGAATGGTTGCAATATACTGTTGGCTCAAAGTCCAAGGTAATTTTCAGCTTTTACCCTTAACCCTTTACCCAACGAATCGCCCGCATCCATCTGCGTAATATGCAAATTCAGCAGCTGAAAAAGTATCATTTTTCGAAATATTTCAACAAAACCATATCATGTGACCCCTCTTTGGAACGAGCTCATTTCAAAGAGGGGTCACAAGATATGGCTTTGTTGACATTTTTTGAAAAAATTTAAAAAATGATATTTAAAAAAATGCTGCTCAGGATCACTGATCCAATGTCGAGTTGTGACAACAGAAAAGGTGGGTTTGATCATTATGAAGTTATTGTCTGCAAATGAATTATTGTAAGTTATCGTGTGGAAACCAACTGTTTTGATTTACTGCGTGTAAGGTCACTGTGACCTTCACATTTCACCTAACAAGTCCATAATAAATAGGGTTCTACACTCACTGAGGCCAACTTACATATGAAGTTTCATGAACGTAGGTTAAACCACTATCAAGTTATCATCTGGAAAACAATTGTTGCGATTTACTATGTTTAGGGTCGATGTGACCTTGACCTTTGACCTGCCGAGTCCAAAATCAATAGGGTTCTTCGTCGCACCCAGATCAACTTACCTATGAAGTTTATTGAATGTAAGCTGAACCACTATCAAGTTATCATCCGGAAACCAATTGTTGTGATTTACTATGTTCAAGGTCACTGTGACCTTGACCTCTGAACTGGCGAGAAGTCAACCCACCTATGGAGCTTCATGAATGTAGGTTAAGACACTATGAATTTATCGTCCACAAACCAATTGTTGCGATTTACTATGTTCAAGGTCACTGTGACCTTGACCTTTGACCTGGCGAGTTCAAGATCAGTAGGGTTCTTCCTCACAGCAAGGCCAATGCAGCTATTAAGTTTCATGACTATAGGCTGAACCACTGTCAAGTTATTGTCTGAAAACCAATTGTTGCAATTTGGTCACTGTGACCTTGACCTTTGACCTGGCGAGTCCAAGGTCAATAGGGTTCTTCCTCGCACCAAGGCCAACACACCTATGAAGTTTCATGACTCTAGGTTGAACCACTATCAAGTTCTCATCCGGAAACCAATTGTTGCGATATACTATGTTCAAGGTCACTGTGACCTTGACCTTTGACCTGGTGAGTCCAACATCAATAGGGTTCTTCCTCACACCAAGGCCAACACGCCTGTAAAGTTTCGTGACTCTAGGTTGAACCACTATCAAGTTATCATCTGGAAACCAATTGTTGTGATATACTATGTTCAAGGTCACTGTGACCTTGACCTGGTGAGTCCAAGATCAATAGGGTTCTTCCTCGCACCAAGGCCAACACACCTATTGAGTTTCATGACTCTAGGTTGAACCACTATCAAGTTATCATCCGGAAACCAATTGTTGCGATATACTATGTTAAAGGTCACTGTGACCTTGACCTTTGATCTGGTGAGTCCAAGATCAATAGAGTTCTTCCTCGCACCAAGGCCAACCCACCTATGAAGTTTCATGAATGTAGGTTGAACTACTATCAAGTTATCATCCGGAAAGGAATTGTTGCGATTTACTATGTTCAAGGTCACGTTGACCTTGACCTTTGACGTAGCGAGTCCAAAATCAATAGGGTTCTTCCCCTCACCAAGGCCAATCTACCTATGAAGTTTCATGAATGTGAGTTGAACCATTATCAAGTTATCATCCGGAAACCAATTGTTTAAGATTTACTACGTTCAAGGTCACTGTGACCTTGACCTTCGACGTAGCATGTCCAAAATCAATAGGGTTCTTCCTCCCACCAAGACCAACCTACGTATGAAGTTTAATGAATGTGAGTTGAACCACTATCAAGTTATCATCCGGAAACCAATTTTTTACGCCCGCCCGCCTGCCCGCCCGCCCGCCCGCCCGCCATTCACCAAACTATAAGTCGAGTTTGACTTCGTCACAACTCGACTAATAATAAATTTTGAAATCGTCTGCGTTGGGAAAAGAGTTAACTGGTAGAGAGCTAAATTATTTTTGATCGTTGAAAGTTGTTGACCTGTCTTTGCCTTGGTAAAATTTATGGGAGAGTGCCCATTGGCACTCTCCCATAAATTGTAACAAGGCAAATCTTCAATTTCACTTCAAAGCCAATATGAAATACATCAGCTGAATATGAAATCTTTGAATTACCTGCACTTTAAATTAATGCCCAAATATGGGCTTGAAGCACTCTACCAGTTAAAGGCCTGGAGATTTTTAAACATTTTTGCCACACTTGCCATCCGTACATTTGTAGTTGTTTCGTGGCAAGTCTTGGCTGCTTAAATAGACAGTCAGGATGTGTCTAGAAACATCTGCTAAGGTCTTAGAATGTTACTTGCAAGTGAATCCAGTTACTGTATATTGGGGCATCTGCTCTGGTATATTAAATATCGCGACATCGGCGCCGTAGCTGCGACGGGTGGTGCAATCTCACAAAATTCTAAGTTCACTAAGGGCCATAACTCTAAGAAAAATATTTGGAACAACACATGCATTGAACAGTGGCTAGACATCAATGAGAAACACTTACATGTCAAATATAAAGTCATTCCATTAAGTATTTCAAAAGTTATTGAGTTTTGAAACTCGTTGGTCAGAGACAAGACCGACATTGCCACTTATAGAGCTGCTAGTCGCAGCTAATAAAAAGTGATCAAAGTTAGAATTGGGCTATAATTTTTTTTACTGATGTATGAGGTCACAAATTTCTGTACATTAGCTGATTTATGATTGCAACATGAATATAAAGTCAGGTCCAGCCATTCGTTTATACCCATGTTGACATTTTAGAGGAATTCTCCCCAGGCATTGGTGATCTGGCCTATTTTACCAGTAAAACAGAACTTCTTTACCACAGTAAACAAGCACTGCTTCATTTCTCAGTTAAGAAAGAATAAGATGCAATGTGTAATTACTTATCTTTCGTGAAGACGTCTGTCAGAATAGTCTTGGGGTCAGTGATTATCCAAGAAAAAGTAGAAATTTTAACCAAGCTTATTTATAATATGCCCCCAAATTAAATAATTTCTGTCTGACCAGAAGCCCAAATAATTTAACTGGCTGAGGGCTAGATTTTTTTGGGTGTTTTGAATTTGTTCGTCAAATTTATTTTATTACAAATTATTGAAGAGTGCTCATGGGCACTCTCCAATAATTTGTGAGAAAACAAATTTATAAAACAAAATATTATTTGCGTTTGACTGAAAAAGAAAATGAGCAAGGAAATTGTTGGCTTTTCCTCTGGTACCCTCATTTTTTTAAAGCTCTGATAGTGGCTTATAGCACTCAACCAGTTAAACCAACTGGCAGTCATAAGCTAGAAATAAACGGAAACAAGTTTACAATTGTAATAAATAAACTGCAACCAGAAATTTACCATTAAGGCCACACAAAGTAGATGTTGTTTCTCAGGCCAAGTTTTGTAAAATTGCATGCGGGCGGGCAGTTTTTTATTTTATATTTTATTTTTGTAATTATTTCTTTGCCATCAGAAGTTCATATTCTTGGTTTATTTTATGTTTTAGACCTCATAATCTACAGTAATAGCAAGGGTGGTGGTGTATTTCATCCCTTGGGTGCAACAAGGCTTTGCAATGCTAAAGCATTGCAAAGCCTTGTTGCACTCAGGGGACAAATTTATCAATTTTATTAACTTGTGTAAAATATCAGACATAAGCCATTTAATTTTTATTTTTTCAAGTTTGCATTGGTCATAAAAAGAGAGCATGCGGCAGCCAAAAGGACCATGCGGGAGGGCCTGAGAAACAGATTTTTAATTTTATTAAGCCTAACTGCTCATTATTTGCAACAAAATTCAATTTTACACCGTGTTTGGTAATCATGAGAAAATTCCAGTATTTCTTTGGTTCGTCTGTACCTGTGCAAAACTCAAAATATGGCAATCTGTGCTATTTCTTGCTACAACAGTAAAATATCCAAGAGCATCAAAATTTCACTGAGATTTTCTAGTAGTCCTCATTGGGTACGGCGATGCTCTCACCTGTGACTGGCCTTGAGTTTGCGTCACAGCTGCTGCGACAGTTGGAGCCTGTTGAGAGGGTGTCTGTGGAACTGGAGACATAACTGGCTGAGGTGTAGCAGGTGATGCTACTGGTGTCTGTATCGTTTGTGGACTGGGTGGAGGTATGCTTGCCTGGGTCACCTGTAAAGGTGTTGTGCTCACCGTTATCTGTGGTGAACTACTGATATGTTGTGGGGTTGGGCTCGCTTGAAACTGATGCCCTTGAGTAGTCACAATGTTTTGAACAACTGATGTGTGACCAAGAGCAGATATTTTAGCCTGTTGGGCCTGTACAGGCTGTTGAGTTATTATAGTCTGTGGAGTCAATGCTGACTGTTGAGTGATTACAGGCTGCTGGGTCAGGGCTGCTTGAGGAGTAATTATTGTTTGATGTGGTAAAGTTACTTGATGAGCTATACTCGTCTGTGTCACATTTTGCTGGGTGAGTGCTGCTTGCTGATTTGGCGTGGTCTGTTGAGTAAGCACGGTTTGCTGATTCAATGTAGTCTGAGGTGTGAGAACTGTTTGTTGAGTCAAAGTTGCTTGCTGTGCTAAAGCTGATACAGATATAGGAGTGACATGTATAGCAGATGATTCTGATGAAACAGGTGCAGTTATTGCCACAGTTCTGACAATACTTGATGCAGTGGTTGGAGCTGCTCCGGCCATGTTTATGGTGGTCACCACACTTGGTGTTGAGGTTGTTTGTGTTACATGAGCGACTGTCCCTGATGAACTGGTGTTAAGCATATGAACTTGGCTAGCAGTTGCAGTAGCTGGTAATGATACTTTTGCAATCATCGGAGCTGTAGGCTGTGACTGTGTGACAGCAATAATTGTTTGTTGAGAGGAATGGGCTATAATCTGTTGAATTGTGGGGGTTTGTCCAGTACCTGACTGTTGTTGTTGTTTAGCTATCTGTTGAAGCTGCTGTACTGTGATAGCAGGGGTCAGTTGCTTCTGTTGTTGAATTATTTGTACTGTACTGAGAGGAATCTGTGCCTTTCCAACTTGTGCTTGTCCCAGAGCTGAAAAGGTTCACAAAACTTAGGTTAAAACCAAGAAACACCATCAACTGCGACTTAACCCAAAACATAGGCTGCTAGACTTGACTAGAAATCATTACCTTGATGGTCTGATTACTGCCTGGTAGACTTCCTTATCATTGCATGCTGTGTCACCAGTTCTAAGGTCATGACGTATGTCAAAGTTGGAATTAGGCCTTCAAAGAATGCATATTTAATCATTACAGTAGAACCTGTCTTGAGAGACCTCCCTTTGGGCCACACAAAAGTGGTCTCTCAAGACAGGTGGTCTCTCATAACAGGTTTCAGGTTTTCTCAAGTCAGTGAATAACCAACCACAAAATTCAGAGATGGAGAAGAATGGATTTTTGTAATTACTTTGTAGTTGTTCCTTTTTATGAAGTTTTTGTAACAAATTGAAATGGACTGTTATAAAAATTATAAAAATAAATTAGTTTTGAAAATCTTCATTGAAGATTTTCAACACTAATTTATTTTTATAATTTTTATAACAGTCCATTTCAATTTGTTACAAAAAGATTTTCAACACAAATTTATTTTTATTCCTATCTGTCACATTTCAGGTATGTATGAAATTATTTATTCAGCAATAATCCTAATCTTTTCACAGGGGTCTTATATAAAAACATCTCAGTCTGTAATGAGTTGGCAATTGAAACCCAATTAAGAGCTTTTAATACTTTTAATTATGTTAGTATAACCACAATGGATTTTCCAATTCCAGGACAGGTAAAAAGTTTTTGTCATGGTTTCAGTCTTCAAAGGGGCGGTCTCTCAAGACAGGTCCATTATGGCATAAAAATACAAGTTGGTACCAGGTCACAGTGATCTCTCAAGACAGGTGGTCTCTCAAGACAGGTGGTCTCCTATGGCAGGTCCATTATAGAGTAAAACCAATCGGTGCCTGGTAGATGTGGTCTCTCAAGACAGGTGGTCTCTCAAGACAGTGGTCTCTCAAGACGGGTTTCACTGTACTGTTTAAGTTTACTTTCGGCATCTATCACGAGCACAACACAAGTGTAACAACAAGTTTAGTCAATTGTTTATATTGATTGTATAATTATCATAATTTAATACAGATAAATGTATGGCTTAACATATTCATTTACTTTGAATTCTTACAATACATTTATTTATTGGTGTTTGAGGTCACAGGATTTTCATCCCAAACATTGTTGACTGGGTCCCATTTTAGGGCTGCACAGTATATCGATAAACCGATATATACCGGTATTCAAACCAATATCGATTGAATACCGGTGTAATTATAAAAATATCGGTTTATCGTCATTATTTATTTACCCACAATTTAATTTTCAAGATGTCTTGAGTTTTTTAACTGTAACCCCGAATGAATAATATTATCCCTTTATCCAAAGAATCATCTGCTTGTGCCCTCGTAATATACAAATTCAACAGTTGAAAAATAAATTTAAAAAATTTCAACAAAACTATATCATGTGACCCCCTCATTGTAACGAGCTTGCTGAGCTCGTTCCAATGAGGGGGTCATGTGATATAGTTTTGTTGAAATCTTTGGGGAAAATCTGATAAACTAATTTTGAAAATAATAAATTTTAATATCGTCTGCGTCGGGTAAAGGTTTTTCGAACCGCATCATCAAGGAAGGCTAATTCGTTCCGACTTTGATGCTTCAAGTCTCGATTGTGGTACTTTTGTTCATATATATGAGCAGTTTTCGATATACCGGTATACTGCGGTATTTTTTTGAATACCGATATCGGTATTCAGTTTTGAATATCGTGCAGCCCTATCCCATTTTACCAGTAAAACAGAGCTTGTTTACCAGATAAGCCAATAAAAATACACTTTATATGTTGTTGATACAAATGCCATGAGTTGTTTTGTTGCTGGAGGAGATGTCATTTTTTTTTTTTGTAAAAAGGTGATGATAAACCACTGAAAGTCATAGAACAAGTGTTGTAAAGGACTTGGTTTGTTCAACAAAAAGAACATGATGAAGTTTGTGATTTAATGTTAACAAATTTTAATGATGTTTTGTATGTTGGGACTAGCTGTTTTGGTAATACTGTGGAACACTGTTAATAAAATAGCCACTTTGCAAGTGAAAAAAAATATTCAATTAACAGGTGTATTCAATTGACAGGGATTTTGTAATTTTCCTGTATTCTTGTGATAACCTGAGCATTTATTGAAGGTTTGTACACTTTTTTGAGAATCAAATTCCAGATTATTCCAAAACTTTCTACCCAATTTCCATGAGCTTTTCCCTTTTAGTACCATTACCACGCTCACTTTTTGTGGTTTTGAAGATTTGGGGTGGGGGGGGGGGGGGGTGTGGGGGGTTGGGGAATGGTGTACTGCATCATTATCGTGACGAATGTCCATGACTTTTACAGACTATAGCAACCCCACCCACTATTCGAAAATGTCCAGGCCTGGAAAAATATTTTCATTTTCCATAACTTTTCCAGGATTCCATGACCTGTATGAACCCTGTTTATTCTATATATATCTTGTTTGACAGAGTTCATGGAGCTGTGTCAAAAAAGATATAACAGATTAAATGCCAATGTACTGAGGCAAAATAGGTCTAAACACTTTGTGAATTCAGAGTCTCTCAGAGTAATTATTTGATATAGCAAAAGATTTTTTATTCAATTAATAAAAATTAACTCTGTAACTTATATGCAATTAACAGGTCAAATTTGTACTGAAGGTGTGGTAAATAGTTTGGTGATAGAAAGTTATATACAATTAACAGGGTTATTCAATTAAGCGATGACCAATCATGTGAACCCCACTGTAGTAAATGAAGCATTTAAAAGAAAATTCATTTCTGGAAAATTTGAGGAATGATAATGTGTTGCATTCAAAACAAAACACAGGATAAAATGGGAGTATTATTGACCAAAACAGCAACACTGATGTAATTAAACAGTACCCAGAGAGATTTTTTTTATTTATTTGTTCATTTATTAATTTATTTATTGGAGTTTAATGACACTTTCGACAGCCAGGGTCACCTCGTGTCGGACAGTTTTATGGATGGAAGAAGCTGGAGTACCCAGAGAGAACTGCCAACAATGGCGAGCAACTGTCAGACTTCCCAACATACGAACTCCGAACAAGAAGGGTTAGCACTGGTTGAAGACAAGTGCACTGTCAACTAGCAGTACGCCTTAGTACACAGTGCCACCATACCCCCAAGAGGGCAGTGACAATCAGGATAAAGTACCTTGTCCAAGGATACAATGCAGTTACCCCTGGTGGGAATCGAACAGTGGACCTTTCGGAATGAAGTCCAATGCCGTACCACTGAGCCACTGTGCTCCCTATCCAGAGAAAGCAATGACATGCTGATTAAAATGTATAAACAAAGTTAAAGTCTCTGGTTGAGAGTATCAGTTGCATTGTTCCAGGAACCTATCCAAATGTGGCTTAACCCTTGAAGGCCTATTTCTTGCCTTCACTAACATCATGGCCTTAGAACAGGCACCTCAAAATGCAAAGTCCTGCAGATTGTTGAGAAAATACTATGGCAGTGATTTCTTGTCAAGTCTTGGCTGTCTTTACAGCCATCCTTGTTCAAATCATTATAAATTTACCCCTTTACCTAACCTGAAAAGCAGACTACACTTGCAAAAATAATTCTCGAATAACTAATTTGTTTCATTTTTTGTCTCAAAAACATAGGTTATGACCCCTCGTTGGAATGAGCTCGACGAGCTCGTTCCAACGAGGGGTCATAACCTATGTTTTTGAGACAAAAAATGAAAAAAATAATGAAAATTAATTGCCGATTTTTGAGAATAGCGCTGGCCGGTTTTGGCCGTTATGTTGGGTAAAGGGTTAAAGTAACACCACAAAATTTATTAAAATTACTAATTACTGTTCACGTCACTGCAAAAACATTAAAACTGCAACTGAAATTCAGTAAACAAAGGAAAATAACTCTTAATTTTCATTAAATCAGAGGGCATATTCGATACCTTGTGAAAAAGCAGCAGGATGAAAAGACAGACTGACAGAGAGATTTCATTCTTATGTTGGGTAACTTGGTGAGTGAGTTCAATTAGATAGATTCTTTCAATCAACTCTGATCCTAATGTGCATGTACTTGCACACCAAAAATACGGAAAATTTGATCATAATTGTTACTGGAAGATGTAACCTAAAATAGCAAAAAGTTAAAAAATTTATAGTAATTTATATATTTTTTATACTTACCAATGACCCAGACATAGCTGGTGCTAACTCTTAAAATATAGGGCCAAACACAAATTTTGCCCCCCAATCCCCAAAATTTGCATCTAAAACTAAAGAAAACATGTCCTGAAAGGCCCTCCACACTTCGCCCCCACTGCGCATGCGCAGTGTCAAGGACGTTCCGAAATTGGCGCCATTTATCATTCTAATAACCAGTGCCTGGTAAGCGCTATGTACTCAGCGGGGAAGCAAGAGTTCCCAACTCCTGGGAGGGCCATCCCCGTCTGGGTCATTGGTAAGTATAAAAAATATATAAATTACTATAAATTTTTTAACATTTTTATACTGTACCAATGACCCAGACATAGCTGAATAGCAAAAAGGCTGGAGGGCCAAGGACATAGAGCAAAATGGAATACGCTCAATAAAATAAAATAGAGTCATCCCCTGTAGGGAAAAGAAGTAATAGGCCTTACATGTATCTTTCTTATTTATGATAAATTAGAAAGATACAACACCTTCCAAAAATTGAGCTTCATACATCCATGTACTCTATTAATATCCAATAATCCTTATACTAATAATTTTTAAAGTAAGCCAATAATAAAGTAAGTCTAGAGAATAGAGACTCTTATACTCCTAAAAGTGTCTGAGAATTGCATAATCATGTCCGTTGACATATGCAATATTCAAAAGCTATACTTTAAAAACTAAGACTTGAATGAATTTTATAAACTTAAACTTCTCACTAAACAACCATCCCAATAACAGCTCAGAATTACTAACTCCGGAGGAGGTATCCCCTTGTTTTCATAGTAAAAACAGGTGACCCAAGGGAACACCCTCCCCCCCCCCACTTTTTCTTGCCCTGGGTCAAATAGCCCAGAGCGAAGAGGGCAGCCGAACGGAGACACTGCCGAAACAGACAGCCTACCTAGCAATAGTAGCAACTGTTAAGTGAATGACATTCTGAGCAGTAGATAATAGACCTAACAATAGAGGCCTCCAGAAATGGACTCGATATTTCTGAGATAAAATTCATGAATGTGGATGGCTGAGCGCAATGAGCAGCCTTCAAAAATCTATAATAGCAACACTATTAATGTAAGCCCAAGAAGTAGAAGAACTCTTACTTCATGAGCCGAAATCTTAAGCACAACTGCTAAGTCAATGATATACCATAAGCAGTACGCTAGTTAATAGAATCCATTAACAATAAAATGGAGCGTAACGTCCTTCTACTAGACATCAAAGACAGAAGAAGCTTACGCCCTTGTAATAAACAGATATCTGTTTATAAATACATAAACTGTACCCGGAAAGAGTAAAGGCCTATGCCCATACGAAGACGGAAGGACCTTAAAATAATAGGTTCCGGATAATAGGAGCCTAACTCTTATGCAACAATCCAACCTAAATAGTAACGGAAGTATTGATTCCGAAACTATGAAAGTGAAAATCATCCATCGATAGTGCATGAAACTCACTGACTCTACAGTAAAAGAGAAACCAACAGAATTACTGTCTAAAAGGTCAGAATTTGAAAACTACTGTTTCCAGAGGCTCAATGATTACTTAGCTAAATAAGAACCGAAGTTAAAAACCGTATAGGAATTTAATCTAAAGATTCTAAGTCTATTTATCAAAAAGTTACTAACTGACTTAGATAAAGAGACAAAAGACTCAATTGTAAACTATCGTAGAGTGCATAGGTATGAAGTAACATAAACCTATAACCTAAATAATAACAGGCTGCAGTAGATCTTGTGAAACAAGTATACTAAAAAATAGCAATGAGTAGTATGGAGGGATCAACAATATGAACATAATGAACCCTACACCACGACGGAAGAGCCTCCACTTTAGTCGCATAGAATAGCGAAGAAGAGGATCTCCTATAGTAAGAAATCGCGTCCAAATCTCGTCCAGTACAGTGCTTACAATGCAATACGGACCACACAACGGAATACATGAAGGTTGCGACCTTGCTGGTTGTGATAAAGATGACACGATTTACCCAGTGAAAAAAGATCCTCACATAGAGGAAGATTTCACGTTAAGATCCACAGTAGACAAGAGAGTAAATTACTCATGATCTCTGTGAAGATAGAGATGCTATCAACAGAAATGTATTGTGGTTGTTTATCTTAGCAATACCTGCTAAAACAACAGCGCCGGAGGATACGCGTATCCTATCATTCCGTCCTATAGATCAATAGAGCGTAACAGTATTAGCTCAGAGATCTGGACAAGCCAACACATACGTCTGCAATTGATTAGCAAGCTGTGTCATAAATAAAACATCATTGGGCGCTCCCATAGATAGCAAATCTGATTGAATACTTGTTTGATGAGAGTCCATTCTGACAGCAACAAGCGACCCGTAAGAGAACGGGAGTCCGATAAAACAATCAGACGACCCAGAATATGACGGACCAAAACTGAACTTGGTGTACTATAACCAACAGACGGATTCTTTCCATTAAATTGAATAACGGAAACGAAAGAGTGCCTCCCTGGTTCCGGAGATACGCCACTACTGTCGAATTAAAGGACAGGAATTTGGGCATGCGTTTCTGAATAATGTTCGTGCAATGACATAAAGCAAGCCTAAAAAACATTATTCCGCGGAAGTTAAACTGATAGCTAAAAGACTGCGGAACCCAAAGACCCTGGCACTTCGAATCCGTAGGGATCAGTATATATCCCAATCTGTTTGACTGGCAACCGTCATAACAGCCACACTCGGGTCCGGCAACTGCGGCGGCACTCTCTGAGTCAACCACCGAATGTTTGCCCCAGTCTGAATCTCTTGTAACACTAGATAGACAAGAGAATGTATAAATCGAGCAATTCATGGATTGCCGGAAAGTTGCCGTCGAAGAGAAGCTCCTCCGAGAACGAAGCGACTCTGAGAGAGTTCTTAACCTTACTATCCACGCGTGGATGTAGCTAGGGCTGCTTCACGTCTAACCAACTCCAATCAGCCACTGAAGGGCGGAGTTATACGTGAACAAACTACTGCCCTCAAAAGAAATTACATTGAGAATAATATCCCGTAAATCTTTTCTTGAAGACGTAATGATAACGCCTCAGTAAGGCGGATTACGTATAATAAAGCGTCTAAGTTAAGTCTACTATACATAATGTCGTTCCCAACATTGAAATTGGAAAAGACATAAACGGCGAAAAAGAATATATGCAGTCTTTAATCACACCGTCTAGACGCATATGAACTCTCGGTATGCCCTGCTCTGCCAAAATAAACTATTTGTAAAAATGATAAAATGGCAGAAATGAGCCACGCGGACAAGAAACTAAACTATCTTGCTTAGTAGCAGGCTTGTATATATATATAAATATATAGCGTCGAAAAATAAAACACATGTTGTAATGACAATATTGGACTGCGTCGGTAAGTCAGGGACAATGTCCCTGTACCGATCGAAAAATCCGAGTCCAATGACGCTATAAGTCTCTTATCCAAGATCGCAGCAATGAAGTCCGAAAAATAATCACTGGAAGAAATGCCAGAAGATATGAAAGGCATCTTCCGATACTAGTAAAGGGAAAACTCGAAATCTTTCGAATCCCTTTCGCCATCCTGTCGGACCCTATAAAGCGTTCGGTCGTCCGTAGCTGATGCAACCGCGGACCGCACCGACCCAGCGCCGTCGGATAATTCCTGATTCGACCGAGAAACTGTCAATTGCTGGGATGCTGCGAAACAACTGTGCTAACTCGGATAGCACGTCCGTCACTGAGGCCTGAGGAGAAGCGGTCTTACGATGCATTGCCGCAGGAAGCTCCGAGATCGTTACCCCGTGCATACTTCCAATATGCGAGCGAACGGAGTGTATAGGCCTCGTGTCCCTTGGCTACCGGATGGCGCGACCTATTCGCCGTGGAAACACTGAATGCCAAAACTGATCGGATACTCGAGGTCACGTAGCCAATGTGCGGTCGTGTGCCCTGCTGTGAGGATGAGGAAGCATTAAAGACAGTCTCTCGGACTGTCAATATAACGGAGCGTCCCGAGCAACGGACATATGCTCCGAATGTAAAATATCTGAACCACAACATGCGGTCCCCTATGTTGTTGGCTTCCTCCGATCTGTCCTCAATCTGCCGTCACTGGGTGAGTACTAAAGTAATTAAAGTGCTCGCATCACCCAAATCTCCTTCCTAGACCGCAACGGACGAACCCGGCAGCCGAACCATTCGATGAATGTACGCTACACCGGGTGAGCTAGCGAATGTCACTCCGTAAGCGATAGACATATTCCATGAGCACTTATTGCCGCTAACTCTTCATTAACTATGACGACAGAGGCACACTTTTGAAAGACATCTCCATAACTCTTCGAACAAGAAACCAGAAATGCTTGGATAGCAAGCATAAAATAATAATATATATATAGCGTCGTTCAATAATTCGAAAGTTTGTGTGACATTATTGGACTATGTCGGAACTGAGGGACGATGTCCCTGAACCGAACCAAAAATTTCTAAGTCCACCGACGCTATCAGTTTCTTATCCGGCATCGCAGCATATGTTGTTCCGAAAGGGAAAGCTTGAAATCCTCCGAATCCCTTTCAGTATCCCGTCGGACCGGATGAAACTTTCGGATGTCCGTACCCGCTTCCGCGGAGCGTCCCGACCCAGCATCGTCGGATAAAATATATGCGACAGATTCAGTTGATGCTGGGATGCTGCGATAAACTGTGCTATTAAGGAAAGCACGTCCGTTCCCGAGGCCTGTGCAGTAGCGGACTTACGATGCATTGCCGCTGGAAGCTCCGTGTACGTTGACTCCCGCACACTTCCTATGCGAACGTCCGGAGTCTGCAGGCCTAGAGTCCCCGGCTACCGACCCAGCGCTGTCGGATAATTCTCGATCCGACACCGTTTCTGTCGGCTGCTGGGATGCTGCGATAAGCTGTGCTATGTGCACAAGAATGTCCGGCGTCGAGACCTGCGGAGGCGCAGTCTATCGCTGCTTCGCCGAGGGCAGCTCCGCATCAGATGGCTCCCGCATACTTTTCCTATGCGAACGTCCGGAGTCCATCGGTCTCGAATCCCTGGCTGCCGGATGGTGTGACCTGGTCGCCGAAGAATCCTTGATCGGCGAAGCTGGTAATATATCGGCGGTCACGCAGCCAAGGTGCGGTCGTGTGCGCTGACGAGAAGAGGAAGCCTTAGCAGTCTCAGCGGACTGCCTATACAACGGAGCATCCCGAGCGACGGACGTATGCTCCGCTAGCGACACATTTGTACCACAACATCTGGGGCCAGATGTTGTTGAACGAGAGAGGGGCCTCTCTCGCTTACCGTCCGGATGGACCGGAACGAGCTATGAACCGGACTAAAAGGCTTCCTCCGTTCTCCCTCCGATCCGCCGTCACTGGGTGTGCATTAAGTTAATTTTATAGTGCTCGCATCACCCCAAAATTCCTTCTAGACCGCAACGGACGAACCCGGCTGCCGAACCATTCGGTGAATGGACGCTACACCGGGCGAGCTAGCGGACGTCAAAGGCCGTCGAACCTACTAGGGTCCTCTTAGGCAATTGGCGTATTACATGAGCACTTTTCCGCTAGCCCTTCATTAATTGTGACGACGGAGGCACACTGTTGGAAGACATCACAGATACATCACCCTAATCTTGATCGTCTGAAATAGAAATTGATAAAGTAGAGTGACCCTGCGGGGAAAGGACCGGAGTGTCCAAATCCCCAACAACATACCGTGACATACGCTTCCCATATTGTCATCGAAATCATACGATACAGAACAGGAGTTAATGCGAGTACACTGACCACATATAGAATGATAATAAGGTCAGAGGAAGACTTCCTCTTAAAACAATTGATCAATATCCTTTCAATGTGAAAAGAAAACAAGTCCTGGTACTCGCACTAACCCCTGGCAATCAAAATACATAATAATAATATGATCCATTAATATAGAAAAAATAATTGAAATCAAAATATTTTGAAAAAATATTTTTTCAGAACAGCCCAAGTTTCTGAAAAGTAACGTTGAGCCCCAATGGATCCCAAGCCTAAGTGTGGACAAAAATTTTAAAAATATTTTAAACAATTTATTCAACACTTACGAACAATAATAATGTATCTAGTTATGATTAAAATAACATAAAGATATTATTATTTAGAAATCCCCCCTCACACAGAGGGCTGTTGTAAATGTAAACAATGAGTGTAAAAACACTAAAATAAGACTCCAGGCACCCAGGCCCGAAATCAGTTACCAAAAATACACTATCTGATGCAAAACAGAGACTTCCAGGGAAGAAACTGCAGAACATCAGATGGTAGATGCAGAACACAACGCCTAACCACCCGTAGGTGAAGACGTAAACATGGGGAAAGAACATTATTCATTCTGTTATTCAGCTAAAACTCCCAAGAAATTTTAGTAATAATAATTACAGAAACTATGTCAAAAACATGGGAGAATAGCAAGGGGAAACTTAAAGGACAGGGAGAGAGGAAAACACTTGAAAAAACAGTGTAACTAAACAATCAGAATGACAACAAAATGGCTGCTGCCTTGAAAGTTAAAAAATTTATAGTAATTTATATATTTTTTATACTTACCAATGACCCAGACATAGCTGGTGCTAACTCTAAAAATATAGGGCCAAACACAAATTTTGCCCCCCAATCCCCAAAATTTGCATCTAAAACTAAAGAAAACATGTCCTGAAAGGCCCTCCACACCTCGCCCCCACTGCGCATGCGCAGTGTCAAGGACGTTCCAAAATTGGCGCCATTTATCATTCTAATAACCAGTGCCTGGTAAGCGCTATGTACTCAGCGGGGAGGCAAGAGTTCCCAACTCCTGGGAGGGCCATCCCCGTCTGGGTCATTGGTAAGTATAAAAAATATATAAATTACTATAAATTTTTTAACATTTTTATACTGTACCAATGACCCAGACATAGCTGAATAGTAAAAAGGCTGGAGGGCCAAGGACATAGAGCAAAATGGAATATGCTCAATAAAATAAAATAGAGTCATCCCCTGTAGGGAAAAGAAGTAATAGGCCTTACATGTATCTTTCTTATTTATGATAAATTAGAAAGATACAACACCTTCCAAAAATTGAGCTTAATACATCCATGTACTCTATTAATATCCAATAATCCTTATACTAATAATTTTTAAAGTAAGCCAATAATAAAGTAAGTCTAGAGAATAGAGACTCTTATACTCTTAAAAGTGTGTGAGAATTGCATAATCATGTCCGTTGACATATGCAATATTCAAAAGCTATACTTTAAAAACTAAGACTTGAATGAATTTTATAAACTTAAACTTCTCACTAAACAACCATCCCAATAACAGCTCAGAATTACTAACTCCGGAGGAGGTATCCCCTTGTTTTCATAGTAAAAACAGGTGACCCAAGGGAACACCCTCCCCCCCCCCCCCCCCCCCTTTTTCTTGCCCTGGGTCAAATAGCCCAGAGCGAAGAGGGCAGCCGAACGGAGACACTGCCAAAACAGACAGCCTACCTAGCTATAGTAGCAACTGTTAAGTGAATGACATTCTGAGCAGTAGATAATAGACCTAACAATAGAGGCCTCCAGAAATGGACTCGATATTTCTGAGATAAAATTCATGAATGGATGGCTGAGCGCAATGAGCAGCCTTCAAAAATCTATAATAGCAACACTATTAATGTAAGCCCAAGAAGTAGAAGAACTCTTACTTCATGAGCCGAAATCTTAAGCACAACTGCTAAGCCAATGATATACCATAAGCAGTACGCTAGTTAATAGAATCCATTAACAATAAAATGGAGCGTAACGTCCTTCTACTAGACATCAAAGACAGAAGAAGCTTACGCCCTTGTAATAAACAGATATCTGTTTATAAATACATAAACTGTACCCGGAAAGAGTAAAGGCCTATGCCCATACGAAGACGGAAGGACCTTAAAATAATAGGATCCGGATAATAGGAGCCTAACTCTTATGCAACAATCCAACCTAAATAGTAACGGAAGTATTGATTCCGAAACTATGAAAGTGAAAATCATCCATCGATAGTGCATGAAACTCACTGACTCTACAGTAAAAGAGAAACCAACAGAATTACTGTCTAAAAGGTCAGAATTTGAAAACTACTGTTTCCAGAGGCTCAAATGATTACTTAGCTAAATAAGAACCGAAGTTAAAATCCGTATAGGAATTTAATCTAAAGATTCTAAGTCTATTTATCAAAAAGTTACTAACTGACTTAGATAAAGAGACAAAAGACTCAATTGTAAACTATCGTAGAGTGCATAGGTATGAGGTAACATAAACCTATAACCTAAATAACAACGGGCTGCAGTAGATCTTGTGAAACAAGTATACTAAAAACTAGCAATGCGTAGTATGGAGGGATCAACCATATGAACATAATGATCCCTACACCACGACGGAAGAGCCTCCACTTTAGTCGCATAGAATAGCGAAGAAGAGGATCTCCTATAGTAAGAAATCGCGTCCAAAGCTCGTCCAGTACAGTGCTTACAATGCAATACGGACCACACAACGGAATACATGAAGGTTGCGACCTTGCTGGTTGTGATAAAGATGACACGATTTACCCAGTGAAAAAAAGATCCTACATAGAGGAAGATTTCACGTTAAGATCCACAGTAGACAAGAGAGTAAATTACTCATGATCTCTGTGAAGATAGAGATGCTATCAACAGAAATGTATTGTGGTTGTTTATCTTAGCAATACCTGCTAAAACAACAGCGCCGGAGGATACGCGTATCCTATCATTCCGTCCTATAGATCAATAGAGCGTTAACAGTATTAGCTCAGAGATCTGGACAAGCTAACACATACGTCTGCAATTGATAAGCAAGCTGTGTCATAAATAAAACATCATTGGGCGCTCCCATAGATAGCAAATCTGATTAAATACTTGTTTGTTGAGAGTCCATTCTGACAGCAACAAGCGACCCGTAAGAGAACGGGAGTGCGATAAAACAATCAGACGACCCAGAATATGACGGACCAAAACTGAACTTGGTGTACTATAACCAACAGACGGATTCATTCCATTAAATTGAATAACGGAAACGAAAGAGTGCCTCCCTGGTTCCGGAGATACGCCACTACTGTCGAATTAAAGGACAGGAATTTGGGCATGCGTTTCTGAATAATGTTCATGCAATGACATAAAGCAAGCCTAAAAAACATTATTCCGCGGAAGTTAAACTGATAGCTAAAAGACTGCGGAACCCAAAGACCCTGGCACTTCGAATCCGTAGGGATCAGTATATATCCCAATCTGTTTGACTGGCAACCGTCATAACAGCCACACTAGGGTCCGGCAACTGCGGCGGCACTCTCTGAGTCAACCACCGAATGTTTGCCCCAGTCTGAATCTCTTGTAACACTATATAGACAAGAGAATGTATAAATCAAGCAATTCATGGATTGCCGGAAAGTTGCCGTCGAAGAGAAGCTCCTCCGAGAACGAAGCGACTCTGAGAGAGTTCTTAACCTACTATCCACGCGTGGATGCAGCTAGGGCTGCATCACGTCTAACTAACTCCAATCAGCCACTGAAGGGCGGAGTTATACGTGAACAAACTACTGCCCTCAAAAGAAATTACATTGAGAATAATATCCCGTAAATCTTTTCTTGAAGACGTAATGATAACGCCTCAGTAAGGCGGATTACGTATAATAAAGCGTCTAAGTTAAGTCTACTATACATAATGTCGTTCCCAACATTGAAATTGGAAAAGACATAAACGGCGAAAAAGAATATATGCAGTCTTTAATCACACCGTCTAGACGCATATGAACTCTCGGTATGCCCTGCTCTGCCAAAATAAACTATATGTAAAAAAGATAAAATGGCAGAAATGAGCCACGCGGACAAGAAACTAAACTATCATGCTTAGTAGCAGGCTTGTATATATATATATATAATATATAGCGTCGAAAAATAAAACACATGTTGTAATGACAATATTGGACTGCGTCGGTAAGTCAGGGACAAAGTCCCTGTACCGATCGAAAAATCCGAGTCCAATGACGCTATAAGTCTCTTATCCAAGATCGCAGCAATGAAGTCCGAAAAATAATCACTGGAAGAAATGCCAGAAGATATGAAAGGCATCTTCCGATACCACTAAAGGGAAAACTCGAAATCTTTCGAATCCCTTTCGCCATCCTGTCGGACCCTATAAAGCGTTCGGTCGTCCGTAGCTTGATGCAACCGCGGACCGCACCGACCCAGCGCCGTCGGATAATTCCTGATTCGACCGAGAAACCGTCAATTGCTGGGATGCTGCGAAACAACTGTGCTAACTCGGATAGCACGTCCGTCACTGAGGCCTGAGGAGCAGCGGTCTTACGATGCATTGCCGCAGGAAGCTCCGAGATCGTTACCCCGTGCATACTTCCAATATGCGAGCGAACGGAGTGTATAGGCCTCGTGTCCCTTGGCTACCGGATGGCGCGACCTATTCGCTGTGGAATCACTGAATGCCGAAACTGATCGGATACTCGAGGTCACGTACCCAATGTGCGGTCGTGTGCCCTGCTGTGAGGATGAGGAAGCATTAAAGACAGTCTCTCGGACTGTCAATATAACGGAGCGTCCCGAGCAACGGACATATGCTCCGAATGTAAAATATCTGAACCACAACATGCGGTCCCCTATGTTGTTGGCTTCCTCCGATCTGTCCTCAATCTGCCGTCACTGGGTGAGTACTAAAGTAATTAAAGTGCTCGCATCACCCAAATCTCCTTCCTAGACCGCAACGGACGAACCCGGCAGCCGAACCATTCGATGAATGTACGCTACACCGGGTGAGCTAGCGAATATCACTCCGTAAGCGATAGACATATTTCATGAGCACTTATTGCCGCTAACTCTTCAATAACTATGACGACAGAGGCACACTTTTGAAAGACATCTCCATAACTCTTCGAACAAGAAACCGGAAATGCTTGGATAGCAAGCATAAAATAATAATATATATAGCGTCGTTCAATAATTCGAAAGTTTGTGTGACATTATTGGACTATGTCGGAACTGAGGGACGATGTCCCTGAATCGAACCAAAAATTTCTAAGTCCACCGACGCTATCAGTTTCTTATCCGGCATCGCAGCATATGTTGTTCCGAAAGGGAAAGCTTGAAATCCACCGAATCCCTTTCGGTATCCCGTCGGACCGGATGAAACTTTCGGACGTCCGTACCCGCTTCCGCGGAGCGTCCCGACCCAGCATCGTCGGATAAAATATATGCGACAGATTCAGTTGATGCTGGGATGCTGCGATAAACTGTGCTATTAAGGAAAGCACGTCCGTTCCCGAGGCCTGTGCAGTAGCGGACTTACGATGCATTGCCGCTGGAAGCTCCGTGTACGTTGACTCCCGCACACTTCCTATGCGAACGTCCGGAGTCTGCAGGCCTCGAGTCCCCGGCTACCGACCCAGCGCTGTCGGATAATTCTCGATCCGACACCGTTTCTGTCGGCTGCTGGGATGCTGCGATAAGCTGTGCTATGTGCACAAGAATGTCCGGCGTCGAGACCTGCGGAGGCGCAGTCTATCGGTGCTTCGCCGAGGGCAGCTCCGCATCAGATGGCTCCCGCATACTTCCTATGCGAACGTCCGGAGTCCATCGGTCTCGAATCCCTGGCTGCCGGATGGTGTGACCTAGTCGCCGAAGAATCCTTGATCGGCGAAGCTGGTAATATATCGGCGGTCACGCAGCCAAGGTGCGGTCGTGTGCGCTGACGAGAAGAGGAAGCCTTAGCAGTCTCAGCGGACTGCTTATACAACTGAGCGTCCCGAGCGACGGACGTATGCTCCGCTAACGACACATTTGTACCACAACATCTGGGGCCAGATGTTGTTGAACGAGAGAGGGGCCTCTCTCGCTTGCCGTCCGGATGGACCGGAACGAGCTATGAACCGGACTAAAAGGCTTCCTCCGTTCTCCCTCCGATCCGCCATCACTGGGTGTGCATTAAGTTAATTTTATAGTGCTCGCATCACCCCAAAATTCCTTCTAGACCGCAACGGACGAACCCGGCTGCCGAACCATTCGGTGAATGGACGCTACACCGGGCGAGCTAGCGGACGTCAAAGGCCGTCGAACCTACTAGGGTCCTCTTAGGCAATTGGCGTATTACATGAGCACTTTTCCGCTAGCCCTTCATTAATTGTGACGATGGAGGCACACTGTTGGAAGACATCACAGATACATCACCCTAATCTTGATCGTCTGAAATAGAAATTGATAAAGTAGAGTGACCCTGCGGGGAAAGGACCGGAGTGTCCAAATCCCCAACAACATACCGTGACATACGCTTCCCATATTGTCATCGAAATCATACGATACAGAACAGGAGTTAATGCGAGTACACTGACCACATATAGAAAGATAATAAGGTCAGAGGAAGACTTCCTCTTAAAACAATTGATCAATATCCTTTCAATGTGAAAAGAAAACAAGTCCTGGTACTCGCACTAACCCCTGGCAATCAAAATACATAATAATAATATGATCCATTAATATAGAAACAAGAGGCCCCACGTGGCCTTAATCGCTCACCTGACAAAGTGACTCTAAGAAGTATTTTAGGTCACCTTCACCATGTCATGCCTCATCAACATTAACTGGTTGAGTGATAGATTTTGTTTGAAGTTCAACATTTGTTACCTAAAATTAGTTTTATTTAAAATCATTGGTGTGTGGCCAATCTCCAATGATTTTTAATAAAGCAAATTTATCTCTGCAGACAAACTGGTTTAGCATGAAGCACAAACAAGGAATGTGAAGAGATAGCCTTGGACATCTCTCCCCAACTGTGGATATCTTCCATGTGCTACATGTATATATTTGCATGCAAGAAAACAAAAATTTTCACAAATTTTATTTTTTTTTATCATCATTGGAACAAGCTCAAACAGCTTATTCCAATAGGGGTATGGGAAGATCAGGTATATTTTTGAGACAGAAATGTGAATATATAAATAATGGTGTTTTTTTGTGAATGATGCTGGAGAATTTTGCGTAAAGATATGGTAAATGGTTTGTTCTAGATACAGAATGATGCAAAAGTATTTAAATTTGATTAGGCAAGTTGTTCCTATAATGCATTTAAAAATTGAAGTAACTGTTTTTTTGCTGACGAACTTTTAGATGTGTGTGTCTGTGTTTGTGTGTGTGTGTGTGTGTTTGTGTGTGTGTGTTTGTGGGGGGGGGGGGGGGGGGGTAAGAGTGTTCTTGCAAACAAAATTCCTGAATAAATGGAAAATTTTATTTTTTGTGTGAAAGACATAGTGCGTGAATGTTGATTGGAACAAGCTTAGAGAGCTCATTTTAATGTGAAGTCATAAAGCTGTGTTTTACGTACGAAATTCTGGAATAACTAAAAAAATTGCTTTTTTGACTCAAAAAGCATGGTGTGCGACCTCTCATTGGAATGAGCTCAAAAAGCTCATTCCAATGGGGTATTTACAAGCGATAAGTACATGTATGTTTAAGAGACAAAAATTAAAATTTGAATAGCGATTTTTGCGAAGAATGCTGACAAGTTTTGGCAGTTATGCTGGTAAAAAGGTAAGATATGCAAAGTGGTTGTTTTTTAGAGGCGACATTTAATTAAGGGGAATTAACCCTTGATTACTGAGGTAACTTCTAAAAGTACTGAAATTTCATGAAGCAATGTGAATAACAGACAACAGTTGCCTAAAAATTTCATGAATAACTAAAATTTTTATTCCTTTGTCTCGAAAACATGGCATATGACCTTTGTTGGAATGAGCTGAATGCGTGTGTTCCAATGAGGGGTCATAAAATTTGAACGAAGATTTGTGTGAATAATGCATTAGTACTGCTAGATTTGGGTAAACGGTTCACCCTGGATACCACCCCTTCTATAGTAGATCTTTTCTGCAAATTTTGTCTAAGATTCTATCAACTTTACAAATAAATACGTTCATGAATCACAATCAGATCCACCCTACAATGTTGCATACCAAATATCAAAAGATTCTGCCTGCTGGATCTGGAGAAGAAGATTTTTTAAGAAATATGCCTGAAACGCACTAAGTTAAAATTTGGGCTCCTATACGGAGCCCAAATATAAACCCAGGGGGCCGATTTGAACAAACTTGAATCAGATCCACCCCACAATGTTGCTTACCAAATATGAAAAGATTCTGAAGCTGGATCTGGAGAAGAAGATTTTTTAAGAAATTTGCCTGAAATGCACTAAGTTCGAATTCAAGCTTCTATAGTGAGCCCAAATATGAAACTAGGAAGCCGATTTGAACAAACTTGAATCAGATCCACCCCACAATGTTGCATACCAAATATCAAAAGATTCTGCCTGCTGGATCTGGAGAAGAAGATTTTTTAATAAATTTGCCCGAAATGCACTAAGTGCGAATTCGGGCTTCTATATTAAGCCCAAATATGAATCCAGGGGGCCGATTTGAACAAACTTGAATCAGATCCACCCCGCAATGTTGCATACCAAATATCAAAAGATTCTGCCTGCTGGATCTGGAGAAGAAGATTTTTGAAGAAATTTGCCTGAAATGCACTAAGTGCGAATTCGGGCTTCTATATTAAGCCCAAATATGAATCCAGGGGGCCGATTTGAACAAACTTGAATCAGATCCACCCCGCAATGTTGCATACCAAATATCAAAAGATTCTGCCTGCTGGATCTGGAGAAGAAGATTTTTGAAGAAATTTGCCCGAAATGCACTAAGTTTGAATTCGAGCTTCTATAGTGAGCCCAAATATGAATCCAGGTGGCTGATTTGAACAAACTTGAATCAGATCCACCCCGCAATGTTGCATACCAAATATCAAAAGATTCTGCCTGCTGCATCTGGAGAAGATGATTTTTTAAGAAATTTGCCTGAAATGCACTAAGTTCGAATTCGAGCTTCTATAGTGAGCCCAAATATGAATCTAGGAAGCCGATTTGAACAAACTTGAATCAGATCCACCCCACAATGTTGCATACCAAATATCAAAAGATTCTGCCTGCTGGATCTGGAGAAGAAGATTTTTTAATAAATTTGCTTGAAATGCACTAAGTTCAAATTTGGGCTCCTATACTGAGCCCAAATATAAACCCAGGGGGCCGATTTGAACAAACTTGAATCAGATCCACCCCACAATGTTGCTTACCAAATATGAAAAGATTCTGCCTGCTGGATCTGGAGAAGAAGATTTTTTAAGAAATTTGCATGAAATGCACTAAGTTCAAATTCGAGCTTCTATAGTGAGCCCAAATATGAATCTAGGAAGCCGATTTGAACAAACTTGAATCAGATCCACCCCACAATGTTGCATACCAAATATCAAAAGATTCTGCCTTCTGGATCTGGAGAAGAAGATTTTTTAAGAAATTTGCCTAAATGCACTAAGTTCGAAATCGGGCTCCTATACTGAGCCCAAATATGAACCCAGGGGGCCGATTTGAACAAACTTGAATCAGATCCACCCTACAATGTTGCATACCAAATATCAAAAGATTCTGCCTGCTGGATCTGGAGAAGAAGATTTTTTAAGAAATTTGCCTGAAATGCACTAAGTTCGAAATCGGGCTCCTATACTGAGCCCAAATATTAACCCAGGGGGCCGATTTGAACAATCTTGAATCAGATCCACCCCACAATGTTGCTTACCAAATATGAAAAGATTCTGCCTGCTGGATCTGGAGAAGAAGATTTTTTAAGAAATTTGCCTGAAATGCACTAAGTTCGAATTCGGGCTTCTATAGTAAGCCCAAATATGTATCCAGGGGGCCGATTTGAACAAACTTGAATCAGATCTACCCCGCAACATTGCATACCAAATATCAAAAGATTCTGCCTGCTGGATCTGGAGAAGAAGATTTTTGAAGAAATTTGCCTGAAATGCACTAAATTCGAATTCGAGCTCCTATAGTGAGCCCAAATATGAATCTAGGGAGCCGATTTGAACAAACTTGAATCAGATCCACCCTACAATGTTGCATACCAAATATCAAAAGATTCTGCCTGCTGGATCTGGAGAAGAAGATTTTCAAAGAAATTTGCCTGAAATGCAGTAAGTTCAAATTTGGGCTCCTATACTGAACCCAAATATAAACCCAGGGGGCCGATTTGAACAAACTTGAATCAGATCCACCCCACAATGTTGCATACCAAATATCAAAAGATTCTGCCTGCTGGATCTGGAGAAGAAGATTTTTTAAGAAATTTGCCTGAAATGCACTAAGTTCGAAATCGGGCTCCTATACTGAGCCCAAATATGAACCCAGGGGGCCGATTTGAACAAACTTGAATCAGATCCACCCTACAATGTTGCATACCAAATATCAAAAGATTCTGCCTGCTGGATCTGGAGAAGAAGATTTTTTAATGTTTTTCCCATTGCCTACAGTGTTAAAAAGTGCTGACTCAGCACTTTTTCAAAGTCCCGAAACTGTACCCTATGATAAAACCGATGGCAATTTTTTTTTACCAATCCTTTCTGTTGGTCCTAAGGAAGCTGCACACCAAATAAAAATTCTCAGTGCCGTGCAGTTTTGGAGATATGGGCGTTTTAAATTTTTTCTATTTTTAGCTCCTGTGGTTCCCACGGGGCTGCGGGAAAATTTTTTTTTGCATAAATCAAGTACTCATGACCCAATAAGCCCTCACATAAAATTTGGTTCAAATCAGCCTCTCGGTTTGGAAAATAGAAATTTTGGGCGGGGCAAAAAATTTTGCCCCTCTCATAACAACGTCAAGTATAGCCCCACAAACTTCTCTTGAACAAATCTGAGTCTACACCTCAAAAGGAAGCTGCACACCAAATATCAAGTCTGTGCTACTGCTGGTTCATGAGAAGAAGATTAACAAAGATTTTGGTGCCCCTTGGGGGTGTGGCACCACCCAGGAGGAGGGGCAACTTCATTTGAACAAATCTGAATTGGCATTAGGTAATAAACATTTAGCCAACATTTGAATAAAATTGGGCTAGTGGTTTAGGAGGAGAAGTCGATAATGTAAAGTTAACGCCGGACGGACGACGACGGACGACGGACAGAAAGTGATTAGTTAAGCTCCCCTTGAGCTTCGCTCAGGTGAGCTAAAAATAATTGAAATCAAAATATTTTGAAAAAATATTTTTTCAGAACAGCCCAAGTTTCTGAAAAGTAACGTTGAGCCCCAATGGATCCCAAGCCTAAGTGTGGACAAAAATTTTAAAAATATTTTAAACAATTTATTCAACACTTACGAACAATAATAATGTATCTAGTTATGATTAAAATAACATAAAGATATTATTATTTAGAAATCCCCCCCTCACACAGAGGGCTGTTGTAAATGTAAACAATGAGTGTAAAAACACTAAAATAAGACTCCAGGCACCCAGGCCCGAAATCAGTTACCAAAAATACACCATCTGATGCAAAACAGAGACTTCCAGGGAAGAAACTGCAGAACATCAGATGGTAGATGCAGAACACAACGCCTAACCACCCGTAGGTGAAGACGTAAACATGGGGAAAGAACAGAATTCATTCTGTTATTAAGCTAAAACTCCCAAGAAATTTTAGTAATAATAATTACAGAAACTATGCCAAAAGCATGGGAGAATAGCAAGGGGGCACTTAAAGGACAGAGAGAGAGGAAAAACACTTGAAAAAACAGTGTAACTAAATAATCAGAATGACAACAAAATGGCTGCTGCCTTGAAAATAGGTAACTTAACATAATTTCATTAAAAAATTTTAAGTTACAGCCCTGATAATATTCTGTCACACATTCTTTTCCTCTCCTCTTTTTCTATCCTCCTTAGAATCACCATTTCACTAATATTTATGTGTCTGGCATCATTTAAACTGAGATTTAAAAGCACAAAGATCAGTCAGATGTTAACTGATGAAGGGCCAAACTTAGAATGATAAATGGCGCCAATTTCGGAACGTCCTTGACACTGCGCATGCGCAGTGGGGGCGAGGTGTGGAGGGCCTTTCAGGACATGTTTTCTTTAGTTTTAGATGCAAATTTTGGGGATTGGGGGGCAAAATTTGTGTTTGGCCCTATATTTTTAGAGTTAGCACCAGCTATGTCTGGGTCATTGGTACAGTATAAAAATATAGGTAACTTAACATAATTTCATTAAAAAATTTTAAGTTACAGCCCTGATAATATTCTGTCACACATTCTTTTCCTCTCCTCCTTTTCCATCCTCCTTAGAATCACCACTTCACTAATATTTATGTGTCTGGCATCATTTAAACTGAGATTTAAAAGCACAAAGATCAGTCAGATGTTAACTGATGAAGGGCCAAACTTAGAATGATAAATGGCGCCAATTTCGGAACGTCCTTGACACTGCGCATGCGCAGTGGGGGCGAAGTGTGGAGGGCCTTTCTGGACATGTTTTCTTTAGTTTTAGATGCAAATTTTGGGGATTGGGGGGCAAAATTTGTGTTTGGCCCTATATTTTAAGAGTTAGCACCAGCTATGTCTGGGTCATTGGTACAGTATAAAAATATAGCAATTCAAAGGTCAATAACTCTTGAAAGACAATCCTCAAATTCAATACGGCTCTGATTTACCTGAATTAACACATTTATACCCCAAATTAGGAGAATCAGATAACTTTTTGACTTCTTGCATGACACAACTGGAAATTGCTAAAAATTGCATTTTTAATGGGCAATAACTCAACTGACTTTGTGGACAGTGTAGCTTTAGCCCTGATACATATAAACCTCTAAAGAAATGAAAGTGTCAGTGACACTGTAGCTTAACTTGATTGTGTGTTGTGTTTGATGAAAAGGATAATGTTCAATGTTTATGAAAGGATTATGAAATAAGATAAGAATTGTGATAATTGGGAATATGTTAATTTCTGTTCCCTGTATGCTATGTTCTCAATAAAAATAATTTGAAGTGTAGACTGTACTAAAGAATTGAGGGGTGGGTTAATGTGTCCCACACAGTTAATGTATGTCAACCAAAGTTACCAAGTTACAGTGAAATTATTCCAAAACGAGTCATCCTATCAAGTTACAATGAAATTCCTTCATAAATACAGCCTGTAGACTGTACTAAAGGTTTTCAGGCTTCAGGCCTGTGTTGCCATCACGGTGCTCGATCGCAACCAAAAGGGGACGTCCTCATCTAGGCATTATGCCGAGTCATCTTACCAAGTTACAATGAAATCCCTTCATAAATATGACCTTTAGTCTGTGCTAAAGGTTTTGCGTTCGGGCAGCCGTCATGGTTGAATGATCACGACCAAAAGGGGATGGTCTCATTTAGACATATCTGCAGTCATCCTACCAAGTTACAATGAAATCCCTTCATAAATATGACCTGTAGATTGTGCTAAAGGTTTTCAGACTTCGGGCCCCTGTAGCCATCACAGTTGACTAAACACGACCAAAAGGGGACATTCTCATCTAGACATTATATGGAGTCAACCTACCAAGTTACAATGAAATCCCTCCATAAATACGACCTGTAGACTGTGCTAAAGATTTTCTGGTTTTGGGCACGGGCAATCATCATTTGACAGATTGCGACCAAATGGGGAAGTACTCATCTGGACATCATACGGAGTCATCCTACCAAGTTACAATGGAATCCTTCCATATTAAATATGACCTGTAGACTGTTCTAAAAGTTTTTGTGTTTCAGGCTTGGGCAGCCGTAAAGATTGACAGATCATGACCAAAAGGATATGCTCTCATCTTGATATTATACAGAGTCATCCTACCAAGTTACCATGAAATCCATTCATAAATACAACCTGTAGACTGTGCTAAAGGTTTTCAGGCTCGGGCAGCCATCATGGTTGACCTATCGTGACCAAAAGGGGATGTTCTCATCTAGACATGACCTCAAACCTGCATATGAAATTTTGTGATCGGACAAGAACTACAGAGTGTAGCCTGTGCTAAAGGAAAATGTGAACAGACTCACAACTAACAGATACACAGACTAACAGACTTCCGCACGCGTGATGGCAAGAGCTTACCTCGACTTTGTCAGGTTAAACTAAAAAATCAGGAGAATAAGATTATAACTGTTTGGATTATTGGACAATGTAACTCAAAATAGCTTAAAACTGAAATTATAAGGGCAACACTAACACAAAATAGCTGAAAATTTAAATTATAAAAGCAAAGACCAGACATGTTAAGTTTGAAAAACTCAAAATAGTGAGATTTTTACGTGGCGAAGCTTGTTTTTCCATACAGGACAATACTTTAATTCTATTCCCAACCCCCCACCTCATCCATTACTTTTAGAAATCATGCTCAAAATATAAATAAAATATTGGCAATGTAGCAGGACCAAATGGCACAGCTTCACCCAACTGATTGATAAAATTTAGGTTGAAAACGATTTGCATAAAATAAACTCCCCCCCCCCCCCCCCCCAACCCAGGCATGTGTAAGGCAATTTGTTTGAAATACTGTTTTCTAATCTTCCAAGTTCCACTCACCTTATTTATTGCAGTTAGTACAGTAAACTGAAAATTCAAGACTCAAGTTTGCAAAACAAAACATGGGGTCTCAAAATCGTGAGAATTTGTCCCCCAATCATATAAAAAATCAGGAGCCTCCCGCCAAAATCGTGAAACTTAACATGTCTGGCAAACTCTATCTTGACAGGTTTTGTTGATAGAGCTATATATTATGTCGCTCTGGCTCTCCTAATCCATGTATATTGAAAATCAAGAACAAAAGATTTTAATTGTTTCAGTTACTGGATGACATAACTGTATCAATTGATAGATTGCAGACAGACAATTGAGACTAATGACAGATGGTCAACTGGGACACGATATTATATATACCAGACTATGCATGGGCACACATAAATAATTTTTTGTATGCATTTCACATTTTCAAGAAACTGACATCAGGAACAACTAAACCAATAAGTCAAAACTCTTTAACCTTTTACCCAATGTAACGGCCAAAACCATCCAGCGCTTTTCACAAAAATGACCATTCAATTTTCATTTTTTGTCTCAAAAACATAGCTTATGACCCCTCACTGGAACGAGCTTGTTGAGCTCATCCCAATGAGGGGGTCATAAGCTGTTTTTGATGCAAAAACTGAATTTCTTTTAGTTTTTCAAGAATTTTGTTTGCAAGTGTCGACTAATTTCCATGTTAGACAAAGGGTTAAGATGTAAATTAAAACTGTGATGAAATATAAAATATACATGAGTAATAGTAAAATATATGGACTGAAAAAAAAGTACTCACTTGCAACCTTTTGTGTCTGTTGTAGCTGAGCTTTTCGCTGTTGAAGAAGATGAATCTGCTTCAGCTGCTGTTGTTGCTGCAACTGACTTACAGTTGTAGCTTTTCCTGTTCATAAAAAAAATAGAATTACTCCATAGCATCATAGCATGAGAATGCAATCCCAACCACCTTCTTCATAAAATAAGTTTAACTTACTTTTGTTTTATTTACTATAAATATAAATTATATTAAAACTTGAATAATGCCAAGGATGGCTATGAACCCATGTACCACTGTCATAAAAATACCCACATCCCAATTCACCCACCACTCAATTTTACCAATAGAGCAGTCCACCTTTTGTATCCATAGGACAATAATGCCCCCACTTTACAAGAAACCTTCATGTAAGTAAACTAAAATAAAAAACATTATACCCCACTAAACACCCCACCTTAAGTCTAGACCCCATCCCCACCCAGGTAATTCGGGAGAATTTTAAAACGTCATCCAATATAACCCTGCCATTCCTTCCCCATCTTGACCTGTAGTTTATTACTCAATACAGTATGTGAAAACATCTAAATGCATACTCAAGTTATCATCTGGAAACCCAAAGTATGGACGGATGGACTATGGACAGTCCGACGGACAGACCGACGGACAAGGGTAATACTTAATGCCCTATTAATTTTGGGCATAAAAACAAGACTCAAATATTTACTGACTGATCTTCACTTGAATAATCAAACTGTAAATCATGAAATATATATATAAACCAGATATAGTCTGATTTCCACAACAATTAAATATTTTGTTTGTAATTTCCTTCTGAAAAGTGCTTTAAAAATAGTGTAGCTGCAAACTCATAATGCACAAAACCAATAAAGATGAAAACTTAATGCACAAATAACAGCTGTTTCAGATTTATACTACACACACTTGTTGTGCAGAAATAACCTTTTTATTCTTTAAAAGTTAAAAAATTTATAATAATTTATATATTTTTTATACTTACCAATGACCCAGACTTAGCTGGTGCTAACTCTAAATTATTCAGGGCCAAACACAAATTTTGCCCCCCCAATCCCCAAAATTTGCATCCAAATCAAAAAATCCAATATCCTATATGGTCCTCCATACTTTTGTCCACTGCCCATACACAGTGTCAAGGAAGTACCGAAATTGGCGCCAAATCCTCATTCTTACAACCAGTGCCCGGTAAATGTTATATGATCAGCGGGGAGGTATGAGTTCCCAACTCATGGGTAGGGCCATCCCCGTCTGGGTCGTTGGTAAGTATAAAAAATATATAAATTACTATAAATTTTTTAACATTTTTATACTGTACCAATGACCCAGACTTAGCTGAATAGAAAAAAAGGCTGGAGGGCCTAGGACATAAAGGAAAATCCAATATGCTCAATTACATATATAGAAAAGGAGAAACAGGATTTACATATATCTTTCTTGTTTATACAAAATAAGAAAGACATATTACCAATCCATAATTGAGCACAATAACATCAATCAATGATCTCTATTAACATCCAGATAACCCATTATACTAATTTCTTAAAGGAAAGCCAATAAATAAAGATAGTCCACAGAATGAGACTCTTTATACTCATTTAAAAGTGTCCGCGGATTGTATATTAACGCTCATAGGACACATGACATATACAAATACTTCACACCGAGCTACACTTTAAAAATATTACATAAATGAGATAGACATTAGCTTTACACTTAAAAACCATCCCAGCATCGACTCGGAATTACTGATGACTCCAGAGGAGGTATTCCCTTGCTTTTCACTAAAAAGCAGGTGATATAAGGGAACACCATCCCCCTCCTCCCCCTCCCCTTGCTCTGGGTCAATCACCCCAGAACGAAGAGGGCAGCAGGACAGAGTCACTGCTGGAACAGAAAGCCTGCATAACTATAGTTGCAACTGTTTAGTGGACGACATTCTGAGCAACAGATAACGGACCCAAACATCTAAGGTCCTCAGAAATAGACTCAATATTTCTAAGGTAAACATTTGTGAACGTAGAAGGCTGAGACCAGTATGCAGCCTCCATCAGATCCGTAATAGCAATACTATTAGCATAAGCCCAAGATGCAGACAGTGCTCTAACTTCATGCGCTGAAATCTAAAGCACAGACTGTTGAGTAGAAGATAATCTTTCATAAGCAGTACGAATAGTCAACTGAATCCACCTAGAAATAGAATGGACTGTGATGTCCCTTCTATTTGGAAGCAGAGACAGAAAGAAACGTTTTTGTCCCTTTCTGATAAACTCAGATCTACATTTGTAAATACGCATAGCTCTAACTGGACACAGCAAAGGCCTATGGCCATCTGAGGACGGAAGAGCCTTAATAACAATAGGCTCAGGGTACTTATTAGGAGCCTAATTCTTAGCCAAAAATCCCACGTTGGTAGTCAAAGTAACAGTATTACCAACACTACGATAGTGAGAATCATCAACAGATAGAGCAAGAAGCTCACTAACTCTTCTAGCAGAAAAGAAGGCCAAGAGAAAAGCTGTCTTATAAGATAAGTATTTGAAGTCTACCATGTCAAGGGATTCAAATGGCGCTTCTTTAGCTTCAGAAGAACCCAAGCTAAATTCCACTTAGGAATTAACCTAAGGGTTCTACGTCTATTTATCGAAAAGTTTTTAACTAACTTTGATAAAGAGACATTAGATCCAATTTGTAAGCTATCATGATGAGCATAAGTATCCGATAGCATAGACCTAAAACCCCTAAAAGTTACTGGCTGCAGTTTGATCTCGTCAAACAAGTAGACCAAATGAAAGTGTCAATGACACTGTAGCTCAACTTGACAAACTTGAACTTGGTAAGTTATAAATGAAATGGCAAAATTGAAGATCATTGGTACCAATGTCATTTTTTTTGCCAGTGGCAACATTTTTTGACAGAAACCGAAGAAAATCGATAGCTCCCATCTAGAGGCCTTTCCAAACAAGCATGCCAGGTTTCAAAGCAATCCAATCATAAATGTACCCTGTAGGGTGTACAAAAGGGAAATATTGTGGTCTGACTAGACTAAATTCTAAGAACGTTGGCCATGGCAACATTTTTTGACGGAAATGGAAGAAAATCGATAGCTCCCATCTAAAGGTCACCCCAAACAAGCATGCCAGGTTTCAAAGCAATCTGATCATAAATGTACCCTGTAGGGTGTGCCAAAGGGAAATATTGAGTCTTCTGACTAAACTAAGTTCTAAGAACGTTGGCCGTGGCAACATTTTTTGACAGAAATTGAAGAAAATCGATAGCTCCCATCTAGACGTCTCCCCAAACAAGCATACCACCTTTCAAAGCAATCCGATCATAAATGGGCCCTGTAGGGTGTGCCAAAGGGAAATATTGAGGTCTGACTAAACTAAGTTCTACGAACGTTGGCCGTGGCAACATTTTTTGCCGGAAATTGAAGAAAATCGATAGCCCCCATCTAGAGGTCACCCTAAATAAGCATACCAGGTTTCAAAGCAATCAAATCATAAATATGCCCTGTAGGGTGTGCCAAAGGGAAATATTGTGGTTTGACTAAACTAACTTCTAAGAACGTTGGCCGCGGCAACATTTTTTGACGGAAATTGAAGAAAATTGATAGCTCCCATCTAGAGGTCACCCCAAACAAGCATGCCAGGTTTCAAAGCAATCCGATCATAAATGTACCCTGTAGGGTGTGCCAAAGGGAAATATTGAGTCTTCTGACTAAACTAAGTTCTAAGAACGTTGGCCTCGGCAACATTTTTTGACAGAAATTGAAGAAAATCGATAGCTCCCATCTAGAGGTCTCCCCAAACAAGCATACCAGGTTTCAAAGCAATCTGATCATAAATGTGCCCTGTAGGGTGTGTCAAAGGGAAATATTGAGGTCTGACTAAACTAAGTTCTACGAACGTTGGCCGTGGCAACATTTTTTGCCGGAAATTGAAGAAAATTGATAGCTCCCATCTAGAGGTCACCCTAAATAAGCATACCAAGTTTCAAAGCAATCAAATCATAAATGTGCTCTGTAGGGTGTGCCAAAGGAAAATATTGTGGTTTGACTAAACTAAGTTCTAAGAACGTTGGCCGCGGCAACATTTTTTGACGGAAATTGAAGAAAATCGATAGCTCCCATCTAGAGGTCACCCAAAACAAGCATACCAAGTTTCAAAGTAATCTGATCATAAATGCGACCTGTGAGGTGTGCCAAAGGAAATTGTGGACGTACGTACTAACGTACGTACGTACGTACGCCGACGGACGAGAAGTGATGGCAATAGCTCAGCTTGACTTTGACAAGTTGAGCTAAAAATTAGCAATGTCTGGAATGGAGGGATCATAGATACAAATTGAATGATCTCTACACCAACGAGAGAAAACCTTCCACTTTGCAGCATAATTTAGCGAAGAGGAGGTCCTCCTACAGTTAGAAATTGCATCCACTGCTCGTCCTGTAAATTGCTTGCCGTGCAAGAAGGACCGCACAACGGAAATATGTGAAGGTTGAGACCTTGTGGGTTGTGATGCAGTGTGCGTGATTTCCCCTGCGAAAGAAGGCTTCCGAGGAATTCCCATAACAGACACCTGAGTAGATTTATCCATGGTGTCTGGGGCGACAGAGATGCTACCAACAGAATCTTGCAGTGAGATTACTTGATTTTTTAGCAATATCTGTTGAATCAACGGAGCTGGAGGATACATGTATCCTATCATTCTGCCCCAAGAGATCGAGAGAGCGTCTACTGAGAATGCACGAGGATCTGGGTATGGCGACACATACGTCTGCAAATGACTGTTGAGATGCGTCACAAACAAGTCTATCATTGGACGATGGTAGCAGATCTGATTGAATACTCTCTTGTTGAGAGTCCATTCTGACGGCAACATACGACCTTTCCGAGAAAGGGAGCCTGCTAGAACGTTCAGACGACCCGGAATATGACGGACCGATGGAAGAACCGACAAACAGAAGGATTCTTTCCATTAAGTTGAATAACGGAATGGAATGAGTGCCTCCCTGGTTCCGAATGTACGCTACTACTGTCGAACTGTCGGACAGTATTTGAACATGTGGATTCTGAATTATGTTCATCCAATGATGTAGTGCAATCCAAATTGACATCATCTCTTTGATGTTTATGTGCTTGTTCAGAAATTACGGATCCCAAAGACCCTGGCACCTCGAATCTGTTGGGCTCAATGTCGCGCCCCAACCTGTTTGACTCGCATCCATCATAATTGTAAAAACCGGATCCGGCAGTTGCAGAGGAACTCCCTGAGTTAACCACTGAATATCTGCCCAAGTCTGAATCTCTTGTTTTACTTGGTTCGACAAGACGAGGTTCGTTTCGAGCGAATGAATCTTCACACTCCAATTCTGAGTGAAAAATACCTGGAGTGGACGAGTGCGTAGGCACCCCATTGGAATAAGGTCTGCGGCGGCTCCGCACAAACCTATCAGTCGCATAAATTCTCTCGCTGTTACTACATCTGAGTGTAGACAAAAGTGAGCATAACAACCGACTAATTTCGCTCTGGGTAACAGCAGACGAACCAGATTGTTGTGCGTCTCGAAGATCATTCCCAAGTGAATGAACAACTTGGACGGAACTAGATCAGACTTCTTTGCGTTTACTATGAAACTGAGACGTCGGAGCAATTGAAGCAGACTCTGAACATCGTTTTGAAGAGTTAATCTGTCGCCGTACCTCTGAAGAATGTCGTCCAAGTAGGCCGACGTTACCGCAGATGAATGAGCTCGGAAAGGAGTCATTACCAAGTTCATTATTCAAGTGAAGGCCCAGGACGCTAGATTCAGTCCGAAGCACATTGCATGGAACTGATAAACAACTCCTAGGACAGCGAAGCGAAGGTACTTTTCTGAACGTCGGATGTACCATGACGTGAAAGTACGCATCCTTGAGATCTATGCTCGCAGCATAATTGTTCACTCGAATGCTCTCTCTCACCGATCGAATGGTCTCCATATAAAATTTCGGAGCCACCATCAGCTTGTTTATCCAGCTTAGATCTATAAATGGATAGAACAAGCTGTCTGGTTTTGGTACCAGGAACAGGTGATTGTAAAAACCGGGAGATTCCTGGTTTTCTACGACCTCTATTGCGTTCTTCTCCAGAAGAGATTGCACCTCTGATAGAAGCGAATCTCTCTTCTGAAGGTTTGACGGAAGCTGAGTCCATCGTGGACTACGTGTTAACGGAGGTTTTTCTCTGAAGGACAGTTTTCGACCTTCCGAAATAACCTCCTGAACCCATCGGTCATCAGTAATTGACAACCAATTGGTTAAGAATCTTGACAGCCCACTGGAGCGCAAAAGAGGTTCTGACCATCACCTCCTAGACCTGCGAGGCTTGCGGGAGGAGAAACTACGTCCTTCCCGACCCGCACCTCGACCAGTCGACCTAGGGGCATCTGACCGGTTGTCTCGGCCAACATTACGTCCCCTACTTGAGTCGCTACTCTTGACAGTCTCTGGAGTAAGAACTAGAGGCTTTTTTAGATCCTCTATAGGAGCTTCCCTTGGACGTACTCGCCCCAGAAGTTCCTGACTTACTCCTCAATGCTGAGTCCGTTTTTTTAGAAACGGACTTAAAGAGCAGAGAGTCTGAAGCTTTCTTGGTAATCTGATCGTAGATTAATGAAAGCTTACCATCGAAGAGAAGTTCTCCTGAAACCGGAGTGACTCGAAGAGAGTTTTTCACCTAAGAATCCACCCGAGTGGATGAAGCCAGGGCAGCATCACGTCTGACTAACTCCAAATTTGCAACTGAAAGGGCAGAGTTATACGTGGAAAATGTGATTGCCCTAGAAAGAACTCTTAAGGAAGTTTGAACATCCTGGAATTCTTTACCATTGAGACGTTGTGATAACGCTCTGGTAAGGTGATCTGCGTATGATAAGGCGTCTAAACTGGCTCTGTTAGACGAGATTGTCGTCTCCAATGTACTGGAGAGAATCGACATAGACGCCGGCAATGACAACTCCAAGTCTTCTGCCTGGTTGTCTAAACGCAGAGGAACTCTCGGAACACCCTTTCCTGCCATTTCAAATTTATTTCTATTGTTGATGAACGGCAGATGTAGAGCATGTTGCGATAAGAAACTGTCTGCCAGTCTTAGAGGCTAGACTAAAAATAGTGTCATTCAGCAATTCAAACGTCCGTGAGACATTGCTGGACTGGACCGGAACTCAGGAACGACGTCCTTAGTCTGGCCGAAGAAGTCTGTGTCCAGTGACGCTATCAGTCTCTTATCTGGTATTGCAGCTCTCTGGTCCGATGGAACGTCTGGAAGGTGTTGCGGGATAAAATCTACAGCCACCTTATGTTGTTCCAGAAGGGAAAAAATCCAGCTCCGCAGATTCCCTTTCACCATCCGACTGGACCAGATGCGAATCTCGCTCGTCCCTATCTGACACTGCAGGGGAACGTACCGACCCAGCTTCCTCAGACAGTTCCTGATCTGAAAGAGTTTCCGAAGGTTCCAGGGATGCTGCGATGAGTTGCGCTATCTGTGATAGCAAGTTTGTCATGGAGGCCTGTGGAGCCGCGGTCTTATGTTGTTTAACCGCTGGAAGCTCCTGCATAATCCTTTCATGCTTACGTACCGACTGGTAAGGCCTTGTGTCTTTGGCTACCGGATGGAGTGACCTGGTCAACATGGAATCCTTTGTCTGAGGTCACGTAGCCAAGGTGCGGTCGTGTGTGCTGGCGTGTGGAAGTGGAATTGGAAGCCAATAGACTAGCCAACCCCGGCTGTCTATGCGATGGAGCGTCCCGAGCAGGAGGAATGGACGTAAGCTCCGACTGACGAACGTTATGTACGACAACATCTGGCCCCAGATGATGTTGTAAGAGAGAGGGGCTTCTCTCGCTCACGGTCCGGGTAGACCTGAACGAGCTAGCTACCGGACTAACTGGCTTCCTCTGATCCATCCTTCGATCTGTCGTCGAAGGGTGCGCGCGATCAGAGATTATAGTGTTCGCAACACCCTTTCTCCTCTCCTGGACCACAACGGACGTACCCGGCATCACATCACCAACATTATGAGTGATAGATCCGCTGGTTGTGCTAGCTGGCGACAAGGTCGTCAATCCTACTAAGGATCTAGGCACTTGTCTGATTTCCTTGAGCACTTTTGCCGCTAGCTCTTCATTGGTTTGCAACGACAGCAGCAAACTTCTGGAAGACATCACGGAAACATCACCCTGTTCTTGTTCCTCTGAAAAAGTGACTGAAAAACTATAGTGACCTTGTGGAGAGAGGACCGGCATGGACCTCTCACCACTAACAATACACCGTGACACACGTCTCCAACGTTTGTCATCCCAACTGGCACACACTGAGCAAGAATTGGTGCGAGTACAGTGACTACAGCAAATACAATAAGCATGAGAATCAGAGGAAGATTTCCTCGATTTACAATTTGAACAATATTCTTTCATAATTTAAAAATATTACACAGCCGTAGTACTCGCACTAACCCTTGAAAACACAAAGATACATAGTAATAATATAATCCATAACAAAAATTTTGAAAAATAATTCAAAAGAAAATTTTCGAAAAAAATTTGACATGTGCCCAAGTTCCCAAAGGGAACGATGAGCCCAAATGGATCCCCAAAAATGCCTAAGTGTGGACAAACATTTTAAAACATTTCTAAAAATTAATGTTACACTTACGGAGAATATTAATGTATCTGACTATATAATAAACCCTTCAGAAGACAAGGAATCACAGACATAAGAAACCGTTGTCAACGTAAACGAAAGTCAATAAAAACCATTAACAAGACTCCAGGCACTGAAAAACATGGCCCGAAATCAGTAACCAATTTAAAACACTATCCGATGTAAAACAGAAACTTCCACAGAAGAAGCTGCAATACATCAGATGGTAGATGCATGATCAAAACGCTTAAACACCTCTAGGGTGAGGACATAACCATGGGGATAACAGAATAAACATTCCGTAACTATGCTAAAACTCCTAAGAAATTTCAATTGTAAAATTTCAAAAATTATACCAAAATCATGGGAGATTAGCAAGGGGGGTTTCAAGGAAAGGGAGAGAGGAAACACTTAACAAACAGTGGAGATTTCATAGCAAGAATGAAAACATCAGGCCCATGCCCCAAAATTAGGGTACATGAAATAATTTTACATAAAAATTATAAGTTACAGCCCTGAACACATCCTTCCACTGTTTCTTCCTCTCATCCTCTTATTTCATCCTTGGATCCACCATTTCCTTCATGATTTTGTGTCTGGCATCATTTTAATTGAGATTATAAGCACAGATATCAGTGAGATGTTACTGATAGAAGGGCCAAACAAAGAATGAGGAATTGGCGCCAATTTCGGTACTTCCTTGACACTGTGCATGCTCAGTGGACAAAAGTATGGAGGACCATAGGGGACATTGGATTTTTTGATTTGGATGCAAATTTGGGAGATTGGGGGTAGGGCAAAATTTGTGTTTGGCCCTGAATAATTTATAGTTAGCACCAGCTAAGTCTGGGTCATTGTTACAGTATAAAAATATTAGTGTTCTGACCTTTCATTTACAAGAATTTTAAGTCAGTATTTATTATGTATTTGTTTATTGGAGTTTATGGTTACTTTCAGCATCAATGGATATATAATAACTACAACATAAGTATAAAATCAAGTTTGAACAATTGTTTATTCCTTGGCTGCCCACTTTGGCATTCATTAGAGAATCCTTGTTTTGCCAATAAAACACACGTGTTTACCACAAGAAACAAGCAATGCTCTACTTCACAGATTTCCCATGGAGATTTGATGTTAAAAACAATCCTTGCAGTAAGAAAATTTCAGGTGAATCATATACCACTAACATCAAATCTTTCTTGAGGAGAGTGATTTTCAAAATCACAAAACAAAGAAGCCAATATTTTCTGTTACAGCTCTCTTCAGAGTGAGTGATTTGGACATTTAGACTATCTGTGCAACACTCACCTCACATATCATTCAGGCAATCTTAGGCGTGGAAAAGTGATCACTCGCCTTCAACTACTAGGCCTAGATTCGAACAGATCAGGGAGCAAAAAATTCCAGGACTTTTTCGAAGAATTTTTCAATCACTTTTCAGGAACTATCAGCAAGTACAGTAGAACCTGTCTTGAGAGACTGCACTTTGGGCCACACAAAAGTAGTCTCTCCAGACAGGTGGTCTCTCATAACAGGTTTCAGGTTTTCTCAAGTCAGTGAATAACCAACCACAAAATTCAGAAGTGGAGAAGAATGGATTTTTGTAATTACTTTGTAATTGTTCTTTTTTATGAAGTTTTTGTAACAAATTGAAATGGACTGTTATAAAAATTATAAAAATAAATTAGTGTTGAAAATCTTCATTGAAGATTTTCAACACAAATTTATTTTTATAATCCTATCTGTCACATTTCAGGTATGTATGAAATTGTTTATTCAGTAATAATCCTAATCTTTTCCCAGGGGTCTTACAAAAACATCTCAATCTTCAATGAGTTATGTAACTGAATAGCAATTGAAACCAAATTAAGAACTTTTAATACTTTTAATTATGTTAGTATAACCACAATGGATTTTCCAATTCCAGAACAGGTAAAAAGTTTTTGTTTATGGTTTCAGTCTTAAAAAGGGCGGTCTTTCAAGACAGGTCCATTATGGCATAAAAGTTAGAAAATTTATAGTAATTTATATATTTTTTTTACTTACCAATGACCCAGACATAGCTGGTGCTAACTCTTAAAATATAGGGCCAAACACAAATTTTGCCCCCCAATCCCCAAAATTTGCATCTAAAACTAAAGAAAACATGTCCTGAAAGGCCCTCCACACTTCGCCCCTACTGCGCATGCGCAGTGTCAAGGACGTTCCGAAATTGGCGCCATTTATCATTCTAATAACCAGTGCCTGGTAAGCGCTATGTACTCAGCGGGGAGGCAAGAGTTCCCAACTCCTGGGAGGGCCATCCCCGTCTGGGTCATTGGTAAGTATAAAAAATATATAAATTACTATAAATTTTTTAACATTTTTATACTGTACCAATGACCCAGACATAGCTGAATAGTAAAAAGGCTGGAGGGCCAAGGACATAGAGCAAAATGGAATACGCTCAATAAAATAAAATAGAGTCATCCCCTGTAGGGAAAAGAAGTAATAGGCCTTACATGTATCTTTCTTATTTATGATGAATTAGAAAGATACAACACCTTCCAAAATTGAGCTTCATACATCCATGTACTCTATTAATATCCAATATAATCCTTATACTAATAATTTTTAAAGTAAGCCAATAATAAAGTAAGTCTAGAGAATAGAGACTCTTATACTCCTAAAAGTGTCTGAGAATTGCATAATCATGTCCGTTGACATATGCAATATTCAAAAGCTATACTTTAAAAACTAAGACTTGAATGAATTTTATAAACTTAAACTTCTCACTAAACAACCATCCCAATAACAGCTCAGAATTACTAACTCCGGAGGAGGTATCCCCTTGTTTTCATAGTAAAACAGGTGACCCAAGGGAACACCCTCCCCCCCCCCCCCCCCCCCCCCCTTTTCTTGCCCTGGGTCAAATAGCCCAGAGCGAAGAGGGCAGCCGAACGGAGACACTGCCGAAACAGACAGCCTACCTAGCTATAGTAGCAACTGTTAAGAGAATGACATTCTGAGCAGTAGATAATAGACCTAACAAAAGAGGCCTCAAGAAATTGACTCGATATTTCTAAGATAAAATTCATGAATGTGGATGGCTGAGCGCAATGAGCGGCCTTCAAAAATCTATAATAGCGACACTATTAATGTAAGCCCAAGAAGTAGAAGAACTCTTACTTCATGAGCCGAAATCTTAAGCACAACTGCTAAGTCAATGATATACCATAAGCAGTACCGATAGTTAATAGAATCCATTAACAATAAAATGGAGCGTAACGTCCTTCTACTAGACATCAAAGACAGAAGAAGCTTACGCCCTTGTAATAAACAGATATCTGTTTATAAATACATAAACTGTACCCGGAAAGAGTAAAGGCCTATGCCCATACGAAGACGGAAGGACCTTAAAATAATAGGTTCCGGATAATAGGAGCCTAACTCTTATGCAACAATCCAACCTAAATAGTAACGGAAGTATTGATTCCGAAACTATGAAAGTGAAAATCATCCATCGATAGTGCATGAAACTCACTGACTCTACAGTAAAAGAGAAACCAACAGAATTACTGTCTAAAAGGTCAGAATTTGAAAACTACTGTTTCCAGAGGCTCAAATGATTACTTAGCTAAATAAGAACCGAAGTTAAAATCCGTATAGGAATTTAATCTAAAGATTCTAAGTCTATTTATCAAAAAGTTACTAACTGACTTAGATAAAGAGACAAAAGACTCAATTGTAAACTATCGTAGAGTGCATAGGTATGAGGTAACATAAACCTATAACCTAAATAATAACAGGCTGCAGTAGATCTTGTGAAACAAGTATACTAAAAAAAAAAGCAATGAGTAGTATGGAGGGATCAACAATATGAACATAATGATCCCTACACCACGACGGAAGAGCCTCCACTTTAGTCGCATAGAATAGCGAAGAAGAGGATCTCCTATAGTAAGAAATCGCGTCCAAAGCTCGTCCAGTACAGTACTTACAATGCAATACGGACCACACAACGGAATACATGAAGGTTGCGACCTTGCTGGTTGTGATAAAGATGACACGATTTACCCAGTGAAAAAAGATCCTCACATAGAGGAAGATTTCACGTTAAGACCCACAGTAGACAAGAGAGTAAATTACTCATGATCTCTGTGAAGATAGAGATGCTATCAACAGAAATGTATTGTGGTTGTTTATCTTAGCAATACCTGCTAAAACAACAGCGCCGGAGGATACGCGTATCCTATCATTCCGTCCTATAGATCAATAGAGCGTTAACACTATTAGCTCAGAGATCTGGACAAGCCAACACATACGTCTGCAATTGATTAGCAAGCTGTGTCATAAATAAATCATCATTGGGCGCTCCCATAGATAGCAAATCTGATTGAATACTTGTTTGTTGAGAGTCCATTCTGACAGCAACAAGCGACCCGTAAGAGAACGGGAGTCCGATAAAACAATCAGACGACCCGGAATATGACGGACCAAAACTGAACTTGGTGTACTATAACCAACAGACGGATTCTTTCCATTAAATTGAATAACGGAAACGAAAGAGTGCCTCCCTGGTTCCGGAGATACGCCACTACTGTCGAATTAAAGGACAGGAATTTGGGCATGCGTTTCTGAATAATGTTCATGCAATGACATAAAGCAAGCCTAAAAAACATTATTCCGCGGAAGTTAAACTGATAGCTAAAAGACTGCGGAACCCAAAGACCCTGGCACTTCGAATCCGTAGGGATCAGTATATATCCCAATCTGTTTGACTGGCAACCGTCATAACAGCCACACTCGGGTCCGGCAACTGCGGCGGCACTCTCTGAGTCAACCACCAAATGTTTGCCCCAGTCTGAATCTCTTGTAACACTAGATAGACAAGAGAATGTATAAATCGAGCAATTCATGGATTGCCGGAAAGTTGCCGTCGAAGAGAAGCTCCTCCGAGAACGAAGCGACTCTGAGAGAGTTCTTAACCTTACTATCCACGCGTGTGGATGTAGCTAGGGCTGCGTCACGTCTAACCAACTCCAATCAGCCACTGAAGGGCGGAGTTATACGTGAACAAACTACTGCCCTCAAAAGAAATTACATTGAGAATAATATCCCGTAAATCTTTTCTTGAAGACGTAATGATAACGCCTCAGTAAGGCGGATTACGTATAATAAAGCATCTAAGTTAAGTCTACTATACATAATGTCGTTCCCAACATTGAAATTGGAAAAGACATAAACGGCGAAAAAGAATATATGCAGTCTTTAATCACACCGTCTAGACGCATATGAACTCTCGGTATGCCCTGCTCTGCCAAAATAAACTATTTGTAAAAATGATAAAATGGCAGAAATGAGCAACGCGGACAAGAAACTAAACTATCATGCTTAGTAGCAGGCTTGTATATATATATATATATATAGCGTCGAAAAATAAAACACATGTTGTAATGACAATATTGGACTGCGTCGGTAAGTCAGGGACAATGTCCCTGTACCGATCGAAAAATCCGAGTCCAATGACGCTATAAGTCTCTTATCCAAGATCGCAGCAATGAAGTCCGAAAAATAATCACTGGAAGAAATGCCAGAAGACATGAAAGGCATCTTCCGATACTACTAAAGGGAAAACTCGAAATCTTTCGAATCCCTTTCGCCATCCTGTCGGACCCTATAAAGCGTTCGGTCGTCCGTACCTGATGCAACCGCGGACCGCACCGACCCAGCGCCGTCGGATAATTCCTGATTCGACCGAGAAACTGTCAATTGCTGGGATGCTGCGAAACAACTGTGCTAACTCGGATAGCACGTCCGTCACTGAGGCCTGAGGAGAAGCGGTCTTACGATGCATTGCCGCTGGAAGCTCCGTGATTGTTACCCCGTGCATACTTCCAATATGCGAGCGAACGGAGTGTATAGGCCTCGTGTCCCTTGGCTACCGGATGGCGCGACCTATTCGCCGTGGAATCACTGAATGCCGAAACTGATCGGATACTCGAGGTCACGTAGCCCTGCTGTGAGGATGAGGAAGCATTAAAGACAGTCTCTCGGACTGTCAATATAACGGAGCATCCCGAGCAACGGACATATGCTCCGAATGTAAAATATCTGAACCACAACATGCGGTCCCCTATGTTGTTGGGCGAGAGAGGAACCTCTCTCGCTCACAGCCCGGACGGACCTGGACAAGCCAGGAACCGGACTAACAGGCTTCCTCCGATCTGTCCTCAATCTGCCGTCACTGGGTGAGTACTAAAGTAATTAAAGTGCTCGCATCACCCAAATCTCCTTCCTAGACCGCAACGGACGAACCCGGCAGCCGAACCATTCGATGAATGTACGCTACACCGGGTGAGCTAGCGAATGTCACTCCGTAAGCGATAGACATATTCCATGAGCACTTATTGCCGCTAACTCTTCATTAACTATGACGACAGAGGCACACTTTTGAAAGACATCTCCATAACTCTTCGAACAAGAAACCAGAAATGCTTGGATAGCAAGCATAAAATAATAATATATATAGCGTCGTTCAATAATTCGAAAGTTTGTGTGACATTATTGGACTATGTCGGAACTGAGGGACGATGTCCCTGAACCGAACCAAAAATTTCTAAGTCCACCGACGCTATCAGTTTCTTATCCGGCATCGCAGCATATGTTGTTCCGAAAGGGAAAGCTTGAAATCCTCTGAATCCCTTTCGGTATCCCGTCGGACCGGATGAAACTTTCGGATGTCCGTACCCGCTTCCGCGGAGCGTCCCGACCCAGCATCGTCGGATAAAATATATGCGACTGATTCAGTTGATGCTGGGATGCTGCGATAAACTGTGCTATTAAGGAAAGCACGTCCGTTCCCGAGGCCTGTGCAGTAGCGGACTTACGATGCATTGCCGCCGGAAGCTCCGTGTACGTTGACTCCCGCACACTTCCTATGCGAACGTCCGGAGTCTGCAGGCCTCGAGTCCCCGGCTACCGACCCAGCGCTGTCGGATAATTCTCGATCCGACACCGTTTCTGTCGGCTGCTGGGATGCTGCGATAAGCTGTGCTATGTGCACAAGAATGTCCGGCGTCGAGACCTGCGGAGGCGCAGTCTATCGCTGCTTCGCCGAGGGCAGCTCCGCATCAGATGGCTCCCGCATACTTTTCCTATGCGAACGTCCGGAGTCCATCGGTCTCGAATCCCTGGCTGCCGGATGGTGTGACCTGGTTGCCGAAGAATCCTTGATCGGCGAAGCTGGTAATATATCGGCGGTCACGCAGCCAAGGTGCGGGCGTGTGCGCTGACGAGAAGAGGAAGCCTTAGCAGTCTCAGCGGCGGACTGCCTATACAACGGAGCGTCCCGAGCGACGGACGTATGCTCCGCTAGCGACACATTTTGTACCACAACATCTGGGGCCAGATGTTGTTGAACGAGAGAGGGGCCTCTCTCGCTTGCCGTCCGGATGGACCGGAACGAGCTATGAACCGGACTAAAAGGCTTCCTCCGTTCTCCCTCCGATCCGCCGTCACTGGGTGTGCATTAAGTTAATTTTATAGTGCTCGCATCACCCCAAAATTCCTTCTAGACCGCAACGGACGAACCCGGCTGCCGAACCATTCGGTGAATGGACGCTACACCGGGCGAGCTAGCGGACGTCAAAGGCCGTCGAACCTACTAGGGTCCTCTTAGGCAATTGGCGTATTACATGAGCACTTTTCCGCTAGCCCTTCATTAATTGTGACGACGGAGGCACACTGTTGGAAGACATCACAGATACATCACCCTAATCTTGATCGTCTGAAATAGAAATTGATAAAGTAGAGTGACCCTGCGGGGAAAGGACCGGAGTGTCCAAATCCCCAACAACATACCGTGACATACGCTTCCCATATTGTCATCGAAATCATATGATACAGAACAGGAGTTAATGCGAGTACACTGACCACATATAGAATGATAATAAAGTCAGAGGAAGACTTCCTCTTAAAACAATTGATCAATATCCTTTCAATGTGAAAAGAAAACAAGTCCTGGTACTCGCACTAACCCCTGGCAATCAAAATACATAATAATAATATGATCCATTAATATAGAAAAAATAATTGAAATCAAAATATTTTGAAAAAATATTTTTTCAGAACAGCCCAAGTTTCTGAAAAGTAACGTTGAGCCCCAATGGATCCCAAGCCTAAGTGTGGACAAAAATTTTAAAAATATTTTAAACAATTAATTCAACACTTACGAACAATAATAATGTATCTAGTTATGATTAAAATAACATAAAGATATTATTTTTTAGAAATCCCCCCCTCACACAGAGGGCTGTTGTAAATGTAAACAATGAGTGTAAAAACACTAAAATAAGACTCCAGGCACCCAGGCCCGAAATCAGTTACCAAAAATACACTATCTGATGCAAAACAGAGACTTCCAGGGAAGAAACTGCAGAACATCAGAGGGTAGATGCAGAACACAACGCCTAACCACCCGTAGGTGAAGACGTAAACATGGGGAAAGAACAGAATTCATTCTGTTATTCAGCTAAAACTCCCAAGAAATTTTAGTAATAATAATTACAGAAACTATGCCAAAAGCATGGGAGAATAGCAAGGGGGAACTTAAAGGACAGGGAGAGAGGAAAACACTTGTAAAAACAGTGTAACTAAATAATCAGAATGACAACAAAATGGCTGCTGCCTTGAAAATAGGTAACTTAACATAATTTCATTAAAAAATTTTAAGTTACAGCCCTGATAATATTCTGTCACACATTCTTTTCCTCTCCTCCTTCTCTATCCTCCTTAGAATCACCATTTCACTAATATTTATGTGTCTGGCATCATTTAAACTGAGATTTAAAAGCACAAAGATCAGTCAGATGTTAACTGATGAAGGGCCAAACTTAGAATGATAAATGGCGCCAATTTCGGAACGTCCTTGACACTGCGCATGCGCAGTAGGGGCGAAGTGTGGAGGGCCTTTCAGGACATGTTTTCTTTAGTTTTAGATGCAAATTTTGGGGATTGGGGGGCAAAATTTGTGTTTGGCCCTATATTTTAAGAGTTAGCACCAGCTATGTCTGGGTCATTGGTACAGTATAAAAATATACAAGTTGGTACCAGGTCACAGTGGTCTCTCAAGACAGGTGGTCTCTCAAGACAGTGGTCTCTCAAGACAGGTTTTACTGTATTTAAACCATCTCTGATATTCATATACATACAACATTATCAGATAAAATGAGTTGTAGAACCCCTGTCACTTTTCAGCTTTGATGAGAATTGCCATTCTTGACATCATTTCTAGGGAAGCTCTCTCTGAGAGCTTTCCAAGAAATGACGTCAAGTGAGCTAGCATCAAATTATTTTTTCCTGGGTACACAAACTCAAAAACAAAGTTCAATTTTCGAGCACTTTAAAGGTCTTAGAATTCAATTTTGAAATCCAAGCACTTTCTATAGCTAGGACCTGTACAAACCCCGAAGACCTGAATAACATGCATCAAAAAGGGGACACGCATTTCAGGCAACACAGAAGTTCTTAATATCAGGTATTACCCTTAAAAGTTACATTTGGTTTCAGTCTGCTCATTTATTCAAAGGTTATACAATCTTCAGAGCTTTAAGATAAGATCAAAACTGATTATCATAAAAATTGAGCATGTTCACTAAATTTCACAAAAGTAAAAACAAACTTGAAATTCATGGCATAAATACTCCTACCAAATAAAGTGCGTTCAGGACACACTCTAGATTGCTGACATGTAGTCGCTTCTATTGTAAAAAATTCAAAATCAAATACATAAAATAAAAAAAAAGTCCAACAATCTCAAAATAAATAGAAATAAAATCTCTTGTCTAAGAGACAATTTCTGAAATATATTAAAACAATTCTGATGTGAGTCGTATTATTATTGTTAAAAAGGACACGTGACCTCATTAGAGTGGAACCCTGTTAATTGAATAGCCACTTTGCCAGTGAAAATTATTCAATTAAGAGGAGTATTCAATTAACAGGGATTCTGTCATTTTCCTGTATTCTAGAGATAAATTTAGCATTTGTTTGTTTGTTTGTTGGTGGTTAACGTCACATATTTATGCACAATGGCTAATCGTGACACAACATGGAGATGAAGTCAAGTTTAGTCAATCGTTGATCTACATGTTGCCCATTTTAGAGGACTTTCACCCCAAGCATTGGTGACTGGGTCCTATTTTACTAGTAAAGCGGAACTGGTTTACCACAGTAAACAAGTGCTGCTCACTTCCCGGGGTTCCCACGGGGAAATTTAGCATTTATTCTATTATATCTATGAGCTCTGTCAAACAAGATAGAATAGATTAAATGTCTGTATTGGATGTACTAGGTCAAATAGGTCTATAAACAAACAACAACAACTGGGAAGAGTCAGGGTAATTTCTCGACAGGTTACAAGACTTTTTATTCAATTAACAGGAGTTTACTCTATAACCTATATTCAATTAACAGGTCAAATTTGTACTGTAGGTATGGTAAATGGTTTTGTGTTGGAAAATTATATTCAATTAACAGGGATATACAATTAAGAGATATCGAATTAAGTGGGCTCCACTGTATATGAAAACAAACACAATGAAATCTCATCTACATACCAAGAGTAGCTTTGTGAGGCATACTGGTTACATTTATGTTAACAGTGCTAACAGGAATTGTAACATTGGGAACAGATCCAACCGGTGCTGATACAGTTTTAACTAAAGTAGCCACAGGTGTTTGAGAAGTACCGACACTTTGGCCAACCTGCTGTACTTGCTGTGCTATGATCTGTGCTGTCTGGAGCTGAAAATAATTAATAACATAGGATAATACCAAGGTTGGCAATGCCCCAACACCCCATCATCATAGATGACTATTCCCAACCTCAACCGACTACTCAATCTAATCTTAAGAAGGCAAATGTTCTGTCTCAAAGTGATAAAAGTTACAATTTTACACAAATTCAAGAACAACTCTAGAACAGAGAAAGCAATTATGGCCCAACGAGAACTTGATCTGCATTTTTCATTGTAAATAATAAATGAAAGTCAAAAACATAAATCTATGAATACATATTCAAGTTATCAAATGGAAACCAAAAGGCTGCCCAGGAGGATGGAGGTATAGAAGGGATGTATGTTCTGAAAGATATACAGATGGGTGGATGGACAGGAGTAAACTGCAATCAAAATTTAAAAAAAATAGTCACCTGAGGAATGGCAATAGGGCTGGGCGGTTTATCGGTTTATTGGTTCGGTTCATTTTTTTTTAAACTGAAACCGAAATTGTATAGTGTAGTCCTGTTAATTGAATAGCCACTTTGCCAATGAAAACTAGATGTGGCCTATCCCAACTTGGGACCAAGCATACCTGCGACACACTCTCTGATAGTGTGCAATAATACCAAGTATCATTAATATCTTTCAAAGCCATCAAAAGTTCTGAGCCGGACATGGCTTGTTATAGTTGGATATGAATGTGGTGGGGGGGCATGTAAACTTGAACTAAATCTGTGACCTTGACCTTGTAGGCAGGGATTCCAACCCACCTTATTCACGACACACCCTCTAGTGGTGGGCAACATTAATACCAAGTATCATTAATATCCTTCACCAACCTTATTCGCAACACACCCTCTGATAGCGGGCAACATTAATACCAAGTATCAATAATATCCTTCAAGGCCATCAAAGGTTCTGAGCCGGACAAGATTTGTTATATTTGGATATGGGCATGTGAACTTGAATTAAGTCTGTGACCTTGACCTTGAAGGCAGGCATTCCAATCTTATTCGCAACACACCCTGTGGTGGTTGTCAACATTACTACCAAGTATCATTAGTATCCTTCATGGCCATCAAAAGTTCTGAGCCAGACACAACTTGTGCATATTTGGATATGGGTATGTGACCTTGAACTCAAGTCTGTGACACTGACCTTGTAGACAGACATTCCAACCTTAATTGCAACACACCCTCTGGTGGTGGGCAACATTAATACCAAGCATCATTAATATCCTTGAAGGCCATCAAACGTTCTGAGCCGGACATGGAATGCATAGACAGATGTATGGATGTATGAACAGACAGACAGACAGTCTGAGCTGGACATGACTTGTATAGACAGATGGATAGACAGAGTCATTCTATATACTACTAAACTTTGTTTTGGGAGGAGGGGGGGGGGGGGGGTATATTATTTATTTATTGGTGTTTAAGGTCACATATTTTTGCATAATGGCTAATCATGACCACAACAGGAGTATCAACTTAAGACCAGGGTGTGAGCATTAATAAGCCATGTTACCCATTTTAGAGGGTTTGCACCTCCCAAACATTGGTGACTGGGTCTTATTTTACCAGTAAAACAGAGCCTGCGTACTGCAGTGAGCAGGCACTGCTTCACTTCATGGGGTTCCCACAAGGAAGTGTGGGGGGGGGGGGGGGTATAATTATTCAATTAACAGGAGTACTCAATTAATCAATTAACAGGGATTGAGTCACTTTCCTGTATTCTAGAGATAAACTTATCATTTATTCTATTATATCTTGTATGACAGAGCTCCATGAGCTTTGTCAAACAAGATATAATAGATTAAATGCCTGTATTGGATGTACTGAGGCTAAATAGGTCTATAAACAAAGAAAAACTGGGGAGAGTCGGGGTAATCTCTTGACAGGTTACAAGATTTTTTCATTCACCGGGAATTTACTCTATAACCTATATTCAATTAATAGGTCAAATTTGTACTGGAGGTATGCACAGTACGTGGAGAGTGTATTATCACTAAATCACCCGTGGAGTGGAGATTCCACCCGAGCAATAATTGCAAATTTGTTGCAAAGCATAACCAGCACCAGCAAAGTTTCAGCCAATGGACCTCCGGGTTAAACCCAGAGGTTCATTGGCTGAAACATTGCTTGTATTTTTTGTCGATATGTACAAAATTTAAAGGTTATAGCTTGGGTGATAAGTCCACTCTGTGGGTGATTCTCCACGTACTGTAAAATGGTTTTGCGTTTTGGAAATTATATTCAATTAACAGGGTTATTCAGTTAAGAGATATCCAATTAAGTAGACTCCACTGTTTTAAGTTTCTTAACAATTGGTCTTGAATTAGTTGAGATTTGGTCACGTGGGTAATTTTTGTTTTTGTCTTCGGTTGGACAGTTTAAAAACTAAGATGGCTGGCTAATTTGTATAATTTATGCTTGAGAGAAAAGTCTATATATTATGTTGAGTACTTTGTGCTAGTTGTTCCCCTAACAAAGATAATTCAAAGAAATCTGAATGACTGCTCTTGCTTAAAAAGTGACATTGTTAGTTGAGGAACAAAAGGGCTGATGGCAGCCATTTTTATGGACATCAGAGCCAAAATTGTAATGTTCTCCTCTTGTTAAAATAAGCCACTGAATTAAGTTTCACAGAAGTTGCCATGAGTTAACTGAGCTTTAGTCACTTGGTTGCTTTTTGGCTTTTTGTCTACAGATGGACAGTTTTGATTACTGTCAAAGTGCAAAAATGTGATATCATCTTCCTCTTTGCCATTAACCCTTTACCCAACGAATCGGCAGCATCCGCCCGCGTAATATGCAAATTCAGCAGTTGAAAAAATATTATTTTTTGAAAACTTTCAACAAAACCATATCATGTGACCCCTCGTTGGATCGAGCTCATCAAGCTCGTTCCAACGAGGGGTCACATGATATGGTTTTGTTGAAATTTTTTGGAAAATTTGAAAAAATGATATTTAAAATAATAAATTTTGATATCGTCTGCGTTGGGTAAAGGGTTAAACTCCATTGAATTAAGTTTCATAATAATTGGCCTTGAATTCATTGAGTTTTGGTGATTTGGGTGTTTTTTTATGGGTTTTTTTTAAAAACAAAAGATGGCTAATTTGAATATTTTATGCAAGAGAGAAAAACCAGTACACTATGTCATGTAAATTGTGCCAGTTGTTTTCTACATCAAAAATAATAAAAATTTGAATCACATATGGAAGTTCTTGCTTAACCCTTTATCTAACCTGAAAAGCAGACAACACTTGCAAAAATAATTCTTGAATAACTAATTTTTTTCATTTTTTGTCTCAAAAACATAGGTCATGACCCTAGTGAGAACTACATGTGTGTTTTATCATTCTATATAACATATGAAAATTTCAAAAGAATATCTGAATGCATACGCAGGTTATCATACGGAAACCCAAGAATGTACAAACAGATCAAATAACAACAAGGGTAAATCTTAATGGCCCATTAATGGGGGCATAAAAGAAAATGTTCAATACACTCCATCGGAAAGAGAATTCATTTACTTATACAGCTGAACTGAAAATATTGCTTGTAAGGCTTCCACGTTTAGACAAAATTGTAAACATTTAAACGACTGTCTGTAAACGAAACAGAAACGTTTACATGTACTAACAATGCAAGTAGTCAATATTTGATAGAAGTGTGTAATAATACACAGTAAGTTCATCATATCTTTGCGTACAGGGCATACAATTTATGTTATTGAGACAGCCGATTTACAGTTCGTCCAAAAACGACGTAGACGAACGATCACAGCATGCAAATGCCGAAGGCAAAGTCGCTCGATCTATGGGGGGCGGGGGTCTGGGGGATTCTCCCCCAGGTAAATTTTGAAATTTATGGGGTTCTCTGAGCTCATTCTGGTGGGTTCGGGGTGAAATTCCTTGTGTTTTTTCAAACAGTAATGTTGGAGCGAGTTGCCATGGCACATAATAGTGACAATACCGGACTTGAGAGTGGAATGCAATGTCGCAAAAATAAACAGTCTACAAACCATGCAGGTGAATCCAAATTTTTAAACACCGCAAGTGCCAGTCTGTCAAACTCCATAAATCGATTCTAAGATCATCCCATGTGTGAATAATAAATTAATAATCCATGTCAGGTGAACGAAATCATCGAGAACAATTGTGTATCACTTTGGGAATATACATGTAAATCCAAATAAACTAAAACATCCACACATGTTTCGAAGGAAACACCAAAGATAAGCACGTGCCATGCGGCTCATGTGACTGTGTCACATATGATATCACATGATTTGAAAATGATTTCGTTCGGTTACTATGACAGCAACACCAGTTGGAACCAGTACACAGTTTTTCTGAAGCATTACCAAAATATTGCATTGCAAAGTTGGAATTTTTTTTTTTGTTTCTTTGACTTTCTGCATTAATCTGCAATTTTGAAATTACTCTATTAAAACTTCATTCCGTGTACACGTTTACCAGAACTGTAAACGTTTAATGCCCATAAACGAAACGTTCACGTTTACACGTGTAAACGTGGAAGCCTTAATTGCTTGGGAAAGAAATAAAATACACAATATCTGAATTAATCACTGGGAGAGGAGGGTTTCCTAAGTGGAAAGCACTCGTTCTCCAATCCCAGTTTGTCTTCTATATTGGAAAATAAAATATGCTTAATCAAATTAATCACTTTTAAAAAGCTTTCCAGTTGTACAAGAACTTGACATGCAGCAACAATGTTTCATGATATGGATACAATTTTTTTTTTAAATCCTAAACTCACCAACAATGAAATAAATGGTGTAGGTAATCTGAAGTCTTTTAACTGATAGAGTACTAAATTGTTTGGTCATCAAAATTTGACATGTCTTTGCCTTGTCACAATGTATAGAAAGAGTACATACAGGCATTCTTCCCATAAAATGAAACAAGACAAATCCATACAAATTAAATAATTTCATTTCAAAGTTAATATGAACCACATCAACAGAATATGAAGTCTTTAAGTTGCTGTATATGTACTTCAGAATAAAGCAGATATATGGGCTTCCAGCAGTCAACCAGTTTGGCATAACAAGTTAATGGTAAAGTCACAGTGTCAATAACAACTCAAGACCATATCTATCATGTGTATAGCAAGAAATGGGTGTACAATTTTGTAGGGCTGCACGATATTCAAAACTGAATACCGGTATCGGTATTAAAAAAAATACTGCGGTATACCGGTATATCAAAAACTGTTCAGATATCTGAACATAAGTACTACAATCGAGACTTGAAGCATCACAGTCGGAATGAATCACCATGCCTTGATGATGCGGTTCAAAACACCTCTACCCAATGCAGACGATATCCAAATTTGTTATTTTAAATAATAGTTTATCAGATTTTTCCAAAAAGTTCTACAAAACAATAATATGTGACCCCTCATTGGAATGATCCCATTCGTTCCAATGAGGGGGTCACATGATATAGTTTTGTTGAAATTTTTTAAAATTATTTTTTCAACTGCTGAATTTGAATATTACGCAGGCACATGTGGGTGATTCCTTGGGTCAAGGGATAAATTATTCATTCGGAGCTACAGTTAAAACTCAAGACATCTTGAAAATTAAATTGTGGGTAAATATATATTGACGATAAAACAATATTTTTGTAATTACACTGGTATTCAATTGATATTGGTTTGAATACCTGTATATATCAGTTTATCGATATACCGTGTTGCCCTACAATTTTGAAAGAAAAAAATATAACTAATTTAGATTGTTTTAGGAGAATCAGAGCATTATTTCATAAAAACTAAAGCCATCACCTTTATGGTAATTGAAACAACCCACATACTCTTCCAGGAAGTGGTGTGTGGGGGAGGTGTAGGGGTTCTTGACAATTACAAAAAGTGAAATTGATGGGCCATTACACTGCTATCAGAATCTCACCTGACCCTGTGTAACAATGGTTTGACCAGCTTGGGTAACTTGAACTTTCTGCTGTTGTAGCTGCCGTTGCTGCCTAAGTAAGACAAGTTCAGCTTCTGTAAAGGGTCTGGTTGGAACTGGTGCTTTCAGCTGTCCTGCCTTCTGTCCCTAAAATTGAAAAATGAAATATTACAGGATTATATAATGTTGTTTGAACTTGCAATCCATTGATACATACACAATATAAATAAAAGTTTTAAATAGTGCAATGAAAATCTAGATACTTATTTTGAAAGTGTTTAAGATTACTTCAACATCTATGGCAATACCATGACTGAAACATATTCAAGTATGGGGGGTGGGGGGGCCTGCCAAAATGTACCTTAAGCAATCAGAAAATTGAAATTAACAGGTAGTAGTTGCAAAAACAACAGTCAATGCCAATCGAGAGATAAATGATCATTGAAACAATAATAACTAGAGTGATGTCACGCATGCAGCCCAACTGTCCCAGCAATGGCAATGTTTAGACGCAAAATAGTCGGAGCCATTTTTTGTTAACCGTTTACCCAAGAAAAATAATTTGTACTGTTGGCTTCAACTTGTGTTAGGTAAAGGATTAAAGATGCAGTACATAAAGCAATGTTGGGCTATAGGAGTCAATTTTCTTTTTTGCGTGTAATAACTCCCAATCCTTCAAAATGCACTTTGGGAATAATTGCCTAAGTGACACGTTTGTGTGTGTGTGTGTGTGTGTGTGTGTGTGTGTGTGTGTGTGTGGGGGGGGGGGGGGGGGGAGTTGTGGTACCTGTATTCAAACCTGGCCTGTATTACTAGCTGGAAAATGCACTTATCAACTCTGGCTGAAATCAAATAATCCAAACTGGAGTTATCAGTCAGAAACCAATTGTTTACAGACAGATAGATGGAACAACAGATGGAAGGACGAAAGTCATGACTATAAACAGTCAGGCTAAAAATGCATTTTGTACCAAAGAAAAAATATTGCATGAATGGCCCTGGGTGAGGAGGAGGTGGGGTGGGATTGGAGAGTGGGGGTGGGGAGAATGGGGGTTTGTTAGGGGAGTCCATTTTTTTCCCACATGTGGTCAGTCTAAATCCTTCAGAATGCATTTTGAGCAGAGAAAAAAAAATACCTAACTGGCACCATGGGGGTGGGGGTGGTGTTTGTCTGGGCTTTTAACCACAAACTTTAACCAAAACTGTAAAAAAGCATTTTTGACGAAAGAAAAAAAAGTGCCTAATTGGCCCACAGGGGGGTGGGGGTGGGGGGGGGGGGGGAGGGGGGTGGTGTTATGTGAGTTTAAAAAAAGGTTCTGCATGTAGTGACTGTAAATAGTTCAAAATGCATATTGGAGGAAAGAAATAAAAAATGCCTAATTGGAGGGGGGGGGGGGGGGGGGGGGGGAATGATGGTGTTTGTCTGGATTTTTAATCATGAACTTCAACCCAAACTGTAAAAAAGCATTTTTGATGAAAGAAAATGCATATAGGAGGAAATGAAAAAAAAAAAAATGCCTAATTGGGGAGGGGGGTTGTCTGGGTTTTTAACCAGAAAAAGAAAGTTCAAAACTTGCACACAAAAGTCCAAAATTAAAGTAAATAAGCAGCTAAAGGGTATAATAGCTCCAAGAAGCACGCTAACATAAAATAGGAACCACTTTGAAGAAAAGAAAGACAAACCTCAAACACTGTGCACATAAAAGTAAAAAAAAAAAGTATCACATTTATTTCAATGGGTTAAAATTGAGAAAAATACCCTGATAATGTCACAGTAACCACCATGGCAATATGCCAGTAAGGTGAAACTCTACCTGAAAAATATTCACTTGGAAGAAAAGAAAGAAAAACCTCAAAACCTGAACATAAAAGTCAAAAAAGTATCACATTTGTTTCAAAGGGTTAAAATTTAGAAAAATAACCTGAAAATGTTACAGTAACCACCATGGCAATATGCCATTGAGGTAAAACTCCACTTAAAAAAAATATCAAAACCTGCACACAAAAGTCCAAAACCTGCACACAAAAGCCCAAATTAAAGTAAATAAGCAGCTAAATGGTTAAATAATATAATACTAACCCCAAGAAGCATCCTAACATAAAATAGGAACCATGGCAATATGCTACAAGGTAAGTCGCCACTTGCAAGAAAAGAAAGACAAACCTCAAAACCTGCACATAAAAGTAAACAAGCCAAGACCAATACCGGGTCTGGACCTGCGTAGCTGCATGCAATTGAATCGGCAAACAGGAAGTGGCTGCACGGCAGATCTTAAAATGGCATACACGATACAACTGATCATTATCAGGCCCCAGATGAAATATAAAATCAATCCCTTGCATGGAAGCCGAGAAAAGTTTGACGAAAAATTTCAATGTTCAGTGGGTACAGTAAAATTTCAAAGTATTGGCAAACAGGAAGTGGCTGCACGGCAGATCTGAAAATTGCTTACACGATACAACTCATCATTATGAAGCAGCAGACCAAATATAAAATCATTCCCTTTCATAGAAGCCAAGAAAACCTTGATGGAAAAAGTGATTAAGGTTTTCGGGCTTCGGGCCCCTGTTGCCATCCTTCAAAATGGATTTTGGGAATAATTGCCTAAGTGACATGTGTGTATGTGTGTGTGTATTGGTTGGACCTAGAGACATGTTCTGAAAAGAACTGAAATCTTTTAACTTTTGTTTAAGTTATGGCATAAAGAAAGTTCGGACAGACGGATGGATGGATGGACTGATGGACGGACAGACAGACTGACAGATAGACGGACAGAGCGAGTTCTGTGCTATATCCCCCCTTAGTAGGAGGGGATAAAAAGTAATAAAGTATGTGGTAGAAGACCAATTAGAAATTTAGAGAAACTAGGTTCGAAAAGCATTGTGAAAAGGGTTAAATGAATGCCAATATTATTTGAAACCACTGTGTACTGCTTCAGTAGACCTTGCCCGAAATGAAAAAAAGAAATGACATTGTAATAGAGTGTTTGGAGAATGAAATTGATTGGCAAAAGGGGGCTGTGTGGTGTTTGTCTGGATTTTTAACCACAACATTTTAAGCAAAACTGTAAAAATGCATTTTGGACGAAAGAAACAAAAAGTGTTTAATTGGCCCCCTGGTGGGAGTGGGGGTGGGAGTGGGGGTGGGGGGGTTATGTGAGTTTAAAAAACAGTTATGCATGTAGTGACTGTAAATACTTCAAAATGCATATTGGAGGAAAGGAAGAAAAAAAAAATGCCTAAATGGTGGGGGCTGGGTAGGGTAATAACTTCAACAATTTTCATTGGATGATTGTGGTCATCAAACTTGGCCTAGAGACATGTACTGAATAGAATTGAAATCCGTTACCTTTTGTTTAAGTTATGGCATAAAGAAAGTTTGGACAGACAGATGGACTGACCAATCACGACCAAAAGGTAATGTCATCATCTAGGCATTATATGGAGTCAACCTAACAAGTTACAATGAAATCCTTCCATAAATACGAACTATAGACTATGCTAAAGGTTTTTGGGCTCGGGCAGCCATCAAGGCTGAATGATCGCGACCAAAAGGGGATGTTCTCATCTAGACATTATTTGGAGTGATCCTACCAAGCTACAATGAAATCCCTTCATAATTATGACCTGTAGACTGTTGTAAAGGTTTTTGGGCTTCAGGCCCCTGTAGCTGTCACAGTTGCCCAAACGTGTCCAAAAGGGGACATTCTCATCTAGACATTATATAAAGTCCAACCTATGAAGTTACAATGAAATCCCTTCATAAATATGACCTGTAGACTGTGCTAAAGGTATTCAGGCTCGGGCAGCCATAATGGTTGAATGATCGCAACCAAAAGGGGACATTCTCATCTGGGCATCATCTGAAGTGATCCTACAAAGTTACAATGAAATCCCTTCATAAATATGACCTGCAGACTGTGCTCAAGATATTTGGGATTTGGGCACCTGTAGCCATCACAGTTGATCAATCACGACCAAAAGGGGACCTATAGACTAAGCTAAAGGTCTTTGGGCTTGGGCAGCCATAAAGGCTGAATGATCACGACCAAAAGGGGGTGTTCTCATCTAGACATTATTTGGAGTCATCCTACCAAGCTACAATGAAATCCCTTCATAATTATGACCTGTAGACTGTTCTAAGAGTTTTCGGGCTTCTGGCTCCTGTAGCTGTCACAGTTGCCCAATCATGTTCAAAAGGGGACGTTCTCATCTAGACATTATATGAAGTCAAACCTACCAAGTTACAATGAAATCCCTTCATAAATATGACCTGTAGACTATGCTAAAGGTTTTGGGGCTTTGGGCTTGGGTAGCCATCATGGTTGAATGATCGCAAGCAAAGGGGACAATCTCATCTGGGCATCATCTGGAGTGATCCTACGAAGTTACAATGAAATTCCTTCATAAATATGATCTGTAGACTGTGCTCAAGGTTTTCGGGCTTTGGGCACCTGTAGCTATCACAGTTGACCAATCATGACCAAAAGGGGATATCATCTGGGCATTATATGGAGTCAACCTAACAGGTTACAATGAAATCCTTCCATAAATATGACCTTTTGCCTATGCTAAAGGTTTTTGGGCTCGGGCACCCATCAAGGCTGAATGATGGTGATCAAAATGGAACGTTCTCATCTAGACATTATTTGGAGTCATCCTACCAAGTTACAATGAAATCCCTTCATAAATATGACCTGTAGACTGTGCTAAAGGTTTTGGGGCTTCGGGACCCTGTAGCCGTCACAGTTGCCCAATCACGTCCAAAAGGGGACTTTCTCATCTAGACATTATATGAAGTCAACCCACCAAGTTACAATGAAATTCCTCAAGAAATATGACCTGTAGACTGTGCTAAAGGTTTTTCGGGTTTTGGGCTCGGGCAGTCGTCACGGTTGGCAGATCACGCCCAAATGGGGAAATTCTCATCTAGACATCATAAGGAGTCATCCTACCAAGTTACAATGAAATCCCTCCATATTAAACATGACCTGCAGACTGTGCTAAAAGTTTTTGGGTTTTGGGCTTGGGAAGCCATTATGGTTGACAGATCATGCCCAAAAGGGGACGTTCTCATCTAGGCATTATACAGAGGCATCCTACCAAGTTACAATGAAATCCCTTCATAAATACGACCTGTAGACTGTGCTAATGGTTTTCAGGTTTTGGGCTCGGGCAGCCATACCGATTGACCGATCGCGACCTAAAGGGGACGTTCTCATCTAGACATGACCCCAAACCTGCATTTTTGTGACGATCAGACAAGAACTGCAGGGTTTAGCCCGTGCTAAAGGAAAATGTGAACAGACTAACAGACTTCTGCACGCGTGATGGCAATAGCTTATCTTGACTTTGTCAAGTTAAGCTAATAATTAAAAATAAAATATATACACTTTTCATCACAATATTTCAACTAAAATGTAAAACAGGTAGTTGGATATACTTGGTGCTTAGCAAACTTTGAGTAGTATAGCACTGGTATTCCCAATAACCCAAACATAATATCTTGACTGCCAAAAGAATTTCCGCAATGACTGATGGAAAAGGAGAGTGATCACTCTCACTTGCCATCACTCTCCTAAACTTTTCACTAGGGAAGCAATTAATCACTCGCCTTCATGATGTATTTAGAAATTATGTCTGAACATCAAGTTAAATATTGTATTTCAATCCCCCATTACATGACCGAACTAGGACGATACTTGCAAAACATTATCTCGCATAACTGAAATTTTTCATTTTTTGCTTCAACCATAGCTTATGACACCTCATTGGAACAAGCTCAATGAGCTCGTTCCAATGAGGGGTCATCAGCCATCAGATGTCAAAAGTTATGTTTTTGAGACAAAAACTGTAATTTGAATTTTAAAAAAAATAATTTTGTCACTTGTTATCTACAAGTTGTGTTAGAAAAAGGGCTAAATGCAATTGAAATTTTATGAAGATTTTTCTATTTATTGGGGAGTGTCAATAGGTACTACCCAAAATATTATCACAAAACAATTATCTGAATACCAAAATTGATTTTGTGCTCTAGCAGTTGATATGTTTACCTGTGCTGAGGCAACTGAAGTGACAACCTGTTGTGCTATTACTGTTTTTTGACCTGATGCAGCAGTCTGAGTCTGTAATCTCTTCAGCTGTTGCTGTTGTCTCAGTCCCTCAGGCTGAAAAAAGCAAATAAATATTCAGTGACTGCCGCACACGTAATCAATAGCTCTCTCTCACCATTCCTGTCATTAAAGCCACTCATGAATAGTGTCTATACTTTTGGTAAGAAAACTAAACATATTATGAAGGTTTGGAAAAAAAAAAAAAGTTGTCAGAATAACTGTGAAAAATACATCAATGGAGCAAAGTAATGTTCATTCTACTGAAAGTTCTATGTCAACATTAAAAGCTCAAATCTGGGACATCGAAAACTCAATGATCTTTCCCGAGTTATAATTCTATACATGAAACCATATTGTTCAAGAAAACAGGTCAATACAATTTGACAAGAGATCACAAATTTTATTATTTCCAGATTTACTTTCAAGTTGCAATGATATATTGAACTCAATCTATAACAGAGAAATTCCAATTTTGATAAATACTACACATATTTGAAAACGAAATCAAGACATGAAAAGAATATAAGGCTTAATAAAATTAAAAATCTGTTTCTCAGGCCCTCCCGCATGGTCCTTTTGGCTGCCGCATGCTCTCTTTTTATGACCAATGCAAACTTGAAAAAATAAAAATTAAATGGTTTATGTCTGATATTTTACACAAGTTAATAAAATTGATAAATTTGTCCCTTGAGTGCAACAAGGCTTTGCAATGCTTCAGGGATGAAATGCACCACCGCCCTTGCTATTCTGTAGATTATGAGGCCTAAAACATAAAATAAACCAAGAATGTGAACTTCTGATGGCAAAGAAATAATTACAAAAATAAAATATAAAATAAAAAACCGCCCGCCCGCATGCAATTTTACAAAACTTGGCCTGAGAAACAGAATATCTACTTTGTGTGGCCTAAGTGAATCAGTGTTTCAATGATGCCCCATGGCTGAACTCATCAACTATAAACAAAATTTGCTGGGTGGAAAAAAAATAAACCAATGGGTTTTAACCAAAATACAATGGATGATTTATGTCACACACATCAATAAAATACTAGCAGACTTGCAAAAAGACAGTTAGTTACCAATCAGTCCTGGAAATGAGAGGGGTTGATTGCAATTGCTCCTGTCAGAACCCGTGTTTTATATTTTACGAGAGCTAAAAAATGCACTTGCCGAAAAATATTGTGTAACTTTAATATACTGTGAGAGTATATACATGTGTATTGTTTTTAGAACAGCAGGACCTAATACATTCAAAGTTTCTGGTGTTTAGTGACAGTTTTCCCTCAAAATTCATGGACAGTAGATCCCTGTTAATTAAATAGCCACTTTGGCAATGGAAATTATTCAGTTAATAGGAGTGTTCAATTGACAGGGATTTTGGCACTTTGCTGTATTCTGATAAACTTAGCATTTATTCTATTATATCTTGTTTGACAGAGCTCTATGAGCTCTGTCAAACAAGAGATAATAGATTAAATGCTCGTAAATGGATGTACTGAGGCCAAATAGGTCTTTTAACAAAGGAAAACTGGGGAGAGTCAGTGTAATTTCTCGACAGGTTACTATATTTTTTATTCAATTCACAGGTGTTTACTCTATAACCTATATTCAATTAACAGGTCAGATTTGTACTGGAGGTATGATAAATGGTTTTGTGTTAGGAAATTATATACAATTAACAGGGTTATTCTGTTAAGAGATATACAATTAAGTGGGCTCCATTGTACTAATATTTTATGGGTGCAATTTACTCCCGTCTTCGATTTCTCGGGAGCTTAAAACTGCACCCGTCAATTTTGTTCATTTCCAGCACTGACAAATAAATTACTCTTTACATTTTTGTATCTTCTGCAAATCTTGGATGCCGCTCATGTTTCTTTACTAAATCTTTTCACTGATGGCTTGCAAACATAGCTTATGACCTCTCACAGGAATGAACACGATAAGCTCATTTCAATGGGGGAAAGGAGGGAGGGGGGTTTCATAAGCCATGTTTGCAAGACAAAAATATTTAAAACTTCAAATAGAAATGGTGATTTTTGAGAATAGCACAGGCTGTGTATGTAGTTTCATTGCTTCTCTAGACGAAACAATGATGAGTGTTGGCGATTTCCTGCCTAGATGTAAGACCAACGACTGACCTGAAGGTCCAACTGTACAGAAAAAGTAGATTCATTGAACAAAAAACTTGTCTATTTTAGTCAAATAAGAAGTTCCATTCATCTAGTGAATTAACAGAGCTATTATGTCTATAAAACATTGTTAATACTTGAGACGGCAGTCTCTGAAAAAATCAAGTTTTGAAATGTCTTGGAAGTGAAGTATTGTCCAGCATGTTCATCTGCCAACTCATCTGAATGTGAGTGAGATGAACGATTGTTGTAGTCACAGTCCTCTGAATTCCAGTCTGACAGAGCCTGAATCTGAATCGTAGGAATGTGAGGAAGAAGTGGGACCATTACGCCACTTCTCTGTTGAATGAAATGCTTGGGACAGCAGCTTTATAGCTTCTTAAAAAGCTTATTCTGATTCAGAGTCTTTTCTCATTATGAAGCATTGATACAAGATGTACCGTGTTAAAGGCAGTGCATTTGCACATTCAGACAGAAGGTCCAACACTTAACCAACTGGGCTATTGCTCTGTTTGAAGTCATCTAAATGATAACATATGTATATGCAAGTGATGATCAGTCTTCTGAAAGCTGTATGCCTCTGTACACTCGGAGACTAAGGAAGAATTTTAAATCACCAACTAGACAGCTTCTCCCTCTTTGCAAATTTATATGAGTAGCACAGCCTGTATATATAAAGTGTTATCACCACTGGATTGCCTTTTATCATAAAATAAACAGCTGCGCCATGAACGCATGATACGCCCATTATTAATTACAAGAGGGAAGCACACAATATGAGTATACATGTGTACTTGACAGGTTTTTTTTGTATTCTTGTACAATAATCATAACCAACAACATATTGTGTTCATTAATTTGGAAATAAATTATTTGAATTTCATGTATATATCTTACGTCTATAGAGATCATAGCTTCAAGAAAAAATGGTACCAAAAAATCATGAAAATTGCTCAAGGCGTTTTCGAGTTATTGCACGACGTGTGGACGGACGTACTTAGAATGTATCTTGTGAATTAACCCAGGTTCAGAATGTTGGGGGTACAGGTTTTGTGGCAACAAATGTGACTGAAGTCAAAATAAGGCAGTTAAAGGTTAATATATGATCAACTGCATATCATGATTCTTCATTCTACTAAATGTCAAATCAGCCTGATTCAAAATGTGAAAACAGTAGCAGATATATATCCTTGACCATATACTAAGTCTTTGTGCTCAGTAATCAGTCACAAAAGTGGTAACTCTCACACAAAATAAGTGAAGTTGTAAGACAATACAATATAATGTAGTACAAATAATAGTTCTTCTTTCTGTTCATTATCAAGTCTGCCTTACAGATGTGAAACTATTTGTGGATACAAATTGGATATGGAATAGTAATTTTGCTCGTCACTGACTGGAATCATATGTGGGGCCTTAGCCCTTAAGGGCCTAATTCTGACTTGATAACTTTTTTAATGCAAAGGAACAGGTGCCCAAACATACATTGCTTGGGAAATCTCAAAACTTGTCTTCGAAGTACCTTGTCAGTTGTTTCTAGCCAAGTCTTGGCTGCCTTTGTAGGCAGCCAAGACTTGATTAGAAACAACTGCAAAGCCACAGGAGGTACACTTTCAACGCCTCAGGGCTGCATGTTGAAAATATTGATTGGTCTACCCCACACATTTACTGAACAGCCATCCTATTTAATAACGCATCATGTTCCTGGCCAGAAAAGTGGTTGCTAGGGTTCAAAGGGTTAACTCAAGATAAATAAGCAGTCGTGTGTTCGAGAAGATAGGCACAAGATCATAAAAGTTCTTCATTCTACATAACAGTAAATTAATCTTATGCAGGAGTGGTTGTTCCTAAATTTTAGAATAGTATAATTCTCTTCATTCAATAGGCTGTGTTATAAAAGGCAGAAGCGCATACGAAACAGATATCTGGACATAGCCATATCATGGTTCTCCATTCTACTACATATTAAATTTGTACATTGAAAGATGTGGTGCAAGCTGTAAGTGAAGGTTGGAGAGGGATCGAAAAAAGATGGATGGACAGAAGGACAGATGTTCAGAAGGCTGCATAGATGAACCATAGAAATTCATACACTTGCCAAAAATGGATGTACAAACAAAACTTGCTTACCGTTAGACTTAGTTTTGGTCCGGGAGCTCTCAACGGTTGCTGTTTTAAAATGGTCTGAGACATTCTCAAAGCATTTATCTGTTGAGGTGTTAATGCTTTTGTCACTGTAGCTCCTTGTGTTAATTGTTGAGGAACTGTTGTCACTAAAACAAATTCAAAAACACAAATATATAATGCTATCAAAACAAAGTGACCAATACAGGTCTCTTATTTATTTATTGGTGTTTAAGGTAACTTTCAGAATCTATGGCTATATCTACAGTTCTCTTGAAATGCAAACATTAAAAATTGATTGTGTGGATACTTCAGGCTTCATCAGTACATGCACACAATTAAACATTGGATGGTGATGCTGAGCTGCACAAAAACAGCCACTGTAGATGGTATGAAACCATGTAAAAATTATTTTTCAAATCCTGCTATTAATATAGCTATGTTATAAGACCTTTTCAATTTGTTTCACAATTCATTAAGTGCAGTACACCTGCAATATTATTGATCCATTATAATCAAAACTTCATATAACCAAACCATCCGATTCTGCTACACCCTCAACCCTTTAGAGCCTCAAATGAAATTTTTCCCAAAACAGTACTATGCCAAGCTATAAGTCAATGGATTATCAGTGATATTTAGTCAATAGTCAAGTCTTTTATGCCTAAAGACACAGTCAAGACGTCACTAGAAACCACTGCAGGTAATTTCACAACACTGACTGCAGACTCTCCAAATGGTAACACTTTGGAGCACATGTTCTGATGATACAAGGCTTGACAAAGTCTGAAATAGGTGGTTAAAGACTTGTACTTTGTCCAATCTCTTTGATGCATGTAGATGCCCGAAACTTGACCGGAAAATAATACAGAAGTAAGCTGACTGCAGTATGGAATAATACAAGATTTCATTACAGTTGCCATCCTCAGTTCACAAAGTTCATCAAAGTTAGAAATATGCCTTAACTCTTTACATAACACAGTATTTTTAAAAAATAAATTAAATTTCACATTTTTTTAAACAAATTTCAAAATTTTTCAATAAAATCATACAAATATGGATATCGTTAGAACCAGCTCGATGAGCTGGTTCTAATGATATCCATATTTGTATGGTTTTACTGAGAAACTACTGAAATATTTTAGGCTCTGGTAGGCTTATTCTGGTCAATTTTCTGTCTGTTTTTGGCCACAATGTCAGGTAAAGGGTCAACTCTTTACATGCAGTTGGCAGATATTACATCCAGAAGTGCAATAATCCTGTCCTTGATAACCAAATATATCCCTGTAAATTGGTTTGATCATAACATGGATGATTTCTGGGATCCATTTATTTGAATTTGTCACCAAAAACAGTCATGGATGCTTTGCAGTGGCTACGACTAGATTTTTGAGAAAAAATTCAATAAAATATGTAGCAGGTTAAGTGTTCAACTTTGTTGAGTGCACTTCAAAGATTATTTTAAAGAACTCATTGAGCGGATTCCACCAGTTATAAAATAAACACCACAAAAAACTTTCTCTTTTCTTTAACTTATATATATATACATACAATGGGTCTTTTTAACCCTTTACCCAATGCAGTAGATATCAAAATTTAGTATTTTAATATTTGTTTTTTCAAAGTTTTCAAAAAATTACAACGAAACCATATCATGTGACCCCTCATTGGAATGAGCTCAGGCCTGTCATTTTCAGGAGAGCGATTTATTCGCTCGCTTACTGCTCACCTTAAAAAAATTAAGCAGGGCGAAAACTAGCCCCCCCTCCACCCCAGACCCCCCCCCCCCCCCCCCCCCCCCCGGCCTTAGAAAAATAATGATTACCATAACAGCCCATTTTTAAAACCCACATCTTTTCATATCTCTGCTATGTTAGTGGTCTCTGTAAGACGGCCACACTGCCTCTCCCACACCTCCAGGCCTTGTCGAGGCCCGGAGGTATGGGAGGGTCAGTGTAGCAGTCTCACAGGTACTACCTTGTTATCAGCACTAAATAAAATGTACAATGCCCACTTGGCAGATTTCATTAATAGTAAAACTTCATTTTGTCACTTTTAGATTTTGTAAGCTTGAGGAGAGCTAATCGCTCCCCTAGGCCATGTAAGGGGAGCGATTTTTAGCCCTCCTACATTTTTAAGAATGGCAGGCCTGTGAGCTCGACAAGCTCATTCCAATACGGGGTCACTTGATATGGTTTTGTTGAAATTTTTTGAAATAGATATATTTTTTTTGACTACTTAATTTGTAAATTACAAGGGGGATACGGCCGATTCGTTAGGTAAAGAGTTAACAAAGACGGTGTGATCAATTCAAGTCTAGCAATTTACATTTTACAAAGAAAAACAGAAAATACAATGGCGCACATTTAATTAGATATCTCTTAAGTGAATACCTTGCTAACTTAATATAAAAGCAGACATGATGCTTATGAGTAATCAAGTATATACCAAACATAAAACTGACCTCCAGAAACTGTGGTTGTAGTCGATATTGTTGATATTCTCTGCGTGGCTAGCTGAGCTGCTGTTAAGCTTGTTGTAACTGGTGTTGATACAGCAACAGTCATTCTGGGCTGAGCTTGAGCTAATATCTGTGTTACCTGAGCCTGCGTTTGACCGGCCACTATGTCTTGTACAGTTAATGCAGCACCAGTTGCTCTCTGTGTTCTAACAGCATGAGCAAGGTTCCCTGTCAATGCCTGTATGAAAAAATTGTTTTGGGAATTCAGCTCACACAAAAAAAACCACTTGTAATTATATTACCATTTTAGTCATTATATCCTAACACGATATAAACCCAGATCAGGCTTTATGTTTTATATAGAATGCTCAATTTAGTGGACTTGCACCTGAGGCACTGCTCACAAAAACTATTGCACAGCACTGGCTGAGCTTTATTGGAAAGATATAAGGGTTTAATCCATGGAAATTGGGAAAGAGGCCTTTGTCCTGGAGTGAGGATTCTCAAAAGTAACGAAAATCTGTCAAGTTTACACAAATTATGTCATAATTCTTGCAATATTTCAGGAACTACAGACCTATAGATTTTCCAGGAATTAATGTAGTAAGGGCAGACTTGACAAAATGCCATACATACAGTAGAACCTGTCTTGAGAGACCGCCCTGTGGGCCACACAAAAGTGGTCTCTCAAGACAGGTGGTCTCTCATAACAGGTTTCAGGTTTTCTCAAGTCAGTGAATAACCAACCACAAAATTCAGAAATAGAGAAGAATGGATTTTTGTAATTACTTTGTAGTTGTTCTTTTTTATGAAGTTTTTGTAACAAATTGAAATGGACTGTTATAAAAAATAAATTAGTGTTGAAAATCTTCATTGAAGATTTTCAACACTAATTTATTTTTATTCCTATCTGTCACATTTCAGGTATGTATGAAATTGTTTATTCAGCAGTAATCCTAATCTTTTCACAGGGGTCTTATAAAAACATCTCAATCTTTAATGAGTTATGTACATATAACTGAATAACAATTGAAACCCAATTAAGAGATTTTAATACTTTTAATTATGTTAGTATAACCACAATGGATTTTCCAATTCCAGAACAGGTAAAAGTTTTTGTCATGGTTTCAGTCTTCAAAGGGGCGGTCTCTCAAGACAGGTCTATTATGGCATAAAAATACAAGTTGGTACCAGGTCACAGTGGTCTCTCAAGACAGGTGGTCTCCCATAGCAGGTCCATTATAGAGTAAAACCAATTGGTGCCTGGCAGATGTGGTCTCTCAAGACAGGTGGTCTCTCAAGACAGTGGTCTCTCAAGGCAGGTTTTACTGTACAACCATTTGAAAACATATCCATGGCAGCTTAATGTTTACATATATGCATGCAATATATTCAGAACTTGGACTGCTGCTGATTGCATTGGATTGGATTTCTGGTAGATCAGGGAAGGTATGAACTGTTCATGTGGGAATTGTACTGCCCATTTTATATTGGAACTAGAGCAGAAATTGAGAAATAAGTTGAACTTCAATAATTTACTACTGCAACAAAACAGGTGCCCCAGCATGCAGTCTGTGGACAATTTTCAAGTTGTATTCGAAGTACCTTAGCATCTGTTTCTAGGCAAGTCTTGGCAGTCTGTATCAGCAAACAAGACTTGTGTAGAAACATCTGAAAAACCACAGGATGAAGAATGTCAAAAATGTACCAAAATCTCTAGATATTTAAGTGTTCAACTTACCCATCTTCCAAATCAAGCGATCAACAACACTGATGGAGACATGAAAAAGGCAGAGAAGTATGACAACTTTGTGCAAATTTTCAATGGCAATACTTTGAGCAATTTGAAAAAAATAGTCATAATATCCAGTCACAAAGGCTAATTTAAGTCCTTTCAATTTCTCAATTTTAATAATTTGTCCCATCAGAGACAAAGATTATGACCTCTTGTTGGAATAAGCACAAAACGCTTGTTCTGATAAAAGGTTATAAACTACGTCTTGGAACAAAAATCAACTTCTCCATATACTGGTTTGGTTTGAATTGACTTAAATAGAAGAATCAAGACAGGAAAATAAGTATAATACTCACAACGGTAGTTGCCTGACCAGCATTAGTAACAACAGCTTGACTTAGACGTTTGTTGATAGCAGCAAAAGCACTAGTAGCAATGGTTCCTGTCCCTGCTGTGTTGACAACAATATTTCCTGCTCCAGTGACAGCACGTGATATCGTTACACCTTGGGCAGTAACAGTTTTCTGAAGTGCACCTGCTTGCTTTTAATGAAAAGAAATAAAAAATACAATTCATCATGGAATAACTACTTAACCATTTGTAAATCACAACAACCATATAAATCCTGAAAATAAATCTTTGTATCCTTTAACTCTTTACCCAACGTAACGGCCAGAACTGGCCAGTGCTATTCTCAAAAATCGCCAAATAATTTTCATTATTTTTTTCATTTTTTGTCTCAAAAACATAGGTTATGACCCCTCGTTGGAACGAGCTCGTTGAGCTCGTTCCAATGAGGGGTCATAACCTATGTTTTTGAGATAAAAAATGAAACAAATTAGTTATTCAAGAATTATTTTTGCAAGTGTCGTCTGCTTTTCATGTTAAGTAAAAGGTTAAAGACTACAGATGGAAAAGAATCATTTATGTTTATCATGGGTTCCAAAAACTTTTATCATCTGGTGTTCAAATAATTGGTTACTAAAACAAAACTTGAAAATTGAATTGGGATTCATTTAGTTTTATCACCTTAAAACAGTTGCTACATAATGCTGTTTTTGACCTTTGAAGGCCTCCAGATTTTTATTCATTTCTGCTATACATTGAAAATCTACCACCTCTGGATTTGCAGTTGTTTCTAGACAAGTCTTGGCTGCCTACAGAGGCAATAAAATTATGGATGAATCGATTTGAGTGTTATCGTATAGTGTATGGCACTCTCGAGGCTTTTGCATGTTCAGTAGGTTTTTGTTAACCTGACCAGCTTCATTCTATTCATAAGTTCATCAGAGGTTTATGAACTGGCTTGATTTCAGCACCTTTATATACCCTTGCTCAGTGGTTGTTATAGAGGTTGCCTAATTGGTGCTCTATTTGTCAACAGTTGTCAGTTGTTTAGCAGTCTCGGTAGGTGGTTGTCATGTTTGCTAGGGGTTTCAAAGTTTAGATAGGCTGATGTCAAGAAATCCCATGCTGTTGTGATGGTGTAGTTATGAAGAAAGTTGATGACGACTGAAGTAAATACTCTTTTATTTACAATTCTTTATTGTGTGATATGGTGGCTTGAGTTTAATTTCCATAAATGTACATATGACTACATCATCTGATTGGTACAGAGAGGGTTTATTACTATATCCAGGTGGTGTATTGGCTCTGTGGCTAGCAACGGGGGGAGGGGGTAATCTCATAATTCCATTGTGATATGGTAATTAACGGAGGTGATACAAACCTATTTTGTGTTTATGGTCCCTTGGCGTGGCATCACATATCTTGCATACAAAAGCCATCTTTCATTATTATGAATAAGTATAAATATCCCTGCCTATTTCTGAACCAGGTTTTGGGGAATGCCATCCTTACTTGATGGTTCGATGATCACAATACTCTTCACCTCATATCAAGTACTTGATGTTGGAATGCAAAGTTGAAAAGAGGGATTCCAGAAGAATATAATATAAAATCCTTTATGTTGGGATGAATGGGATTAGCATGCACACTGACATTCAAAAAAGATTTATATTCATAGCAATAGAGTTTCAAGAAGTTCAGGCCACCTACAGTATCTAGGGATATATTGTCATTTAAGATCATTTTCAGCATTAGTTCTAATTGTCAGTCCCCATCACAAACAATAATTTTTAAGCTTTCAATTCTCATTTCTTAACTGGTAGAGTGCTGGAAGCCCATATTTGGGCTTTATTCTGAAGCACAGGTACTGTAACGTAACAGGTTCATATCCAGTGGATGTGCTTCATATCATTTTTAAAGTGAAATTATTTAGTCTGTGAGAATTTGCCTTGTTAGATTTTATGGGAGAGTGAATGCAGGCACTCTCCCATAAAATGTAACAAGGCCAAGACGTGTGAAGAAAATCTGTTGACTAAAAATAATTTAGCACTCTACCAGTTAAATGACACTTGGAAAACTTGAATATGGGGGAGTTTACGGACACATGCTGAAATTTCAAGTTCTGCTAGGACCAATAAATATGTTCAGCAAAATACTTTTTTATACATGATGGGTGAGCAAGGTATGCTCACGAAGTATAGTGAAAAAACATCGCAAGTAGCAAACACATCAAAAATGAGGAGAAAAAAATATAAAATATTAATCAAGAAAAACCTAATCAAATACACAACAGGCCAATTATTATTGTTCTCTATGGTAGATACTGATAAAACAAAAATCTTGAAAAAAGTAATGTCGGCAGATTAATGCTTAGTTCATCTTGGTTTTCAGTCTCAAATCAAGAAACAGTGACTGTTAACTGGTAAAGTGCTGAATTATTTTTGCTTGGCAAAACTTGATCACGTCTTTGCCTTGTTACATTTTGTGGGAGAGTGCCTGCAGGCACTCTCCCATAAATTGTGACAAGGTAAATCCATACAGACTAAATAATTTCACTTCAAAGATAATTCGAAGTATATCCAGAGAATATGAAGCCTTTTTGTGGCAGCACCTGCACTTCAGAGTAAAGCCCAAATATGGGCTTTCAGCACTCTACCAGTTAAAATGTAAACAGATTTTTTATTTTACTTTAACCCTTTATTTAACCTAAAGCTATTTAAAAAATCTCGATTCAAATTTAATTTCTTTTTGATTTTGTGCCTCAAAAAGACAGCTTATGACCCTTCACCAGAACAAGCATACTGAACTCATTCTAATGAGGAGTCATAAGCTATGTTTTTGAGGAGAAAAATGAAAATATTTAGTTCTTCAAGAAATGTTTTTGCAAATGTCATCTGCTATTCAGGTTGGAGAAAAGGATAAACATAAACTTTACCATAACAGTAGCTGATGCAGCAGTTACAATAGGTTGTAGTTGCTGTACTTGGGTTACACCTTTAGCAGTAACAACTGTTGGAGCTTCTGCTGTTGTGGATGTAGAGACCTGTGTCTGCTGGGTCGCTCTCTGTGCAGCAGCCTGTTGTTCTTGAGCAGCAGCCTACAAATCATAATATCAGAAATTACTAAAAAGGACAACCTTATTCAGTCCTCATGCACATACGGTAAGATAAGAGCAACTGGAGTAAATTAATCTGGATGAATGAAGACAATATGAAATCTGAAAGTACCAAAATCTATTCAAATGTATTCTATAGAGCTGGTCGGTTTTGAAATTTTCCCTCAGTTGGGTTTTGGAACAAAAACATCGGTTTCCGGTTTTGGTTTTTGTAAAACAATACACATTTTCCATATCTTATATATTAAACTGGGACAGGATGGTACTAAAACATGTTAAACAAGAGCTGGACTTTTGTCCGGTGCATAAGCCCACGTGGTGTATCGCCTAGTGTGGGCATACCAATGACCAACAAATATCAGTTACGAATATTCTCGGATGGACTGACGGATGGATGCACAGATGGATGGACACAATGCAGTATACTCCCCCCCTTCCATTTTCTTCGAAAGTTTTCAACAATTTCCAACAATTTCTAAGACAAAATGGATTGGTAAATTGTTTGGTGTTTGGAAGTTTTATGCAATGAGGCAGAAGCCTTTGTCATAGGCAAACTGCATGCCATATTTCACTGAAATCCGATAACCCCAATCCAGTATGCCCGCCCCCTCCCATTTTCTTCGAAAGTTTTCAACAATTTCTAAGTCAAAAGGTATGGTAAATTGTTTGGTGTTTATTTATGCAATGAGGCAGAAGCCTTTGTCATAGGTAAACTGCATGCCATATTTCACCAAAATCTGACAACCCATACCTGAGATACAGGCTGAACAGACAAATAATGTCTATTTCTTACAATTTCTAAGTCAAAAAAAGGTGGATAACTCTAAAAAGGAGAATGTGAGAAATATCGTTGAATCCTTTTTTAAAGCCTATGCCATAAGCAGTGTTCATGGCAAATTTCATTGCAATAGAACATTCGATACCCGAGATACAGGCTGAACAGACAAAATTTGGCTCGGACAGACACAATTTCTAAGTGAACAAGTAATAAAAAAAAAAAAATAATAAAAAAAAAAAAAATAACTGGTGGCGGCATACCTGTGACCAACAAATATTATAAAAAATAATAATTTACTTAGTTATGAATATTTTCGGACGGACTCACACACGGATGTACAGACGGATGGATGGACGGATGGACAGATGAACTGACGGATGCATGTAATCCAGTATACCCGCCTTACAATAATAATAATAATAATAACAAACAAGTGAACTTGACATTAACTAAAACTGTATTGCGATCGTTTCCTGTAAATTCAATAAACAAAAAAGAACATCTGCAATCTGCATATGCTTTCTCAAAAAGTCATTCAAATGCAAGGGCGTAGATATGGGAGTAGGGAGAGTGTGTCAAGGGGGAGGGGCTCCAACATTTAGTCGCAAAGATGCCGTTTGAGACGGAAAGTTTATGATTCGACCGTCATGTCAAATTCATTTTTCATTTCCATTCACGGCACTGAAGTATTGCCTGACATGAAAATAAGTGAAGAGGGTCAGAATTTCAGAAAACAACTGCTTGAAATCAAAGAGAAGTTGAGAACTTTAGAACACGCCTTTTACTTTCAGAAAGTAGTTACCCATTTCACAAGCTAAATAACTTGAAAAGTTGACATTTGAACTCGAAAGGAGCCAACTGTAAATCCCAGAATCATTCATTTACAAAGCACTGTAGAAGTTATGCAAATTCTCGACAAGATGGTCACCTGACTTGATTTCCATGTCCATTCTTTCTTTCAGTTTGCATTGAATTATCATTATCAGATTCAGAGAGTATTCACTGGATTCTGAGAATTCCCATTACTTCGAAAAACAACACAGCCACGTTCATTTTGCACGTATAAGTGTATTTTGGATTTTTGGTTTTCATTCTTTTCAAATTTCCGATTGACATTTTGTAAGACAGGTATGCACAGCTAGCATTTTATTAATATTAATTTAACCCTTTCCCTGCAATCCCGTGTTTCTCAACATTAGCGAAATGATACTTTTCTCTTAACTTGACACCAAGTCGCTTTGCAGGTGTCGCAGACCGTTCTTCTTTTTAAAGAAGAGTTTTGTACTCTTCGGCATGATGATTCTGTATGTGGCGACTAGGTTGGAGGTATTTATGCATGGATGACGACTAACTTATTGCATAATTGGCATTTCTACAAAATATTGATATATGCTACTACGCATTTTAGCTGGCATTTTGTTGATAATACAAGATCTATGGAGTGCTAAATGTGAATATTAAAAAGTTCAGCAAAACAGAAAATTTACGGTTTTTAATCTCTTTTTCGGTCCGGTTAAACCGACCAGCTCTTCTGTTCTACCTAATTTCCCTCAACTCTCTCTCATACACAAACACACTAAAGGTGGGGAAAGGCAAGAGTATTTTTTCCCACTAAAAGGTACAAAAATCATACAATCCCCCTCTTCATCATACAAATGTAATCTCGCTTTAAAGGAGAGTAAATAATAGCGTGTTATGTAGTTTACTATTCACTCAAAAAGAGAATAAATGAAGCATAGAACTTCTTGCAGTTCTGCAACAATTTAACGGACGACTGAAAATAGTGGTCAAATGATGCTTTTACAAATTTTGGATCTGCCAGAGATATTACAGCTTTTGAGAAAATTAATGAACATTTAAAGATGTTTGGTTCATCACAAAGCATATCATAATTAAATAAAACCAGTTTGTATAAAAACATAAAAAAAAAGTAAAATGGAATACGCACAGGCAATAACTCTCTATTTTTAAATAAATCACCTTGATTTAGGGTCTAATCCGAGACAGTACTTATATAAAGTAGGGCATCAACATTTATTGAAATCTGAAGTTTACTTTTCAAGTAATCACATAAACATTAAAAATCCAGGTAAAACTGCACCAACTAAGAGCAATAACTGCCTAAATTTTCAAGAAATATTATTTTTTTAGAGAGTGGTGGCCAAGTGGATATTTGCATTGGTCTCTCATGCCAGAAGTACTGTGATTGGTCTGCAGTCGGGGAAAGTTCTTGAGGTGTCCGAACATTCTGTCTGCATCAACTGTGAGGTGATGCTGTCATAGCATACCATCCGATCAGGTGGAGATCTAAAATGCTTGTCCGCCGTGCAGAGAGAGACACATTCCATACGGGGTAAAGATCCCTTCATTGTACCAGAGAAGAGCTAGGCCATGAAGTTGCCACTATGGAGCATATCACAGACCTTTGCCATTGGGCAAAAAAATACAAGTTGCATAACTTGTTCGCTAATCCTTGTAAAACAAATAAGCTTAAAACATATTAACTTTTTTAACTTGTCCCAAACATTATTAATACAAGTAGGGTATATACCGTATTTACTCTATGTATTGGGACAGCTGAAAATAATTATTTTCACAGGTGTTCCAATTCTTAGAAAATGGGGAAAGAACAGAGCCTGGTCTTGATTTGATGCTGAAAAAGTTGTGTGTGATTTGTTTTCCATCACTATATACGAAAATCGCCGTCCAATTTTTTTTTATATTTTCATTTTTTGCTTCCAAAACATAGCTTATGATCCCTCATTGGAACGAGCCTATTGCGCTCGTTCCAATGAGGGATCATAAGCTATGTTTTGGAAGCAAAAAATGAAAATTTTCAGTTACTCAGGAATTTTTATGAGTGTCGTCTGCTAATAGTGATGGGTCAACTGGAAAAAAATATCCTGAATGTCCCAAACTTTGGAGCATAAAAAAAATAAAGTTTTCTGGAAAGTTAAAAAATTTATAGTAATTTATATATTTTTTATACTTACCAATGACCCAGACATAGCTGGTGCTAATTCTCAAAATCTAGGGCCAAACACAAATTTTGCCCCCCAATCCCCAAAATTTGCATCTAAAACCGAAAAAATAATGTCCTAAATGATCCTCCATACTTTCCCTCCACTGCGCATGCGCAGTGTCAAGGAGGTCTCGAAATTGGTGCCAATTATCATTTTTACAAGCAGTGCCTGGTCAGCGCTATGTACTCAGCGGGGAGGTATGAGTTCCCAACTCCTGGGAGGGCCATCCCTGTCCGGGTCATTGGTAAGTATAAAAAATATATAAATTACTATAAACTTTTTAACATTTTTATACTGTACCAATGACTCTACCGCGTTCTTCTTCAGAAGAGACTGTACTTCTGATAAAAGAGCGTCTCTTTTCTGCGGATTTGACGGAAGCTGAGTCCATTTTGGACTTCGTGTTAATGGAGGCTTTCGTTTGAAGGATATTCTTAGTCCTTCCGAAATTACGCCTCGAACCCAGGGGTCGTCCGTAATTGACACCCAATCGTTTATAAAACTCGATAATCTTCTGCCTACGGGAACACGATAGAGGTTCAAACCATCACCTCCTGGACCTGCGAGGCTTGCAGAAGGAGAAACTATGTCCTCCACGACCCGCACCTCGCCCCGTCGACCTAGGGACGTCCGACCGGTTATGTCGGCCAGAATAACGTCCCCCACGTGAGTCGCAGCCTTGACGGTTTCTAGAATAAGACCTAGAGGACGCATAGGTACCTCTATAGGAACTTCTCTTGGGAGTACTTGTCCCAGAAGTGCCTGGTCTTACTCTTTTCTGCTGTATCCGACTTTTTGGAAGCGGATTTGAATAGCAGAGAATCCGAAGCTTTCTTAGTTATCTTATCATAGATTGCTGAAAGCTTGCCGTCGAAGAGAAGCTCTCCGGAGACCGAAGCGACTCTGAGAGAGTTCTTCACCTTACCATCCACGCACGTGGATGTAGCTAGGGCTGCGTCACATCTAACCAACTACAGGTTTGCCACTGAAAGGGCAGAGTTATACGTGGAATAAGCTACTGCCCTTGAAAGAAGTCTTAATGAGGATTGTATATCCTGGAATTCTTTCCCTTGAAGACGTAATGAAAATGCCTTATTAAGGTGATCTGCGTATGATAAAGCGTCTAAGTTAACTCTGTTAGACATTATTATCGTTTCCAACGTCGTGGTTGGAATTGACATAGACGACGGTATAGCTACTGCCCTTGGAAGAAATCTCATTGAGGATCATATCCTGGAATTCTTTCCCTTGAAGACGTAATGATAATGCCTTAGTAAGGTGGTCTGCATATGATAAAGCGTCTAAGTTAAGTCTGTTAGACATTATTGTCGTTTCCAACGTCGTGGTTGGAATTGACATAGACGGCGATATAGACAATTCCAAGTCTTCAGCCTCGTCATCTAGACGCAGAGGAACTCTCGGTATGCCCTGTCCTGCCGTTTCGAATTTATTCCTTGAATTGATGAAAGGCAGATTTAGAGCATTTGCGGATAAGAAACCAGACTTGCCCGTTTTGGTAGCAAGCTTATATATAGCGTCATTTAATAATTCGAATGTTCTTCTGACCTTATTGGACTGCGTCGGAAACTCAGGGACAATGTCCCTGAACCGATCAAAAAATTCTGTGTCCAATGACGCTATCAGTCTCTTATCCGGCATCGCAGCATTCTGGTCCGACGGAACAACCTCTGGAAGATAATGCCGGATAAAATCTACAGCAGCTTTATGTTGTTCCGAAAGGGAAAGCTCCAAATCCTCCAAATCCTTTTTGCCATCCTGTCGGACCCTATGAAGTTCTCGGTCGTCCGTACCTGATGCTTCAGCGGAGCGTACCGACCCAGTGTCGTCGGATAATTCCTGATCCGACAGAGATTCTGTCGTTTGCTGGGATGCTGCGATAAGTTGTGCTATTTGGGATAGCATGTCCGTCACTGAGGACTGTGGAGTAGCGGTCTTACGTTGCTTTGCCGCTGGAAGCTCTGTGTACGTTGACTCCTGCATACGTCTTTTATGCGAACGTCCGGAGTCTACAGGCCTCGTGTCCCTGGCTACCGGATGGCGTGACCTGGTCGCCGTGGAATCCCTGATCGGCGAAGCTGGCTGGATATCCGTGGTCACGTAGCCAAGGTGTGGTCGTGTGCGCTGCCGTGAGGATGAGGAAGCCTTATCGACAGTCTCTCCGGACTGTTTATATAACGGAGCGTCCCGAGCGGCGGACGTATGCTCTGAATGCAAAACATTTTGTACCACAACATCTGGTCCCAGATGTTGTTGTACAAGAGAGTGGCTTCTCTCGCTCGCAGCCCGGATGGACCTGGATGAGCTAGGAACCGGACTAATAGGCTTCCTCCGTTCTCTCCTCTGATCCGTCGTCACTGGGTGTGCACTTTGTCTTATTATAGTGCTCGCATCACCCAAATCTCCTTCCTGGACCGCAACGGACAAACCCGGCTGCTGAGCCATTCGATAAATGGTCGCTACACCAGGCGAGCTAGCAGACGCCAATGCTGTCGATCCTACTAGGGACCTCTTAGGCAATTGACGTATTTCCATGAGCACTTTTGCCGCTAGCTCTTCATTTAACTGTAACGACGGAGGCACACTTTTGGAAGACATCACGGAAACATCACCCTGTTCTTGTTCCTCTGAAATAGAGATTGATAAACTAGATTGACCCTGCGGAGAAAGGACCGGCATGGACTTTTCCCCGCTAACAACATACAGTGACACACGTTTCCAATGTTTGTCATCCCAATTGACACATACTGAACAGGAGTTAGTGCGAGTACACTGACTACAATTAATACAATGATTATGAAAGTCAGAGGAAGATTTCCTCTTATTACAATTTGAACAATATCCTTTCATTGTGAAAAGAAGACAAAAAGTCCTAGTACTCGCACCAACCCCTGAAAACAAAGATACATAATAACATGATCCATTAACATAGAAAAAATAATTGAAATCAAAAGAATTTTTGGAAAAAATATTTTTTCAGAAAGCCCAAGTTTCTGAAAGTAACGTTGAGCCCCAATGGATCCCAAAAAAGCCTAAGTGTGGATAAAATTTTTAAAAATATTACAAAAAAATTAATGCAACACTTACGTATAATAATAATGTATCTTGTTATGATTAAGCTAATACAAAGACAAGAAATCCCTCTCAACAGAAACCGTTGTCAATGTAAACAAGAAGTGTATAAACACCAGAAACATGACTCCAGGCACTGATAAACATGGCCCGAAATCAGTTACCAATAACAACACTATCTGATGCAAAACAGAGACTTCCAGGGAAGAAACTGCAGAACATCAGATGGTAGATGCAGAACACTGCGCCTAAACACCCATGGGTGTGGACGTAAACATGGGGAAAAGAATGGAATTCATTCTGTTACCCAGCTAAAATTCCCAAGAAATTTTAGTGATAATATTACAAAAAATATGCCAAAAGTATGGGAGAATAGCAAGGGGGGACTTAAAGGGAAGGGAGAGAGGAAACATTGAACAAGCAGTGTAACTTTATAGCAAGAATGACAACAACAGGCACATAACATAATTTCGTAAAAAAATTTTAAGTTACAGCCCTGATTATTTCCTGTCACTCATTTTGCCTCTCCTCCTTCTATTTCCTCTTTAGATCCACCATTTCTCTAATATTTATGTGCCTGGCATCATTTAAACTGAGATTTACAAGCACAAATATCAGTCAGATGTGAACTGATGAAGGGCCAAACAAAGAATGATAATTGGCGCCAATTTCGAGACCTCCTTGACACTGCGCATGCGCAGTGGAGGGAAAGTATGGAGGACCATTTAGGACATTATTTTTTCAGTTTTAGATGCAAATTTTGGGGATTGGGGGGGCAAAATTTGTGTTTGGCCCTAGATTTTGAGAATTAGCACAAGCTATGTCTGGGTCATTGGTACAGTATAGAAATATATGTGTGTCCCAAATCATAGAGTGCCCCAATACATAGAGCAAATACGGTATATATACATTTGCTGTTGCAAATTTGTGTCACACACATCTGCACTTATGCTGATCATGTACATAAAGTTTCTAATTGATCTAAACATCAACTGATAAAATCGATTGCCTGAGAATGCAGAGCTTGAACAAATGATAAATTGTTTTTTAGTTGTCAGAATATGTTTGTTTATTTTTAACTCTAAACAGTGGTTGTAACACCAAATATTGAAAATATTCCAATTTAACCCTTTACCCAACGTAACGGCCCAAACCGGCCAGCGCTATTCTCAAAAATCGCCAATTAATTTTCATTATTTTAAAAATTTTTTGTCTCAAAAACATAGGTTATGACCCCTTGCTGGAACGAGCTCGTCGAGCTCGTTCCAATGAGGGGTCATAACCTATGTTTTTGAGACAAAAAATGAAAAAAATTAGTTATTCAAGAATTTTTTTTGCAAGTGTTGTCTGCTTTCCATGTTAGGTAAAGGGTTAAGTACATATTAGTATATAATCAGAAAGCAGAATTGAAATATATCCTTCAAACATGAATGGCTATCACAAAATAAAATGACACTGTAGCTCAACTTTGAATATAACAGAAATTAGTATTTGCTGTGACCAGGTCAACAATAATGAATATGACAGGAATCAGTATTTGTTGTGACCAAGTCAACAATAATGAATAAGAGAACAGAGTAATTCGCATAATATATGCACGAGAAAAAAAAACGTAATATATGTGATGTATTCCATGTTACTAAATATTCGTACAAAAATTTATCCAGATCAGATCTTTCATATAGAAGTTCTGTACAAAAAACTGATTGCTACTAATTTTGGTACAAAATGACCACCAGTGGCCATCTTGAATTTCGGACCGGACCCCAAAACACTTGTTCTCGTCCCACGTTGATAACAAAGATATCAAAAAAGTTTCGTAAAGATCAGTTCATAAATACGGCCTCTAGACCGAGATGTATTGGCATTTGCAGTTACAGTGCTGAAAGTAACACTAAATAGATCAAAGTTAGTCTAATTGGCATAATTTATGCATGAGGAAAAAACCCCGTATTATATGTGATATATCCCATGGTACTAAACATTCACACAAAACATTATTCAAATCAGCACTTTCATATGAAAGTTCTGCGCAAAAATCTGATTGCACCTAATTTTGTACAAAATGGCTGCCAATGGCCATCTTTAATTTCAGACCGGACCCAAAACACCCGTTCTCGTCCCATGGTGATAACAAAGGTACCCAAGAAGTTTCGTAAAGATCGGTTCATAAATACGGCCTCTAGACTGAGCTGTATTGGCATTTGCAGTTATAGTGCTGAAAGTAACACTAAATAGATCAAAGTTAGTCTAATTGGCATAATTTATGCATGAGGAAAAAACCCGTATTATACGTGATATATCCCATGGTACTAAACATTCACACCAAAAATTATTCAAATCAGCACTTTCATATGGAAGTTCTGTGCAAAAATCTGATTGCACCTAATTTTGTAAAAAATGGCTACCAGTGGCATCTTGAATTTCAGACCGGACCCAAAACACCCGTTCTCATCCCACGGTGATAACAAAGGTACCCAAGAAGTTTCGTAAAGATCGGTTCATAAATACGGCCTCTAGCCCGAGCCGTTTTGGCATTTGCACTTACAGTGCTGAAAGTAACACTAAACAAATCAAAGTTAGTCTAATTTGCATAATTTACGCACGAGAAAAAAATCTGTATTATATGTGATATATCCCATGGTACTAAACATTCATACAAAAAATTATTCAAATCAGAGCTTTCATATGGAAGTTCTGCGCAAAATGGCTGCCAGTGGCCATCTTGAATTTTGGACTGGACCCCAAAACACTTGTTCTCGTTCCACAGTGATAACAAAGGTACCCAAGAAGTTTTGTAAAGATAGGTTTATAAATACGGCCTCTAGCCCAACCCTTGTTGACAGCGCAATGGACGACGGGCCATGACAATACCTCAAATTTGGCTTTGCCAAAGTTGAGCTAATGCAGGACACATTTTCCGGACAGCTAACCTCCCCCCCCCCCCCCCCCCCCCCCCCCCCCCCCCTCAAAGTGTGCATCCTAGACATGGAGAGAATATGAGTTTTATTGTGATATAACATATCAGCCACAATAGCTGTTTAACTGGTTGAGGGCTAGATTATTTCTGGTGGTCTGAATTTGTTCTTCAAAATTTGTTTTTTTACAAATTATTGACGAGTGTCCACATGCACTCTCCAATAATATGTAATAACATAAATTTATATAATCAAAATATGATTTGTGTTTGACTGAACAGGAAACATGATCAAGGAAAATGTTAGCTTTTGCTCTGGTACCCTCATTTTTTTTCTGAAAGCCCTGATAGTGGCTTCTTGCACTCAACCAGTTAACAAAGTTAATGCATTATCATTACAGTGAAATAGCTAACTAAGACAGACCTTCTTTTCCTTTTGTATTCTTTCTGCTCTCTTTGCTGCAACCTGTACTGGGTTGATGGGCTGATCATAACTTATTCCATTCTCTGCAAGAACTGCAGCATGCTTCGGGTTCTTTGATGTTGGATTGGTTGGGGCCTGTCTTAAAGGAGGCTGTTTCTTATTAGCTATGCATTTGACAGAATCAAATCTCAAAGAATACAGCATAGTAACAGAACTGCTGCTATCCTGTAGATACAACTGGCTTGTTCTCATTGGACGGTTGTTTTTTGTCTGAAGCATACAAAAAAGAAAGAATTGATCATGCAAATCACAGAGTGACCTCTGCCTGAAGAAAGGAACAGACTTAGTGTGTTGAAAATTGAGTTGTGACAACTGTTGCCCTGGAGAAAAATCTTTAGCAAACTTGTTGTACATATAATACAGCCTCTACACCAGCTGATAAAGCTCGGTATCAAAATAGTTAAAAGTTTTGGGTGAACTTGCCTTCTGCATGCATTCTAGTACAGTGGAACCCTGTTAATTGAATAGTCACTTTGCCAATGAAAAATATTCAATTAACAGGAGTATTCAATTAACAGGGATTGGTTAACTTTCCTGTATTCCAGAGATAAACTAAGCATTTATTCTATTATATCTTGTTTGACAGAGCTCCATGAGCTCTGTCAAACAAGAAATAAAAGATTAACCCTTTTCCTAACGAATTGCCCGCGTCCGCCTGCGTAATATGCAAACTGAGCAGTTGAAAAAATTAAATTTTTTTAAATATTTCAACAAAACCATATCATGTGACCTCTCATTGGAACGAGCTCATTGAACCCGTTCGAATGAGGGGTCACATGATATTGTTTTGTTGAAATTTTTAAAAAAATTTAAAAAAATTATATTTAAAATAATACATTTTGATATCGTCTGCGTTGGGTAAAGGGTTAAATGCCTGTATTGGATGTACTGATGCCAAATAGGTCTATACACAAAGAAAAACTGGTGAGAGTCAGGGTAATTTCTCAACAGGTTGCAAGATTTTTTATTCAATTATACTGTTATTCAAACACTAGAACAAAAGTAAAACTACTGAATTTTTTGACACAAGTAAAAAGAATTCAGCGACAAAATTTTGTCTTATCTATACTCTACTTGAACTCCTGTAAATTCTATCCACAAAACTAAAGTGTCTTCAGGAGTGCTAACGTCAGGCTATCATACTCAACAGAACACAGCCGAATAATGCACATAAAGCAGTTGGGATGTGTAAATCAGTAAGTCCACATGAAATGGCTTGCCATGATAAATACATATTTTAAGGTGAATTGTGTTATTGTTCAGTCCCGAGTAAAGCATTATCTGAGATCTTCAGTTAGTGCATTTTTATGCTCTCTTTCCAACTTCACTGTACATACTGACTCAAACTATGTCTGCTGGGATATAAATAGAGAGAATAATATTGATTATATCTTGTTTGATAAAGCTCATGGAACTTAGTACAGTAGAACCTGTCTTGAGAGACCGCCCTGTGGGCCACACAAAAGTGGTCTCTCAAGACAGGTGGTCTCTCATAACAGGTTTCAGGTTTTCTCAAGTCAGTGAATAACCAACCACAAAATTCAGAAATAGAGAAGAATGGATTTTTGTAATTACTTTGTAGTTGTTCTTTTTCATGAAGTTTTTGTAACAAATTCAAATGGACTGTTATAAAAATTATAAAAATAAATTAGTGTTGAAAATCTTCATTGAAGATTTTCAACACTAATTTATTTTTATAATTTTTATAACAGTCCATTTCAATTTGTTACAAAAAGGTTTTCAACACAAATTTATTTTTATTCCTATCTGTCACATTTCAGGTATGTATGAAATTGTTTATTCAGCAGTAATCCTAATCTTTTCACAGGGGTCTTATAAAAACATCTCAATCTTTAATGAGTTATGTACATGTAACTGAATAACAATTGAAACCCAATTAAGAGATTTTAATACTTTTAATTATGTTAGTATAACCACAATGGATTTTCCAATTCCAGAACAGGTAAAAAGTTTTTGTTATGGTTTCTGTCTTCAAAGGGGCGGTCTCTCAAGACAGGTCTATTATGGCATAAAAATACAAGTTGGTACCAGGTCACAGTGGTCTCTCAAGACAGGTGGTCTCTCAAGACAGGTGGTCTCCCATACCAGGTCCATTATAGAATAAAACCAATCGGTGCCTGGCAGATGTGGTCTCTCAAGACAGGTGGTCTCTCAAGACAGTGGTCTCTCAAGGCAGGTTTTACTGTATTGTTCAGTCCCGAGTAAAGCATTATCTGAGATCTTCAGTTAGTGCATTTTTATGCTCTCTTTCCAACTTCACTGTACATACTGACTCAAACTATGTCTGCTGGGATATAAATAGAGGGAATAACATTGATTACCGTATTTACTCTATGTATTGGGACAGCTAAAAATAATTATTTTCACAGGTGTCCCAATTCTTAGAAAATGGGGAAAGAACAGAGCCTGGTCTTGATTTGATGCTGAATAAAGTTGTGTGTGATTCGTTTTCCATCACTATATACGAAAATCGCCGTCCAATTTTTTTTTATATTTTCATTTTTTGCTTCCAAAACATAGCTTATGATCCCTCATTGAAACGTTTTTGCTTCCAAAACATAGCTTATGATCCCTCATTGGAACGAGCGCAATGCGCTCGTTCCAATGAGGGATCATAAGCTATGTTTTGGAAGCAAAAAATGAAAATTTTTAGTTACTCAAGAATTTTTTTTTATGAGTGTTACTACTAGCTACTAGTGACGGGCCAAATGGAAACAAATCTCCTGAATGTCCCAAACTTTGGAGCATAAAAAAAATATAGTTTTCTGGAAAAAATGTGTGTCCCAAATCATAGAGTGTCCCAATACATAGAGTAAATACGGTATATCTTGTTTGATAAAGCTCATGGAACTTAGTAAAGAAAAACTCAGTCGACCAGTTAATGTAATTAATACTTGACTAAGGCCAATAGCAATAAATAGAGAGTACCGTATTTACTCTATGTATTGGGACACTCTATGATTTGGGACACACATTTTTTCCAGAAAACTATATTTGTTTTATGCTCCAAAGTTTGGGACATTCAGGAGATTTGTTTCCAGTTGGCCCATCTCTACTAGCAGACAACACTCATAAAAAAATTCTTGGGTAACTAAAAATTTTCATTTTTTGCTTCCAAAACATAGCTTATGATCCCTCATTGGAACGAGTGCAATACACTCGTTCCAATGAGGGATCATAAGCTGTGTTTTGGAAGCAAAAAATGAAAATATAAAAAAAATTGGACAGCGATTTTCGTATATAGTGATGAAAACGAATCACACACAACTTTATTCAGCATCAAATCAAGACCAGGCTCTGTTCTTTCCCCATTTTCTAAGAATTGGGACACCTGTGAAAATAATTATTTTTAGCTGTCCCAATACATAGAGTAAATACGGTAATCAATTTGTTTTGAGCGTTAGGGTAAATAATTCATCGAGAGACAGGACGTGACTAAATAATGAGGGCGTAGCTCTCGAGATGAATTATTTACCGTAACGCTCAAAACAAATTGATTACTCTGTTTATTACATGACATTTGGAATAAAGAGGTCTTTTAATATAATAATTCAACCCAAACTATTGTCAGATATAATCCAATTTAGTGTAAACACGGAAACATTTCTAAAATTAGCAGGAAGCAAATACGAAATAGTCCTGTCTCGAGGCGAATTATATACCGTAACTTGCCATAAGAATGGGTCACTCTCTTTAGTAAATGACATTTTAGACCAAAATGTCTTTCATTAAAAATAATTCAACACAAAATATTCGCAAATGCAACTCTGAAATACTTCTGAAATTAGCGCGTATGAATACATCACTTTCTGTGTCAAATCTTCGATTGGAAATGGCCCAGTTTTATTTTTGTGACTTTCGTTCGATATTTTACTATTTTATGTGGCGTTCCAGTCGCATTTGGGGAATGGCATTCAGCCATAAGATAAAACATTTCTATTTGGATTTTGTCAACTGTGCTAACGAACCTGTTCATAGAGGAAAGAAAGGATTTTTAAAAATATTCAGAAGGAAAATTTATTTTAATTAACTGATGTGGAACTGGAAAACAAAACATCAACAAATCGGTGGGGCGTGGCTTATATACGTCAGTCGTTCCAAAGCTACTATTGAAGTGACATAATTCACACGTGACATTACCACTTTTTAATCAACATTAAATTCAATGCAAAACAAACTGAGGAATGTAATAAATAATAATAAACATTGATGATCATCTATATTGAGTTTTTGAAGCAATATCTTAAGAAATGTAGTAGTTCACTTAGAAAGATTTTCCCATACTATTACAACTGTGAAATTAGAGGGAAATAACGTATGTCCAAATCAAGCTAAAAGCAGACTAATGTCTTCAACATCTGCACTTGATATTGATTAACTATACAGAATTTTAAAGCAAGGTCCTGAGAAATCTGAAGCTGTTTGCTCCACAAGATTTTGGAACTACTATTAAGAGTATTAAAAGCTGTAATACCCAAATTGAGCCAACACATTTTGCACATCTGCTATTTATATTATAATTCACACAGAATTTCAAAGTAATAACTTTAGAAATATGAAAGTAATTCACCCCACAAGATTCAATAGGCCAACAAATCACCTGCTAAGGTAACTTCAGTATACCCAGGGCTCAAAATAAGCGGTGTCGCATCGCTTTTTCCTATGCAAAACTTGCAAAAAGCTACACAATGTTAAATTATGTATAGCATTTTGCGATACAAGATAATCAACTGCAGCCTATTAGGCTGCAGTTGATTATCTTATATCGCAAAATGTAAATGAAAATTTGCAAACAAATTTGAAAACTACTTCACTGATGCTTTACTTCTGATTGTGGAACATTCCAGGCATAACTCAGATTAACTCTCCATCAAGCATCATTAGCAACTTCATATGTAAGATGAGTTCTGTTGGTTTAAATACTTCCTGTTTTTACAACATTTTGCATAAATGTCCATTACAAATAACTACAAGCCCATCAAATTAAAAAAAACAACTTCCATTTTGAGAACTCTATTAAACAACCAAGACGCCATTTATAACAGTATACAAGTCCATGCAACCCTTGAAGGTAGTTCAGTTAAAAAAACATAGTAAATGTTTCATATGTTGCAGATCATTAGGAAATGTCCAGAAATGGGTGGAAACTATTCTATCTACTTAGAAGAATTCAATATAAAACAGCATAACATAACTGTGGTATACAAAAATAGCTATGTAATTTTTACAAAATGCTATTCATTTTTTGGAAATGCGTAGCATTTTGCTACGCAAAGAAAAAAAGTTATTTTGAGCACTGAGTATACCACCTCAAACTATGTTGGGGCAGGGAGGGGGAGGGAGGGGTTATGATCACAAAATCAATCAATTTTAGCTAAATATTTATTATCAAGCTTCACATTTTTAAAACTTAGAAAAGACATGTTGAGTAAAATTAAGTCTATCGCAACTGATAAGGTGATTGTTGCTGTAACATAGGAGTATCTCACAGGAGGGTGTTGAAAATAATAGACATATATTCTTACCTTGTATATTCCCTTTGTTTTCTTGGAGGTTTGTTTTCTGGGATTTATATCATACAAGATGCGTCCCTCCTCTCGTGGAATGATTACATTTTCATATCGAAGTCGACAGTGTTTAGGTGATCTGTAAACTCTACTACAACCATTGACAACATCAGCAACTAAATCCCAGTTAGGAATGTGTGCAGGAATTACAACCATCAGATTTAATGGCAAATCCAGTAACTCCTGTACAGTCTACAAAACAACAAGTTTAGGAATATAAAGAGAACACGTATTTTTCTTCAATTTTCAAAATGTCAAAGAAATTATGAGCATAACATTTAAAAAAAAAAATATCAATATTCAAACACTAAAGTTTGTTGAACATAAGTTCTTAAGAGCACTGTTTTTCGGGTGGCATCTCAGATTCCTGTACAGGGAGCCAAAACTAATCTCATAATTATATGACGGAAGACATCATTTTAATAATATGTCTGGGCAAATGTTCAAAAGCCACAAGGATGTCAGTTGGAACTAGAGGTACTGCGAGTAAGCTCACAAAGTGATACCCCCCGCGCCTGTCAGACCGGAATTATATTGCTTCATGCACATCTTCATATGGAGTTCTTCCAATGTGTAAAGTTTCATGAAAATTCTTCAAAAGGTTTAGGAGGAGTTGCGCTTATAAGGATGGACAGACAGATGGATGGACAGATAGATGGATGGATGGACAGTCGGACGGATGGACGGCTGGACAGGGTGATTCCAAAATACCCCTCAAAACTTAGTTTGCGGGGGGTATAATTGAGCCATTAGCTGGTCAAGTACTACATTTTTTTTTGGTAATGAAATTTGTTCATGTTTTTACTTTGTTATAACTGATGGTGCAGGCACTCTCAATTGTAACAGGGCAAAATCAGAGATACTAAAAATAAGTTCAGTTCAAAGATAACATGAAGAGCACACACAGAATATGAAGCCTTTAACCCTTAAGGGCCTGGAGAGTTTTATACTTTGAATGAAACAAGTCAGAAAATAAGCAGACTGTCATCAGCAAAATGAGGTCGCCAGAGGGTGAATTTAGTGATGCTACCCTGCACGGCAGGGTAGCGTCACTAAATTTACCCTCTGTGAACCTCAATCTGAATCACGGTCTTAAAACTAAACAGAAAGAGGTACCAAGAGGACAAATTGGATCACTGTATGGAATAGCATCATCAAATTCACCCTCTGGGGACCTCATTCTGCAAACGTCAGACTGCTTATTTTCAGGCCTGTTTGAAATAGTCTACCTCATGTAGCATTGCAGTTGTTTCTAGTCAAGTCTTGGCTACCAACAGAGACAGCTAAAGACATGACTAGAAACAAATGACAAGATACATACAACAAATGTAGTTTGGGGAACCTGTTCCTTTTCATTAAAAAGTTATCTAAGTTGGAACTGGGCCCGTAAGGGTAAAGTTAAGGTATTTCTACTTCAGAACAACGCCCCAATATGATCTTCCACTCTTTACTAATTATGGTTTAACAATCAATTCTTGATTAACCCTTTACCCAACGAATCAGCCGCATCCGCCCGCGTAATATGCAAATTCAGCAGTAGAAAAAATATTATGTTTCAAAATATTTCAACAAAACCATATCATGTGACCCCTCGTTGAGCTCGTTCCAACGAGGGGTCACATGATATGGTTTTGTTGAAATGTTTTGAAAAATTTCAAAAAGTTAAAAAATTTATAGTACTTTATATATTTTTTATACTTACCAATGACCCAGACATAGCTGGTGCTAACTCTTAAAATATAGGGCCAAACACAAATTTTGCCCCCCAATCCCCAAAATTTGCATCTAAAACCAAAGAAAACATGTCCTGAAAGGCCCTCCACACTTCACCTCTACTGCGCATGCGCAGTGTCAAGGATGTTCCGAAATTGGCGCCATTAATCATTCTAATAACCAGTGCCTGGTAAGCGCTATGTACTCAGCGGGGAGGTAAGAGTTCCCAACTCCTGGGAGGGCCATCCCCGTCTGGGTCATTGGTAAGTATAAAAAATATATAAATTACTATAAATTTTTTAACATTTTTATACTGTACCAATGACCCAGACATAGCTGAATAGTAAAAAGGCTGGAGGGTCAAGGACATAGAGCAAGATGGAATACGCAGAGCAAGATGGAATACGCTCAATTATATAAAATAGAGTCATCCCCTCTAGGGAAAAAGAAGTATTAGGCCTTACATGTATCTTTCTTATTTATGATAAATTAGAAAGATACAACACTTTCCAAAATTGAGCATCATACATCCATGTACTCTATTAATATCTAGTATAATCCTTATACTAATAATTTTTAAAGAAAGCCAATAAATAAAGTAAGTCTAGAGAATAGAGACTCTTTATACTCCTTAAAAGTGTCTGAGGATAGTATAATAATGTCCGTTGACACGTGCTATATTCAAAAGCTATACTTTAAAAACTAAGACCTGAATGAATTTTTAAAACATAAACTTCTCACTAAACAACCATCCCAATAACAGCTCAGAATTACTAACTCCGGAGGAGGTATCCCCTTGTTTTAATAGTAAAACAGGTGACCCAAGGGAACACCCTCCCCCCCCCCCCCCCTTTTTCTTGCCCTGGGTCAAATAGCCCAGAGCGAAGAGGGCAGCAGAACGGAATCACTGCCGAAACAGACAGCCTACCTAGCTATAGTAGCAACTGTTAAGTGAATGACATTCTGAGCAGTAGATAATAGACCTAACAATAGAGGACTCCAGAAATGGACTCAATATTTCTGAGATAAAAATTCATGAATGTGGATGGCCGAGAGCAATGAGCAGCCTTCAAAAATCTATAATAGCGACACTATTAATGTAAGCCCAAGAAGTAGAAGAACTCTTACTTCATAAGCCGAAATCTCAAACACAACTGCTGAGTCAATAATATACCATAAGCAGTATCGATAGTTAATTGAATCCATTAGCAATAGAATGGAGCGTAACGTCCTTCTATTAGGCATCAAAGACAGAAGAAGCTTACGCCCGTAGTAATAAACAGATATCTGTTTATAAATACATAAACTCTAACCGGACAGAGTAAAGGCCTATGCCTGTACGAAGACAGAAGGACCTTAATAACAATAGGTTCCGGATATTAATTAGGAGCCTGACTCTTATGCGAAAATCCAACCTAAATAGTAAAGGAAGTAGTGATTCCGAAACTACGAAAGTGAAAATCATCCACCGATAGTGCATGAAACTCACTGACTCTTCAGTAAAAGAGAAGCCAACAAAATACTGTCTAAAAGGTCAGAATTTGAAAACTACTGTTTCCAGAGGCTCAAATGATTACTTAGCTAAATAAGAACCGAAGTTAAATTCCGTATAGGAATTTAATCTAATGATTCTAAGTCTATTTATCGAAAAGTTACTAACTGACTTAGATAAAGAGACATAAGACTCAATTGTAAACTATCATAGAGTGCATAGGTATGAGGTAACATAAACCTATAACCTTAATAATAACAGGTTGCAGTAGATCTTGTCAAACAAGTATACTAAAAAGTTGCAATGATTAGTATGGAGGGATCAACAATATCAACATAGTAATCCCTACACCAACGACGGAAGAGCCTCCACTTTAGCCGCATAGTATAGCGAAGAAGAGGTTCTCCTATAGTAAGAAATTGCGTCCAAAGCTCGTCCAGTACAATGCTTACAATGCAATAAGGACCACACAACGGAATACGTGAAGGTTGAGACCTTGCGGGTTGTGATAAAGATGACACGATTTTACCCAGCGAAAAAAGATCCTCTCATGGAGGAAGATTTCGCGTTAAGTCCCACAGTAGACATCAGAGTAAATTACCCACGGTCTCTGTGAAGACAGAGATGCTATCAACAGAAATGTATTGTGGTTGTTTATCTTAGCAATACTTGCTGAAACAACAGCGCAGGAGGATACGCATATCCTATCATTTCGTCCTATTAGATCAATAGAGCGTTAACAACATAAGCTCAGAGATCCGGACAAGCAAACACATACGTCTGCAATTGACAAGCAAGTTGTGTCGTAAATAAATTATCATTGGGCGCTCCCATTGATAGCCAATCTGATTGAATACTTGTTTGTTGAGAGTCCATTCTGACGGCAACAAGCGACCCATAAGTGAACGGGAGTCCGGTAATACAATCAGACGACCTGGAATATGACTGACCGAAGCAGAACTTGGTGTACTATAACAAACAGAAGGATTCTTTCCATTAAATTGAATAACGGAAATGAATGAGTGCCTCCCTGGTTCCGGAGATACGCCACTACTGTCGAATTAATGGACAGGATTTGGACATGCGTTTCTGAATAATGTTCATCCAATGACATAAAGCAAGCCTAAAAAAACATTATTCCGTGGAAGATAAGTGCTTGCTTAGAGACTGCGGAACCCAAAGACCCTGGCACTTCGAATCCGTTGGGATCAATATTATATCCCAACCTGTTTGACTGGCAACCGTTATAATTATAAAACTCGGATCCGGCAACTGCAGTGGCACTCTCTGAGTCAACCACCGAATGTTTGCCACAGTCTGAATCTCTTGCTACACTAGATAGACAAGAGAACGTGTAAATCGAGCAATTCATGGATTGCTGAAAAGTTGCTGTCGAAGAGAAGCTTCTCCGAGAACGAAGCGACTCTGAGAGAGTTCTTCACCTTACTATCCACGCGCATGGATGTAGCTAGGGCTGCGTCACGTCTAACCAAATCCAAGCAGCCACTGAAGGGCGGAGTTATATGTGAACAAACTACTGCCCTCAAAAGAAATCACATTGAGGATAATATCCCGGAATTCTTTCTCTTGAAGACGTAATGAAAACGCCTCAGTAAGGTGGATTACGTATGATAAAGCGTCTAAGTTAAGTCTATTAGACATCATTGTCGTTTCCAACATTGTGGTTGGAAAAGACATAGACGGCGAAAAAGAATATTTCCAGTCTTTAACCACGCCGTCTAGACGCATATGAACTCTCGGTATGCCCTGTTCTGCCAAAATAAAATATTCGTATAAATGATAAAATGCAGAAATGAGCATTGCGGACAAGAAACTAAACTATCATGCTTGGTAGCAGGCTCATATATATATATAGCGTCGATAAATAATATACATGTTCTAATGACATTATGGGACTGTGTCGGTAAGTCAGGGACAATGTCCCTGAACCGATCCAAAATTCCGTGTCCAATGACGCTATAAGTCTCTTATCCAACATCGCAGCAATGTAGTCCGAAATAACAATCACTGGAAGATAATGCCGGAAGATATGTATGGCAGCTTCCGATGCTACGAAAGGGAAAAGTCGAAATCTTTCGAATCCCTTTCCCATCCTGTCGGACCCTATAAAGCATTCGGTCGTCCGTACCTGATGCAACCGCGGACCGCACCGACCCAGCGCCGTCAGATAATTCCTGATTCGATCAAGAAACTGTCGATTGCTGGGATGCTGCGAAAAACTGTGCTAACTCGGATAGCACGTCCGTCACTGAGGCCTGTGGAGAAGCGGTCCTACGATGCATTGCCGCTGGAAGCTCCGTGATCGTTACCCCGTGCATACTACTAATATGCGAGCGAATGGAGTGTATAGGCCTCGTGTCCCTTGGCTACCGGATGGCGTGACCTGTTCGCCGTGGAATCACTGAATGACGAAACTGATCGGATACTCGAGGTCACGTAGCCAATGTGCGGTCGTGTGCACTGCTGTGAGGATGAGGAAGCATTATCGACAGTCTCTCGGACTGTCAATATAACGGAGCGTCCCGAGCGACGGACATATGCTCCGAATGTAAAATATCTGAACCACAACATGCGGTCCCCTATGTTGTTGGACGAGAGAGGGACCTGTCTCGCTCACAGCCCGGACGGACATGGACAAGCCAGGAACCGGACTAACAGGGTTCCTCCGATCTGTCCTCAATCCGCCGTCACTGGGTGAGTACTAAAGTAATTATAGTGCTCGCATCACCCAAATCTCCTTCCTAGACCGCAACGGACGAACCCGGCAGCCGAACCATTCGATGAATGTACGCTACACCGGGTGAGCTAGCGAATGTCACTCCTTCGATCCTACAAGGGACCTCTTAGGCGATAGACATATTCCATGAGCACTTATTGCCGCTAGCTCTTCATTAACTATGACGACAGAGGCACACTTTTGAAAGACATCTCAGTAACTTTGCGAACAAGAAACCAGAAATGCTTGGTAATAGCAAGCATATAATAATAAATATATAGCGTCGTTCAATAATTCGAAAGTTTGTGTGACATTATTGGACTATGTCGGAACTGAGGGACGAAGTCCCTGAACCGAACGAAAAATTTCTAAGTCCACCGACGCTATCAGTTTCTTATCCGGCATCGCAGCATTCTGGTCCTATGAAAGAACCTGTAGAAGATCAAGTCAGATGACATACACAACAGCATCTGTTGTTCCGAAAGGGAAAGCTCGAAATCCTCCGAATCCCTTTTGGTATCCCGTCGGACCGGATGAAATTTTCGGACGTCCGTACCCGCTTTCGCGGAGCGTCCCGACCCAGCATCGTCGGATAAAACATATGCGACAGATTCAGTTGTTGCTGGGATGCTGCGATAAGCTGTGCTATTTAGGATAGCACGTCCGTCCCCGAGGCCTGTGCAGTAGCGGTCTTACGATGCATTGCCGCCAGAAGCTCCGTGTACGTTGACTCCCGCACACTTTCCTATGCGAACGTCTGGAGTCTGCAGGCCTCGTGTCCCTGGCTACCGGATGGTGTGACCTGGTCGCCGATGATTCTCTGACTGGCGAATCTGACTGGATATCCGAGGTCACGTAGCCAAGAGCGGTCGTGTGCACTACCATGAGAATGAGGAAGTCTTAATGACAGTCTCTCCGGACTGACTATATGTCGGAGCGTCCCGAGCGACGGACGTATGCTCCGAATGCGAAACATTTTGTACCACAACATCTGGGGCCAGATGTTGTTGTACGAGAGAGGGGCCTCTCTCGCTCGCCGTCCGGATGGACCAGAACGAGCTATGAACTGGACTAAAAGGCTTCCTCCGTTCTCCCTCTAATCCGTCGTCACTGGGTGTGCATTTGGTTGATTTATAGTGCTCGCATCACCCCAAAACTCCTTCTAGACTGCAACGGACGAACCCGGCTGCCGAACCATTCGATGAATGGACGCTACACCGGGCGAGCTAGCGGACGTCAAAGGCCGTCGAACCTACTAGGTTCCTCTTAGGCAATTGGCGTATTTACATGAGCACTTTTCCGCTAGCCCTTCATTAATTGTGACGCCGGAGGCACACTGTTGGAAGACATCACAGATACATCACCCTAATCTTGATCGTCTGAAATAGAAATTGATAAAGTAGAGTGACCCTGCGGGGAAAGGACCGGAATGTCCAATTCCCCACTAACATACCGTGACATACGCTTCCCATGTTGTCATCGAAATCATCAGATACAGAACAGGAGTTAATGCGAGTACACTGACCACATATAGAATGATTATAAAAGTCAGAGGAAGACTTCCTCTTATTACAATTGATCAAAATCCTTTCAATGTGAAAAGAAAACAAGTCCTGGTACTCGCACCAACCCCTGACAATCAAAATACATAATAATAATATGATCCATTAACATAGAAAAAATAATTGAAATCAAAATATTTTGAAAAAATATTTTTTCAGAACAGCCCAAGTTTCTGAAAAGTAACGTTGAGCCCCAATGGATCCCAAGCCTAAGTGTGGATAAAAATTTTAAAAATATTGTAAACAATTTATGCAACACTTACGAACAATAATAATGTATCTAGTTATGATTAAATTAACATCAGATATTATTTTCAAGAAATCCCCCCCTCACACAGAGGGCTGTTGTAAATGTAAACAATGAGTGTAAAAACACTAAAATAAGACTCCAGGCACCCAGGCCCGAAATCAGTTACCAAAAATACACTATCTGATGCAAAACAGAGACTTCCAGGGAAGAAACTGCAGAACATCAGATGGCAGATGCAGAACACAACGCCTAACCACCCATAGGTGAAGACGTAAACATGGGGAAAAGAACAGAATTCATTCTGTTATTCAGCTAAAACTCCCAAGAAATTTTAGTAATAATAATTACAGAAACTATGCCAAAAGCATGGGAGAATAGCAAGAGGGGACTTAAAAGAAAGGGAGAGAGGAAAACACTAAAAAATCAGTGTAACTAAATAACAAGAATGACAACAAAATGGCCTTTGCCTCGAAAATAGGTAACTTAACATAATTTCATTAAAAAATTTTAAGTTACAGCCCTGATAATATTCTGTCACACAATTTTCCTCTCCTCCTTCTCTATCCTCCTTAGAATCACCATTTCACTAATATTTATGTGTCTGGCATCATTTAAACTGAGATTTACAAGCACAAAGATCAATCAGATGTTAACTGATGAAGGGCCAAACTTAGAATGATTAATGGCGCCAATTTCAGAACGTCCTTGACACTGCGCATGCGCAGTAGAGGTGAAGTGTGGAGGGCCATTCAGGACATGTTTTCTTTGGTTTTAGATGCAAATTTTGGGGATTGGGGGGCAAAATTTGTGTTTGGCCCTATATTTTAAGAGTTAGCACCAGCTATGTCTGGGTCATTGGTACAGTATAAAAATATGATATTTAACCCTTTATTCAACGAATCGCCCGCATCCGCCCGCGTAATATGCAAATTCAGCAGCTGAAAAAAAAAAAAAATTTCGAAAAATTTCAACAAAACCACATCATGTGACCCCTCTTTGGAACGAGCTCGTCGAGCCCGTTCCAAAGAGGGGTCACATGATATGGTTTTGTTGAAATTTTTTGAAAAAATTATAAAAATTATATTTAAAATAATAAATTTTGATATCGTCTGCATTGGATAAAGGGTTAATAGTAACTAGACAGACTCTTGTGCCTGAGCCATAAGCTTATGGGAAAAAGTTAAGAACAAATCACTTTGTTGGAAGATGAATTCCCCGTTCCCTAAACCTTTCAATCCAATGTGTACAAAAGGCATTTGCTCATGTAAAATATGGCAGTCAATACATAGATAACTGGTAGAATGGTGAATTATTTTTGTCATTACAATTTCTTCAGTTGTCTTTGATTTGTTACAATTTATGGGAGAGTTAAATTATAAGGTAAATCAATACAGATTAAATAATTTCATTTCAAGAATATATGAAGCACATCCATATAATATGAAAACTGTAAGCGCTGCACTTCAGAATGAAGCCCAAATAAGGGCTTCCAGCACTCTACCTGTTAAACATTGATCAGCTGATCAGTGTTAATGAAGAATCAGTGATAAGGATGCATCCCTAAGGTTCATATGAAGTAACACAAATACTAAAGTTTGTTTTACCCATTACCTACCATGAGTATTTATTTGTTTATTTATTTATTGGGGTTTAACAACACTTTTGACAGCCAGCGTCACTCAAGTGAGACAGTTTTATGGGTGGAGAAAGCCTGAGTACTTGATGAGAACAACCGAGCAATGGCAAGCAACTGTCAGACTCCCCAACATACTAACTCCACACAAGCAGGGTTAGCATTGGTTGAAGAGAAAGTGCACCATCGACGTGCAGTATGCCTTAGTACCCAGTGTCACTGTGCCCCCACATGGGCAATCGAGATTAAGTGCCTTACCCAAGAATACAACACAGAACACAGTTACCACTGGCAGGGATCAAACTGTGAACCTTTTGGTTTGAAGTCCAATGTAACCACTAAGCCACCGTGCCCCCACTTAACATGAACAACAGAAGTTATTTCCCAACAAAATTTGTACATAAATGAAACTGTTTATTTCCTCAAAAAGGAAGCTTATGACAGATACCTTAATTGGAACAAGCTTGTTGAGCTAGTGGGTTTTGTGAATAGTGTTGGCATGATTATGAAATTTTGTTAGATAAAGAATTGAAATCTACAGAGCTGGACAACGTTTTTTTGGCTGAGAAACCTAATTTAGATTGAAGTCTGCACAACTGGCAACCAGATTTTTTCACTATTTGTGAGCCCTGCAGTAAGATAGCAGCCAAAACTAGACTGAAATCACAAAGTAAATCTTGAGCGAGATGTCATTCAACCACGGCCAACATTGTTTTGAAGGCCAATTCAGATGTCCATGGTGATTATATTTCAAAAAATTTCAAAAGACTGAGGTTAAAAATGAGGTTGAAAAAAGGTAAATACAGAAACATAAAACGGAAATTGCTTGCACTGGGGATCTAAAATGGAAATAAAAACCTAGAAATACACTGCTTCAAATGACAAGAAAAATGTGTGTAAAGTTTTCCAACTGTATTCCTTATAAATACGGAGCTACAGGCAGTGCAAAAGTATTGATTTTAATGAAAATTGTGAAAAAGTGGAAGTGATGTAAAAAACATCAAAAATGGCAATAAATCGAAAAACACACATCTTCTAATATTCTCTACATAATACTAAAATTTCATAAAAATCAGTCGATATTTAATTTTTTTGAGATTGGTACAAATAACATTGCCTCAAAATTTGGTCATAACCATTGATAATTTCCCAGGTTGATACCACATTTTTAGATATGTTCTTTGTTGAAGAATATATTTCTAAAATTCAGAGACAGTGGGCAAGATACCCAAATTGATAGTAAAAGAGAAAGAAAAAAGATTTAAAAGTGATGTTGTTTTGGACTATGGTTCAATACAGAATGGTCATTGACAACTGTACCAAATTTGGTGATTGTAGCTTTAGAAAGGCATCTGCTATTAGGAGAAGAAAAAAGAAAAAGAAACGAAAAAGGTAAAAAAGTAAAAAGTTGGCACCACCAACAGATGCTCCCGAAATGCAAATTGATGGAACATATTGATTTTTTCAAATGCAGAACTGTGAAATGGTTTAAGCCATATAAAAAAAAAACAACAAGTGCAACACCATGGCTGGCTATGAGGCCCCCCCCCCCCCCCCCCCCCCCCCACACTGCCAAGCATGAGTTTCTAGGGTTTCTAAGGGTGAATGTATAAGTAGGTTTGATTATACATGCACTAGGCATTTAATAAGATACAATAAATGTTTTACCACTTTCCATTTTGCAAAATTATAATGTCGTACATCAAAGTGAACTAGAGTTATCACCTGGAACCACTGATTTTACCTGTTTGTGACTTTTCAAGGAGCATAACTCTGGAATGGTAAATGCCATAACACTGAACATCGAACTTGACCTGCATTGCACAGTAGGTGGTAACGTTGCAAAATTATAAGATTGTACATAAAAGTGAACTGGAGTTATCATTTGGCAACCATTTGTTTCAGACGAACAGGGTGGCAACTTCATACTCTACTGACAAAATTTTGGGGAGCATAAAAATGGCTGATGTGTGATATGTGATTTCAACTTAGTTGAATGACATAATTACAATTTGTATCAGTAAAAATAAATACATGTTAGATAGCACGGACAGGGTGGCGACTATATCCTCCACAGAAAAGATTTCGGGGGGAGCATAAAAATGGCTGATGATCACTATATGTCATTTCAACTTTGTTGAATGATATAATTACAATTTGTATCAGTTAAAAAAAATACATGTCTGAAAGCACGCTGAATATTAAGACAGAAAGCCTTGTCAGAGACCATTCCTAGAAAGTGTCAAATCTATAAGCATCAAGATTTAACCCTCTGCACACTCAAGTCGATATTATCAAAATTCCAACCTGCAATTTTTTTCCATAATGCAAAAAGGAATTTAACCAATTTAATCTTGTTTTACAGAGCTCATTGAGCACTGTCAAACAAGACTGAATTAGTTAAATTTCTGGTTGAATTGTGGAATAAATTTGCTGCTTGAAATTTCAGAATTGTAATACATGTATCAGGATGCAGAAGGTTAAATTCACTAACAGATAAACTTTCAACTTGTAAAATATTTTTCAATCTGAAATTTCATAAATACCTGTAATAATGCCCAATCCTCATGAATCAACCACTCAGGAGAAGGATCATGAGGTTGATCCATCAGTGGTTTACTGGACAATGGAGTTACAGGAGGCCTAATTGCTGGTTTTGTCATCAAGCCTTGCTTTAGCTTCTGTAACTTAGCTTCTCTCCTCATTTTCAACAAGGCAGCAGTTGGTCTGTCGAACAATGATCTTGGCACTCTTGGCTGTTCCTCTTTTCTTTGTTTCTGTCTGCGAGCTAAAAAATTAAAGTGTCAGTGACACTGTAGCTCAACTTGTGTAAGACATGTACATGTATAGTATGTGACACAGTCATGACACACATCTAGGTAATGACCTGATAACAAAGGTACATATAAAGTATTGTAATGGTCTGTACATAAATGCTGATCGTAGCCTGTAACAAATGTGTAGGTAAAGTATTGTAAAGGTGGGCGACAGTTAGATGCTAAACCAGAAAAGAAATCTTTGAGTCACAGAGTGGGTCTGACTAAACCCAAAAATATTTGTTCTCATAGCACAGTGATAACAAAGGTACCCCAAAACAGTCGTTCCTGTGCCAAGTTGATAACAAAGGTACCCAATAAGTTTCGTAAAGATCGGTTCATAAATACAGCCTCTAGCCCGAACCGTATTGACATGTGCACTTATTGTGTATAAGTAGCACTGAATAAATCAAAGTTCATCTAATTTGCATAATTTCTGCATGAGAAAAAAACCTGTATTATATGTGATGTATTCCATGTTACTAAACATTCATTCAAAAATTTATTCGAATCAGAACTTTCATACAGAAGTTCTGTACAAAAAACTGATAGCACTAACTAAGGTACAAAATGGCTGTTGGTGGCCATCTTGAATTTCAGACCACACCCAAAAACACTCATTCTTGTCACATGGTGATAACAAAGGTACTCAAGAAGTTTCATAAAGATCAGTTCATAAATACGGCCACCAGCCTGAGCCGTATTGAATTGTTGACGGACAGATGGATGGACAGACGGATAATGGGCCATGGCATAACCTCAAATTTGACTTACATCAAAGTTGAGCTAAAAACAAAAATGGCTGCCATGGCGCCATCTTGAATTTTGGAAAAAAAATATTGAACCTGCAACATCCCATTACAACCCTCTATCCATGTGCCAAATATAATAAGTGTAGCTTGAACCATGTTGGAGTGAGGGGTGGTAACATAAAATAGAGAAAAAAGCTTAAAAAACACAACAAAAATGGGCGCCATGCCGCCATCTTGGATTTTGAAACAAAAATTTTGAGCGGGCATCATCCCCTCAGAACCATTTATCCATGTACCAAATATGAAAGGAGTAGCTTAAAGCATGTTGGAGGGAGAGGTGGTAACATAAAAAACAGACAGACAGATGGACGGACGGACAGACGAACAGACAGACGGACGCAGTGCAATTCTATAGTCCCCTTACGGTTCCCATAGGGGACGAATAAGATATAGTTGCTTCTCAATAGATATTTGTTTTAAATGTTTTTTTTTATCACTTTGGGGATTAGGCCTATGAAAACATTTCTCAGCAAGCCAGGAAATAAGAAGACTATCATCTGCAAAATGCGATTCCCAGAGGGTGAATTTGGTGATGCTACCCTGCACAGCAGGGTAGCATCACTAAATTTACCCTCTGTGAACCTCAGTCTGAATCAAGGTCTCAAACCTAAACGGAAAGAGGTACCCAGTGGAGAAATTGGCCCACTGTATGGGATAGCATCATCAAATTCACCCTCTGGGGAACTCATACTTTATATTTCATGCATATTATATTTCATGAATATTATATCGATTTATCATAAGACTTCTCTGTTTTCTCGGCTTATTTTCAATAAATATTAATTAGTGCTTCATAACACATTCAGTTCATTTGATTGGTCAATTTCAAAAGAATGTTTTCTGATTGGTTATCACTGAAAAGATCTGTGTCAAATTAATGCATGTGCAAATAGAACTATTGCAAAATATCAACAAAGCCACAATGCCTGATTTTATTTGTTAGAAACATCCACTAAAATCCCAACGATAAGAAATGTATAAATACTTGAAAATTAGTATTTATAACGCCGAATCATGGAACTATATTTTATTGCGGTTATGACATATGACTGCATGCAGCTGTGACATGTCAGTCAAATGTATGACGTTCAAGGTGAAATTCCATTCTTTAACCCTTCTTTTCTATCTAAAAGATGTGTTTTTAGTAACTGTGGTGTCAAATCATAAACAAAATATGAAATTTATGTTTTGGTTATACTCTATTTATGAAACTTGTCTATGAATTTCCTGTTTTGACGAGCCACTAGTGAGGTAAAACAGAAGATTCTTAACTGGTAGAGTGCTGGAAGCCCATATGTGGGCTTTATTCTGAAGTGCAGGTGCTGCAACTTAATGGCTTCATATTCTGTAGATGTGCTTCATATTATTTTTGAATTGAAATTATTTAGTCTGTGAGGATTTGCCTTGTTACAATTTATGGGAGAGTGCCACTGGGCACTCTCCCATAAATTGTAACAGGGCAAAGAGACGTGGACAAATTAGGATGACCAAAAATAATTTAGCACTCTCCCAGTTAAGTCATTTCATAAATAGAGTATGACCAAAACACTCATTCCATATCTTCTATATACTACATGTATTTATTATTTATTTATTGGTGTTTTAAGGTCACATAGTTCTGCACAATGGCTAATCATGACCGCGACAGTTTTATGGGTGGAGGAAGCCGGAGTACCCGGAGAGAACCACTGAGCAACGGCGAGCAACTGTCAGCTCCCCAACATACTGACTCTACACAAGCAGGCTAGCATTGGTTGAAGACAGGTGCACCATCTACATGCAGTACGCCTTAGTACACAACGTCACCGTGCCCCCACATGGGCAATGGGGGTGAAGTGTCTTGCCCAAGGACACAACGCGGTTGCCGCAGGTGGGATTCAAATCGAGGACCTCTCGGCTTGCAGCCTGCACCTCTACCAACTGAGCCACCGCGCCCCCATATATACTACATGTCAATTATTTACAGATTTCAGGCTGGCATATCTGGAAATGTGGCTTACACAATAGCAGGGGTCTAAGTATCACAAATATGAAAGCCGTGGATAGGCTTATCCAGAAATATAGACATATTTACAGATTAGCATGGTGTAACTTACTTGTTATCGCTTCAACTTTCACCTTCTTGTGTTCTTTTTTCACATAAATATGGGGGAGCTGAGACTCTGGCATTGCATTCAGCTCATACATGTAGAAAATTGACTGATCGATGTACACATCATTGTCATCTTGAGGCGGAGTGGGAGGAGCCCATAACTAGAAAAAAAAAAGAATAACATGTGAAATCATTTTTGTACTACATCTCTGAAATATGTTTTTTTAACCCTTTACCCAACGTAACGGCCAAAACCGAATCGCCAATTAATTTTCATTATTTTTTTCATTTTTTGTCTCCAAAACATAGGTTATGACCCCTCATTGGAACGAGCTCATCGAGCTCGTTCCAATGAGGGGTCATAACCTATGTTTTGGAGACAAAAAATGAAAAAAATTAGTTATTCAAGAATTTTTTTTGCAAGTGTCGTCTGCTTTTCATGTTAGGTAAAGGGTTAAAATACCCACAACAGTTACAGTACTGCAATTACAGAAGCAGACAAAGTATTTTAGCCCCAGGTTCAATCAAAATTCCCACATTATTCTGCTGTACACAATACATGCAGAATCTCATCTGTCAACAATTATATGCGAGAACTGAAACTCCGAAGCTATTTTTGTTTGTTTACCTTGATATAGTCTAAATTTCAATTTTTTATTTGAAAAATCTCGACCCACTGAAGCAAGTGTGTTGCGATCTGATTGCATTCACTGTACTGTAGTGCTGTGTTCACTGTTTTAGCAAACAGCAGCTTTTGGGAACATCTATCTTTCTAGTCAGATTTGTTCACCTGACTGATGTTGGATGTTTCATAAGAAGTGTCACCTTTCCATGAAAGGTTAACTGCAGAATACTCATCTAAATTAAACCAAACATTTCTTTTTCAAATTCGTCATTTTAAACCATTTAATAAAGTTAAGATAAACAGGAAAAAATATTCAAATGACATCCAATAGAATTTAAGTATTTATTGGTTTTTAACCTCACTTTCAGCATCTATTGCTTCATAATGACCACAACACAAGTATACTGTCATGTTTAGCCATTCATTCAAACCAACACAGCCCATTTAGAGGATTTCTGCCCCAGGCATTGGTTGCCAGGTACCATTTTACCAGTAAAACAGAATTTGTTTACCGTATTTACTCTATGTATTGGGACAGCTAAAAATAATTATTTTCACAGGTGTCCCAATTCTTAGAAAATGGGGAAAGAACAGAGCCTGGTCTTGATTTGATGCTGAATCAAGTTGTGTGTGATTCGTTTTCCATCAGTATATACGAAAATCGCCGACCAATTTTTTTTTATATTTTCATTTTTTACTTCCAAAACATAGCTTATGATCCCTCATTGGAACGAGCGCATTGCGCTCGTTCCAATGAGGGATCATAAGCTATGTTTTGAAAGCAAAAAATGAAAATTTTTAGTTACCCAAGAATTTTTTTTATGAGTGTCGTCTGCTACTAGCGACGGGCCAACTGGAAACAAATCTCCTGAATGTCCCAAACTTTGGATCATAAAAAAATATCGTTTTCTGAAAAAAATGTGTGTCCCAAATCATAGAGTGTCCCAATACATTGAATAAATACGGTACTCCAGTAAAGAAAAACTATGCCTCTTCCCAGGGTACATGACACTTGCTCAAAGTCAAAAAAGACACTTGTCTAGAAATATTGTGGATTGTGAACTTTTTTTATACTCTTAAAAATAAGAAATACAAAAATCGTGTTCAACCTGGAGATTTTTTATACATTTTGGTACACTTTGATAGTCTTTGCAGTTGTTTTTAGGCAATTCTTGGCTGCCTGCATAGACTGTCAAGCCGTACCTAGAAACAACTATCAAAATGGAACATAACTTTCAAGTTTACCCTAAGACTGCATGTTGGTGCACTTGTTTTGTTGCAGTAAAAGGAGATTAAAGTCGGAATTAGGCCTTTAACAGTTAAGAACGGTATGTCCTCAACAGCATCACAGTTCATGCGTGGAGGACTGCAGCAGGTCTGCTACTCCCAGGACAATTTTTACAAGAGTAATACATGTCGAATATTTTTGAGCATACCGAGTAAAGGCTTCATCAGGATGTTCCAGCATGTACTTAAGGCGATTTTTTTTTATTTAGTAAAAAGATTTCTTTATCTATTAAAAGCAGGACAAAACAAAAGAGAACATTATTTTACCACATATGCAGTTCTACAAAGCTAGACGTCCAGTTTTGCCCTAATTGATGAAAAATCCCTGACCAAATCTGAATTTTGCTCATTGGATAACCAGGCATGTAATTTTCCAATATACAGAGAAATACACTAGTTAGGGGTGTTTGCAAAACAGTCACTATATTTCCATGCAATCACTTGCGAGGTACTTCTGGCATTGATGCAAAACATTAGGTTTCCTCGATGCATTCAGCACAAGATTCAAAGTGTTTAGTTGTGACAGACACTGTGGATAAAGAAAAATTTTCACAGGTATTATTAGTAAACACACTTTGCCACTGTAAAAAACAACCACTTATTGACATTTTTTTTAAACAGGTTACACTTACTGGCATTTCTTCTTGATCAAAATCAGATATGAAAACCTGAAAAATAAAATGATATAAAGCTTAAATGCAATGTTCACATAAATTCCTGTTCAGTTGAGTTTAGTCTACAGGTGCACACCAGAAAAAAGCAGACTGTCATCTGCAAAATGAGGTCCCCAGAGGGTGATTTTAGTGATGCTACCTTGCACAGCAGGACAGCAGCAGGTGAACCTCAATCTGAATCAGGGTCTCAAAACTAAACAGTAAGAGGTATCCAAAGGATAAATTGACCCACTGTATGGGATAGCATCATCAAAGATCACCCTCTGGGGACCTCATTCTGCAAATGTCAGACCTGGACAGGTGATTAGAAAGGCTTAGATATAAGCAACCTGTCATTTGCAAAATGAGGTCCCCAGAGGGTGAATTTGCTGATACTATCCCATACTATCCTACCAAACTCAAGAGGAAAAAGATTTTTGCGTAAACATTAAAATCTTCACAAACCCATTTTAAAACCAAACAAGAATGAAAGTGTCAATGACACTGTAGCTCAACTTGTTACGACATGTACATGTATAGTATGCGACACTGCAATGACAAACATCTAGGTAATGACCTGATAACAAAGGTACATATAAAGTATTGTAACGGTCTGTACATAAATACTGACCGTAGCCTGTAACAAATGTATAGGTAAAGTATTGTAAAGGTGGGTGACAGTTAGATGCTAAACTAGAAAAGAAATCTTTGAGTCCCAGAGTGGGTCTGACTGAACCCCAAAATATTTGTTCTCATAGCACAGTGATAACAAAGGCACCCCAGAACACACTCGTTCCTATCCCAAGGTGAAAACAAAGGGACCCAAGAAGTTTCGTGAAGATCAGTTCATAAATACGAGCTGTATAGAAGTTGTGACAAAAACTGATTGGACCTAATTTCGGAACAAAATGGCCACTGGCAGCCATCTTGAATTTTGGACCACACCCAGAAACACGCATTCTCGTCACAAGGTGATAACAAAGGTACCCAAGAAGTTTTGTGAAGATCGGTTCATAAATACAGCCTCTACCCTGAGCCGTATTGACATGTGTGCTTACATTGTGCAAGTAGCACTGAATAAATCAAAGTTCATACAGAAGTTCTGTACAAAAGACTGATTGCACTAATTTTGGTACAAAATGGCTGCTGCTGGCCATCTTGAATTTTGGACCACACCCAAAAACATTCGTTCTCCACCCACAGTGATAGCAAAGGTACCCAAGAAGTTTCATAAAGATTGGTTCATAAATACGGCCTCTAGCCTGAGCTGTATAGAAGTTGTGTACAAAAAATTGATTAAACCTAATTTCGGTACAAAATGGCCACTGGCAGCCATTCTGAATTTTAGACCGCACCCAGAAACACTCGTTCTCGTCCCAAGGTGATAACCCAAGATGTTTCGTGAAGATCGGTTCATAAATACAGACTCTAGCCCGAGCCGTATTGACATGTGTACTTACTGTGTGTAAGTAGCACTGAAAAAATCAAAGTTCATCTAATTTGCATAATTTCTGCACGAGAAAAAAACCCGTATTATATGTGATGTATCCCATGGTACTAAACATTCACTCAAAAATTATTCAAATCAGCGCTTTCATATGGAAGTTCTGTGCAAAAATCTGATTGCACCTAATTTTGTACAAAATGGCTGCCATCGGCTATCTTGAATTTCGGACCGGACCCCAAAACACTCGTTCTCGTCCCACGGTGATACCAAAGGTACCCAAGAAGTTTCATAAAGATCGATTCATAAATATGGCCTCTAGCCAGAGCCGTATTGGCATTTGCACTTATAGTGCTGAAAGTAACACCAAAAAACATCAAAGTTAGTCTAATTTGCATAATTTATGCACGAGAAAAAAACTAAACATTCATACAAAAAATTATTCAAATCAGAGCTTTCATATGGAAGTTCTGTGCAAAAAATAGATTTCTGCATCGTCGGTACAAAATGGCGGCTGGCAGCCATCTTGAATTTCGGACTGCACGCAAAAACACTCGTTCTTGTCCCGCGGTCATAACAAAGGTACCCAAGAAGTTTCGTAAAGATCGGTTCATAAATGCAGCCTCTAGCCTGAGCCGTATCCAATTGTTGACGTACGGACAGAGGGATGACGGGACATGACAAAAGCTCAAATTTGGCTTCGCCAAAGTTGAGCTAAAAATGTTTCCATGGGACACTAAGGTCCCACGCTTTATGTTCGAAGTTAGAAAAGGGCCAAAAGTTATCCGGAAACCAATATCAACATGTCTCTTAGGCCGGAAAAGGGCCATGACTCTGCCCCAAAATATTGGCCAAAGCCCACTATCAATCCCAACCTCTATTATGTGGTTATAAACCTATGTATATTAATTTTGTTCAGTCAAACTCAAGTTATCATCCGTAAACCAATATCAAACTATCTTCTAAGTCAAAGGGCCCAAACTCTATCAAAAAATATCGGACCAAGCCCACTATCAATCCCAACCTGTATTATGTGGTTATAAACCAATGTATAGAATATGTTCATAAGGCGAACGTAGATCTGTCCTCCTGGTCTTATTGGATATTTCCGCTGCTTTCGATACGGCTGATCATTCCCTTCTCTTATCCACAGTGCTACAGCGTGGAATCAATGGAAAAGTTCTTGTCTGGTTCCAATCATATCTTTTGCTACGTGAACAACAAGTAACCATTTCTAAAACGAAGTCTGACAGTAAAGTATTAATATGTGGAGTTCCCCCGGGCTCCATTCATGGGCCGATATTGTGTACACTTTATGCAGCGTCAGTTGGAAAGTTGCTGAGGCAGATCAGTGTTTCTTGCCATTTGTATGCTGATGACACTCAGTTGTATTTGTCACTAGACCCTTCAACTGAATCTGACACTATTGCTTCAGTTTCGATGAAGGAAGACTATGTAAACAGGGTTCGGGACTGGATGGCCTGTCATAGACTTGAAAGGAATGACGATAAGACTAAGGTACTAGTCATATCGCGTTCAAACAGTGCATCAAATTTGCAAATCAAGGAACTTGTCGGAAATTCTAGACAAAATTATCAAACAGTGCTCGTAACTTTGGTGTGATATTTGACTCTCATTTATCAATGAAGGAAAATGTCAGTACTATTTGCAAGCGCTGTTTCATGCAAATTAGGAACCTGAACTATCTCCGTCGTGACCTCCCTCCCAAGTCATTGGAAACTGTAGTTCATACATTTAGTTCATTCCTTTTGGATTTTTCCAACTCACTTATTGGGTTGCCACAGTCATATACTTCAAAACTGCAGAATACTCAAAATGCAGCTACACGTATCATCACAAGCTCTAAACGCTATGATCATATAACACCACAACTAAAATAATTGCACTGGCTCCCTGTACGACAGCGGATTATTTTCAAAATTTTGGTTTGGGTATTTAAATGCATTTATGGCTCAGCACCAAAGTACTTACAAGACCTTGTGGCAATTAAAAAAACCTGAAAGGAACTTGCGATCCTCCACACAAATCAAGCTACAGATGGCCTTCTCAAGGTCTGCTTTTGTGATTAAAAGAAGTTTCTCTTTCGCTGGCCCTGCACTTTGGAATAATTTATCAGTTCAGGTTCAGGCATCGAAAGATCTCAACCAATTCAAAAAAAACTTAAAACTGCATCTTTTCAGAGAGGCTTTGGACAGTATGTAACCTGCGGACCTTTCTCAGTCTGTATATTGCTTGATAGTCATGAGCTCATTGTTTATTTAAGTATACAGCATTTTAGAGCACTCTGTGATTTTACACTTTATAAAATTTCCTTATTATTATTATAAAATTTTGTTTCATTTCCTTCGATCAAACTAAAGTTATCGTCCGAAAACCATACTTGGGATGGATGTTCAGATGTACGTACGTACGTCCGTATGTACATGCAGACAGACGGACAAGGGTAAATCTCAATGCCGTTCGCCAAAATTGGCGGGGGTAATAATGAAAGTGTCAGTGACACTGTAGCTCAACTTGACAAACTTGAACTTGGTAAGTTATAAATGAAATGGCAAAATTGAAGATCATTGGTACCAATGTCATTTTTTTTGCCAGTGGCAACATTTTTTGACAGAAACTGCAGAAAATCTATAGCTCCCATCTAGAGGCCTCCCCAAACAAGCATGCCAGGTTTCAAAGCAATCCGATCATAAATGTGCCCTGTAGGGTGTACAAAAGGGAAATATTGTGGTCTGACTAGACTAAATTCTAAAAACATTGGCCGCGGCAACATTTTTTGATGGAAATGGAAGAAAATCGATAGCTCCCATCTAGAGGACACCCTAAATAAGCATACCAGGTTTCAAAGCAATCAAATCATAAATGTGCCCTGTAGGGTGTGCCAAAGGGAAATATTGTGGTCTGACTAAACTGAGTTCTAAAAACATTGGCCGCGGCAACATTTTTTGATGGAAATTGAAGAAAATCGATAGCTCCCATTTAGAGGTCACCTCAAAGAAACATGCCAGGTTTCAAAGCAATCCGATTATAAATGTACTCTGTAGGGTGTGCCAAAGGGAAATATTGAGTCTTCTGACTAAACTAAGTTCTAAGAATGTTGGCCGCGGCAATGTTTTTTGATAGAAATTGAAGAAAATCGATAGCTCCCATCTAGAGGTCTCCCCAAACAAGCATACCAGGTTTCAAAGCAATCTGATCATAAATGGGCCCTGTAGGGTGTGCCAAAGGGAAATATTGAGGTTTGACTAAACTAAGTTCTACGAACGTTGGCCGTGGCAACATTTTTTGCCGGAAATTGAAGAAAATCGATAGCTCCCATCTAGAAGTCACCCTAAATAAGCATACCAGGTTTCAAAGCAATCAAATCATAAATGTGCCCTGTAGGGTGTGCCAAAGGTAAATATTGTGGTTTGACTATAAACTAAGTTCTAAGAACGTTAGCCGCGGCAACATTTTTTGACGGAAATTGAAGAAAATCGATAGCTCCCATCTAGAGGTCACCCCAAGCAAGCATGCCAGGTTTCAAAGCAATCCGATCATAAATGTACCCTGTTGGGTGTGCCAAAGGGAAATATTGAGTCTTCTGACTGAACTAAGTTCTAAGAACGTTGGCTGCGGCAACATTTTTTGCCGGAAATTGAAGAAAATCGATAGCTCCCATCTAGAGGTCACCCTAAATAAGCATACCAGGTTTCAAAGCAATCAAATCATAAATGTGCCCTGTAGGGTGTGCAAAAGGGAAATATTGTGGTTTGACTAAACTAAGTTCTAAGAACGTTGGCCGCGGCAACATTTTTTGACGGAAATTGAAGAAAATCGATAGCTCCCATCTAGAGGTCACCCCAAACAAGCATACCAAGTTTCAAAGAAATCTGATCATAAATGCGACCTGTGAGGTGTGCCAAAGGAAATTGGGGCCGTACGTACTAACGTACTAATGTACGTACGTACGTACACCGACGGACGAGAAGTGATGGCAATAGCTCAGCTTGACTTTGTCAAGTTGAGCTAAAAATCCAAGTAACACTATAGAGTCATCTAAATTTAAGAAGAGCATGCCAAACATGGCATATGCGCCCCCTTCTCCTCTCTGATGCAAAGATGGAAATATTTTCAACACAACGGCATACACACAAGGGGTTTATTGTCTTTGTATTACAGCAGGGAAATTCCAACCCAGTAGAAATTGAGAGATCCACGTACATCTGTTACCAGTGGTTTGTGTCAATCCAACCACAGACATGGGAGATGTGAAACTATGGTCTTTGATTTACAGTAAGAAATTATAGTTATTGTCTGTAAAACAATATCGTCCATCCTCTCCTCCACCCCCCCCCCCCCCCCCCCCCCTCCAGGTAATTAAGCTTTGGTGATTATCGGACCATCTGGTGGTAGATGATGTCAAACAAATGCTCCTTCACAAACAAGCTGAATTGACAAAAATTGGCGATTTTGTACACTCTGTGGGTCATAAATCATGCCAAAAATATACGGGCAGCAAAATGACATGTGTCTGAAAGAGCTCATCACACTGAACACCTGTACGAAATTTCATCAATATCCAAGCACTCATGTCCAAGTGATGACCTGAACAGACATTGGATGGGAAAATTCTAAAATGTTTCAAGTCGAAAAAAGGGGATAACTCTAGAAAGTAAAATGCAAGAAACATTATTAGAAGAGATTTGTTTGAAAACTCTTCCCATAAAGCAATCTTCCTGCAAGTTGTCAATGAGATCCGACAACACAAACATGAGATATAAGGTGAACAGACAAAACAAAAAATTGCCTATTTCGTACACTCTTAAGGGCCATAACTCAAGGAAAAAATAAATATGCAGATAGCAAAAAGCACACATGGATACACAAACAGACGCAATCCAGTATACCCCATTTTTTAAAAAGAGTGTCGGTATAATGATACTAATCGGTGGTTTAGTGCAAGAAGATATTCATTGCAGTTTTCATAGTTTTGAGAAAATCATGTTTTCAAGTTACAAATGAACCCCTAATTGAATTGGTTTCATCCATTATCCGCCAATCCAAGTGCACACAGTTTCTGTATGGTTCTGTGTGTTTATCTCCTAGGTTATGAAAAATAGGCCAATTGAATTCATTAATTAATTACAATTTTTTAACTACTTTCTGGCACAAATAGAAACAGATGAAATAAATGTTCCTCATGTCTGCAAGTGTAGTGAAGAAACAGATGAAATAAATGTTCCTCATGTCTGCAAGTGTAGTGATGTCTTTGTGGCAATTACTTCCATCTGGCCTATCTAGTTAACCCCCTTCACTCTGATGTCAAAATACCAAAATTTCAGGAAGCTGTTTTTTCCCATAATGCATCTAGAAATTTAACCAATTCAATCTCGTTTGACAGAGCTCAATGAGCTCTGTCAAATGAGATTGAATTGGTTAAATTTCTAGTTGCATTATGGGAAATTTTGTTTGCCTGAAATTTAGATATTTTGACATCAGTGTGCAGGGGGTTAAAGAAAGGGTACCTTAACTTGTCACTCTTCTTTACCCTTTGTAACTAGAAAATGACTTTTTATCAAAAAAGAGGTCCCAAGGGACCATAATCACTCACCTGATAAAGTGGTTCAAAGAAGTATTTTGGGTCACATTCAGTTAGTCATGATTCATTAACATCATAGAGGAATGAAGTTGAAATTATTAACTCTGGTGCCCATGTCATGGTCCTTTATAATTGTGTGAAGTTTGATGACTGTGGCCCTAACAGTTTTCGAATTATTGGTTCGGACACACACACACACATACACGGACAGACACATGCACACTTCAATCACTATATGCCACCCGACTTAAGTCGGGGGGCATAAAAATACAAAAATGGTACGTATCACATAATGTGTTCCGATTCCATATCATATAGACGACGCATTCTGATTCTGTATCACAGAGACGACTCATTCTGATTCTGTATCACATAGATGACTCATTCTGATTCTGTATCACATAGACAACTCGTTTCTGGTAACGCGATAGGCAATCATAACAGGTGCATGAATACATTCTATGTGCATTTCAGTGATCGACTAATCATTATGGCCCAAAACTGTTTTAATAATTTTAAGATTTAATCTGTTTATGTGTCAGAATTGTTAGATAAATGAATTATGATAATGCGCATGTCCTGTGATTTGCATCAGATTCTCGGTGGTGTCCAAAAATGGGATCACAACTCGGCAGCAAAGCAGGATGCTGTATACCAAATATCAAAAAAAAATTCCGACTACTGGATCTGAAGAAGATTTTTAAAGAAAATTCCTCATTTTGAACTAAGTTACAATTCGTGCTCCCACAGTGAACCCAAATATGAACCTAGGGACATGACTTGAACAAACTTGAATCTCACCCCACTAAGGATGCTGCATGCCAAATATCAAAACATTCCGATTGCTGAATCTGAAGAAGATTTTTAAAGAAAAATTCCTCATATTGAACTAAGTTATAATTCAGGCTCCCACAGGGGGGAGGGGGGGGGGGGGAGACAAATATGGACCTGGGGACATGGCTTGAACATACTGGAATCTCACCCGCATGAGGATGCTACATACTAAATATCAAAACATTCCGACTGCTGGATCTGAAGAAGATTTTTAAAGAAAATTCCTCATTTTGAACCAAGTTATAATTTGGGCTCCCACAGTGAGCCCAAATATAAACCCAGAGGGACTTGGCTTGAACAAACTTGAATCTCATCTCCCTAAGCATGCTGCATACCAAATATCAAAATATATTCCGACTGCTGGATCTAAAGAAGATTTTTAAAGAAAAATCCTCATTTTGAACTAAGTTACAATTCATGCTCCCACAGTGAGCCCAAATATGAACCTAGCGACATGGCTTGAACAAACTTGAATCCCACTAAGGATGCTGCATACCAAATATCAAAACATTCCAATTGCTGAATCTGAAGAAGATTTTTAGACAGTGAGCCCAAATATGGACCTGGGGACATGGCTTGAACATACTTGAATCTCACCCCCATAAGGATGCTACATACCAAATATCAAAACATTCCGACTGCTGGATCTGAAGAAGATTTTTAAAGAAAATTCCTCATTTTGAACTAAGTTATAATCTGGGCTCTCACAGTGAGTCCAAATATAAACTCAGGGGACTTGGCTTGAACAAACTTGAATCTCATCCCCCTAATCATGCTGCATACCAAATATCAAAAGATTCTTATTTGTTGATCTGAAGAAGAAGAAGGATTGTAAAGAATATTCCTCATACTGCACTAATTTAAACGTTTGGGCTCCCATAGAGAGCCCAAATATGGACCCAGGAAATTGATTTCAATAAACATGTGAAACAATCTTCCAAAGATGTTATATGTGAAATTTGAAAGCTTTTGGAGCAGTAGTTTTGGAGAAAAGTAGTCTTAAATGTTTTTCCCATTACCCAAAGTGTTAAAAAATGCTGACTCAGCACTTTTTCAAAGTCCCAGAAAAGTACCCCATGATAAAACCGATAGCAATTTTTTTTTACCATTCCATTCTGTTAGTTCTAAGGAAGCTTCACACCACATAAGATTTCTCAGTGCCGTGTAGTTTTGGAGATATGAGCATTTTAATTTTTTTTCTATTTTTAGCTCCTATGGTTCCCAGAGGAGACGGGAAAATTATTTTTGGCATAAATTAAGTACTTATAACTCAATAACCTCTCAGATCAAATTTGGTTCAAATCTGCCTCTCGGTTTGGAAAATAGAAATTTTGGGCGGGGAAATTCTTGCCCCTCCCATGACGAAGGCATATATAGCTTCTCGAATTTCTCTTGAACAAATCTGAATCTACACCTCAAAAGGAAGCTGCACACCAAATATCAAGTCTCTGCTACTGCTGGTTCATGAGAAGATTTTTTAAGATAATCATAAACTATTATCTCAAATATCAATTAAATTGGTTCAGCGGTTTGGGAAGAGAAGAGAAGATGCAAACACCATGTTCACGGACGACAGACGGTGAGTGGTCACTATAGCTCTCCTGGCTAAAAAACCATATCATGTGACCCCTCATTGGAACGAGCTCGATGAGCTCATTCCAATGAGGTGTCACATATGGTTTTGTTGAATTTTTTTGAATCATTTTAAAAAATAATAATTAAAATACTAAATTTTGATATTCTCTGCGCTGGGAAAAGAGTTGAGGTCACATATTTCTGCACAATATTTAATTGTGACCACAAAATGGAGAAAAAGTCAAGTTTAGTCAATTGTTCATACCCATTTTAGAGGACTTCCACACCAAGCACTGGTGACTGGGTCCTATTTCAACAGTAAAACAGAGCTCACGACAGTAAACAAGTACTGTTAATTGAGTAGCCACTTTGCCAATGAAAATTATTCAATTAATAGGAGTATTCAATTAACAAGGATTGTGTCACTTTCCTGTATTCTAGAGATAAACTTAGCATTTATTCTATTATATCTTGTTTGAGCTCCATGATATATGATCTCAGGATCAAATCATCTGATTTACACCAAAAACTATACAGCTCGGCAAATCAGTAACCTGAACACAAATATAAAGTAACTAGACAATCCAAGTAATATTTTTCAAGTTTTCGAATGCCAATGGGATTGGAGGAATTTTCAATTTGAAGGATAAAGGGTCAATATCTCAGGATCAAAATAACAGATTTACACCAAAAACTATACAGCTCGGAATGTTAGTAACCTGAAGATATATATAAAGTAACATGACAATTGGATTGATATTTTTTGAGTTATCTCATGCCAAAGGGATTGGAAGAATTCTCAATTTGAAGGATAAAGAGTTAATATCTCAGGATCAAATTATCAGATTTACACCAAAAACTATACAGCTCGGCACATCAGTAACCTGAACACAAAAATAAAGTAACTTGACAATCCAAGCAATAGTTTTCAAGTTATCGAATGCCACAGAAATGGATACGGACACCGGACAGACAGACGGACGGACAAAGGATAGACGAACAACGGATGGCCACCCCGGATGCCGGCATTATGTGTACCATACATAGTATGGGTACACATAAAAAGTGATTTAAGTATCTATTGGTAGTCTGTAAGCCATAAATCATGACCTGACCCTGGGAATTCCAAGAAAATAAAGGGCAATATTCCCACAACTGAATGCTACATGAAAGTTAACCCTTTACCTAACATGAAAAGCAGACGACACTTGCAAAAAAAATTCTTGAATAACCTATTTTTTTCATTTTTTGTCTCAAAAACATAGGTTATGGCCCCTCATTGGAACGAGCTCGATGAGCTCGTTCCAATGAGGGGTCATAACCTATGTTTTTGAGACAAAAAATGAAAAAAATAATGAAAATTAATTGGCGATTTTTGAGAATAGCGCTGGCCGGTTTTGGCCGTTACGTTGGGTAAAGGGTTAAAATCGAACTTAATCTTCTCTTGACTTGAATAATGTTGTATACCAAAAAGGGATTGACTATGTTGAGTATAGCTCAAGTTATCATTTGGAAACCATAAATTATGACAAAAAATCATGGAAAGTTCAAGAAAATAAAGAGCAATAACTCCTCAACAGAATGTCACACAAAAGGCAAAATGAAACTTAATGCCTTTTTCTTTAGTTAGTTGCCTGCCAAATATGGATTGGTTATATCAAGTATAGCTGGAGATACTGTCTGGAAGTCATGGAAAGTCAAAGAAAGTCAAGGGCAAACATTCCACAAGAGAATGCTGCAAAAACATCAAAATTGCACTTGATATGCCTTTTACTTTAGGTAGGCTGCATGCCAAAAGTGGATTGGCTATATCAAGGAGAGCTGAAGTTAACTGGAAACCATAATTAATGGAAATTCAAGAAAAAGGACAGTAACTCCCCAACAAAATGTTGGACATACCAGAAATTCGAACCTCATCTCCATTTTCTGTGGATAAAATCAGATATCAAATATGGATTAGATATGACAGAACACAAATTATTGTCTGGAAACCCAAAAGTGAGTGGACATATGGGCAGACAACCAGCCAGGCTGAAGATACTATAATATGCCTCACTTAACACAGGCATATCCTATCATTTTAACATCAGCATCCTTTCTCAAAATCAGACAGGATTTTCAATGCTTTAACTAAAAGGCGTAAGAGGAGTTGATCACCACATGGGTATCATTATCGGAATTTAGCATTTTTCACGTACATTACGGTGAAGAACTCTTGGAGAAACAGTATTATCCATCTATTTTCTTGGCAGTTATGATGAATAGGCCACAAACCATGTCCTCAGGTTTATTTCCTGAAACCCTGAGAGCTTGGAAGAATGCTGCATGGACAAACTGTCACATGGATGGATGGAGAGACACTGGTCATTTCACTGGTGTACATTTTTTTGGTCTGGTAACAGATAATTATTGGCTTTTTGTTTAAATGCAAATACATAACTAGAATAATCTTCAAATTTCCTGAAAGTGAACATTATTCAAATAAATGAAAATGAACACAATCGGGTAAATCTGAAAATTTAAATTTTTTTCCTGAAAAAATGTAAAAACATCATCCTGAACAAGCCTGAATATCAGCAACCTGTCATTTGCAAAATGGGTCCCCAGAGGGTGAATTTGCTGAGCTATCCCATACAGTGGGCCACTTTATCCTCTAGGTACATCTTTCTGTTTGGGCTTGAGACCTTGATTCAGACTGAGGTTCACAGATGGTAAATTTTGTGATGCTACCCTGCTGTGCAGGGTAGCATCACCAAATTCACCCACCGGGGACCTCATTTTGCAGATGACAGTCTGCCTATTTTCAGGCTTGATCTTGAAATCGACCCTTGCTTCTCTTCAATCTTTCAATCTCGCCAACCACAATTTGATGTTGAACTGCTTTCGTAAAGCAATGGTAAAAAGGGCAAAGTCCATTCAAAGTAAAATACAACAGCCTCTCGTCAGCAAACCCAAGGATGCAATAACATACACAATAATAAATAATACATTTGGTGTGCTCGGAGTTATTACCACACCTGTACTGTAGAGCATTAAATACCTTTCCCAGATTTTTCAAAGGAGTATAAAACGCTCATCTCAATAACTTAGAGTATGATTGGTATATTCCAATAATTTTTTTTAACTGCATCTCATTTTCTTGGTGCACAAAGAACTGGCAAGGCAGTGTGGTTAGAGGTGATTGGTGCCAACATGCATTCTTCAGTTTTTATAATAGAAATGTCACAGAAAAAAAAACCTATGCGCAGCTGTGTAAGCAAAGCACCCAATTTTTATCAATTTTTCCGACCCAATGAACTGCTCATAACCACTCATGGAAACAAGCTCAATGAGCAAATTTTCATAAGGTAGAGCTATTATTACCATTTTTTAATGTGATTTAGTGTTGATGGTCTGGAAACAATTTATATATTTATTTATTGCTGTTTAAGATATTTTTCAGCATCGTTGGCTACATCAGGATGGCAGCCTAGTTATGAAGTCAAGTTTAGCAAATCGCCAATACCTATGCTGCCCACTTTACAGAAATTCCACTGCAGACACTGGTTCCAGATCCCATTTTTCCAGAACAGCAGAACTTGTTTACCAAGATAAACAACCACTGCTCCACTTTCTGGGGTTCCCACAGGGCTGAAAACAATTAAGCACCCAGAAATTTAAGTTGAGTTAAGCATTAACTTTTGTGCAAAGACCAAACTTGTTTACTTCAGTACAAAAGCATTTATCTTATTTATTTATTTATTGATGTTTAAGGTCATATATTTATGCACAATGGCTAATCATGACCGTGACAGTTTTACGGGTGGAGGAAGCCGGAGTACCCGGAGAGAACCACCGAGCAACGACGAGCAGCTGCCAGAAGCATTTATCTGCTTCATGGGGGTCCCAATGGTGAAACTACTCAAGTATAATACAAGACAACTCGGAGAGTGAAATTCCATTTTTGTAAGGCCTAAAAAAGTTAAAAATCTGTTTCTCAGGCCCTCCTACATGGTCATTTGAGCTACAACATACCCTCTTTTTATAACCAATGCAAACTTCTAAAAATAAAAATTAAATTGTTTGTCTGATATTTTACCAAGTTAATAAAATTGATAAATGTGTCCTTTGAGTGCAATTCTGGACTGTAGATTATGAGGCCCAAGACATAAAACCAAGAACATGAACTTTTGATGGCAAAGAAATAATCTACTTTATGAGGCCTCCCCATTAACTGTTTTTGAACAGGATATCAACATATTAATTTTAAAGATGTTTTAAAATGGATTGAGGTAAAAAAAAATTAAAAAGAACAATGCCTTTGTTTTCCAACAGTCTTTGCAAACACAGCTTTACAATTCAGATTTTTCATTCAAGAACATGAAAAAATATTCTCAAAACCATTTTTTTTATACTCAAAACTATGTGATAATGACATGAGAATAAAAGCAATAAAATGAGATACAGTTAAGAAAATATTGACACCAATAACCTGGCACTGGCTTACATCTGCAGATGATGCTGAGAAAAAAAGTTTGCTATGTGAAAATGATCATTAAATTCAGTCAACAAAACAATTTCTTTTTGAACTACATCTATCCATTTACAAGGAGGAAAACCCCTGGTATCCGGTCTTGTTACAATTAATAATTATTCATTAACTCCACTATTTATTGGGGTTTTACGTCATTTTCAGCATATGTGGCTGCAACATGGATGACAACTCAAGTATAAAGTCATGTTTAGCCAATCGATATCTTTGCCTGACCGGTTACTCCACTACTGAGTTTGTTAGTCTTTTAATGACACAGAGTCAATGAATATGACATTACTTTAGCAAAAGAATAAATTCATGTTTAGCCAATCATTTACACATATACTGCCCACTTTTGAGGACTTGCATGCATTACACTAGCAAAACAGAACTTGATAACCAGGTACAAAGAACTGCTCCACTTTCCAGAGGTCAGATAGAAAAAGTACTTCTCCGCTTCTATGGAGTTTTTGAAATAGTGAGACATTTTCAGCATGTCATGCTTTTGTTTTTTCCAAAAATTACACTGAAAACTCGTTAAAATTTTTGGACCCTCAAGGACATTTGACAGTTTTTGACAAATTGCTTCAACCCACTGCCTTCAAGTCTAATGATTTAGCAGTGATTTCTGGTTAAGTCTTAGTTGCCTTTATGGGCAGCCAAAACTTGGCTAGAAACCACCATCAGAATAGTTCAATTTCTTTATTAAAATTTAAGGTCACTTTCAACTTCTAATCAAAGATGACAGCAACCGAGTAGTTTGATTATTGTTTGGAAGTCAAAGACTGCATGTTAGGGCATCTATAAGCCTATTCTAAGTCAGAATCAAAACTTCGAGGGTTAAAGGAAATTGTGTGTATAAATTACTGATGAGCTGAATTCAATGACACTCTCATCCAACAAATTTTGATAGATACATCATCTTACCAGCAACTATGATGACACCAAGAAAAGAAGATACAAACACAAAAATAATTTCCGAAACATTGTTTTATTGACAATGCTAAATCTTTGAAATATACACTGTGTATTCTACATTTTTACAAAAAAGTTGGTATATTACATAATAAAGTCAAAAAACAACCAAGCATATCCTCACAAGCAATCAAAGCTGATTTACACATATGATTTTTCTCATTATTCAACAGAACAAACAGCCCTCAAAGGTAGGAATATTGTTTGCAAAATTTGTCTGTTTTTAACCTTCAAGATATGTTGCCCAGCAATGATTTATATTCAAAACTACGACACCAAGTGAAACCACCTAATCTTAAATATAAATCACTGTTAAAAACTGGCATTTGGCTGATAAGCCTCCTGACAAGTGAATACTGGGAGCAACTTCTTTAACCCTTTACCCAATGCAGACGATATCAAAATTTATTATTTTAAATATAATTTTTTCACATTTTTCCAAAAATTTCAACAAAACCATATCATGTGACCCCTCGTTGGAACGAGCTCGTTCTAAAGAGGGGTCACATGATATGGTTTTGTTGAAATTTTTTGAAAAATAATATTTTTTCAAATGCTGAATATACACATTACGTGGGCAGATGCAGGCGATTCGTTGGGTAAAGGGTTAAACAGTGGACAGGGATAAATTGCATCCTTAGGGACCAAAACATGAAAAAAAAAAAACATTTGCACTTTCAAACATATATCACTTCACAAGAAGATTTATCACATTCAAGAAGTTCACACAAAGATTTATCACATTCAAGAAGACTGAATTCAATCTCATAAACAATCATTAACTGAAAAGAATATAAGGTCAATGAAAATTTGAATTGTCTGAAACACTTATCTCAAAGACCATTTGGTATATTTAATTATTAGGTATTTAAGGTCATGTCATTTTCAGCATCTCATGACCACAACACAAGTATGAAGTCAAGTGTAGGCAATCACATGTGTCGTCCATTTTAGGGTACTTCAAACTGGGCCTTGAGTTACCTGAATCCTATTTTAATAGTAAAATACAACTAATTTACCACAGTAAATGAGCATTGTACCCAACTGCCAGGGTTCTCACAGGCAAAAGATTGATATAAATAATTTACTCTTTACCCAACGTAGACGGTATCAGAATTTATTAATTTAAATATATTTTTTAGAAAGATTTCCAAAACTTTCAACAACACCATATCATGTGACCCTTCATTGGAATGAGCCCGACAGGCTTATTCCAATGAGGGGGTCACATGATATGGTTTCGTTAAAACTTCATAAAAAATATTTTTCAAACCGCTGAATTGGCATATTACGCAGGCAGGTGTGGCGATTCATTAGGTCAAGAGTTAAAATCATTTTCAACATCTATGGTTATATCAAAACCAGAGCATAAGTTTCAAGTCGAGTTTAGCTAAACATTTGATAATGCAGTCTTTATCAGAGGACCCACCACTGACATTGGTTACCAGGTCCTACAAAACTAATAAAAGAAATCTTGTGTAGTGTGTACAACAGTAAACAAGCACTGCTTCAATTTCCAGAGTTGCCACGGGGATAAACACTAATCAATCATCGTTTAAAAAATATTCAACATTATTTGCTGGTCACCCGCAGAAAACATTTAATTTTCTGCCAGGAGACAAAATAAAGTTTCCTTAACACAATTCATAAAATAAGATATAATTTCTTCAACAAAAACAACTTTTTTTTTCACCTTCAGAAAAAGTCAGAAACAAAAGTAGGCAAGAATTAGAAACCCATAAAATTCAAAAGTGGACATATACCTTCATATCCAACCATCCCAAATTCAAAAGTTTCATTATTTCTACATGGAGAATTGTTTTAATGAAAAGTCAAAAAAATATATTTTATTTCTTGTAGTCATTTAAGATAGAATTTAATTCTAGATACATCTCATGAATACTGAAAAGAGGAGAAAAAAACAATGCTTGTGACTCAGTGATCTCTGTGAGACCCAAATGTCATGCCAAGGCTGCCCCTGTGCTCAAGTCTAGAGGAAACCTATGAACAGCTACGGGTCTTGCAGAGACCACCTACTGTCACTCTCACAATCTGAAGTTTACATGATTGAAAAGACCAAACTGATGCAAACTCTTTAATGACCTCAGACATAAAAGAAAAATTTCACAACTGAAAACTTTACATGGGTCTCGCGATTTGGGTTGTCTCAAAGTTGGAATGCTGATAACTTTATGGTACAGAAATACGAACCCAAATACCACAATTACATTACATTCCAGGAAACTTTCACATCTGCTTCATAAAATGTAATCACTGACCATGTCAAGCAAATGTTAAATTAGAATTAATATGTAGATATGCAAGGCTTCTCCACAACTCCTGTTACAGCAATCGCTTTATCCTACATAATGACAATAATTAACTTTCTTAAAAAAATCCAGTTTTCCAACAACTCAAAATCATGAAGCAAAGAATAATTTTCTATAAATTTTAAGAGCAGATATTGCTACTCCGTAAAAAGTTAAACCAATCTGAAAACAAAAATAGTACAAAAGTTGAAAAATTTATAGTAATTTATATATTTTTTATACTTACCAATGACCCAGACATAGCTGGTGCTAACTCTTAAAATATAGGGCCAAACACAAATTTTGCCCCCCAATCCCCAAAATTTGCATCTAAAACTAAAGAAAACATGTCCTGAAAGGCCCTCCACACCTCGCCCCCACTGCGCATGCGCAGTGTCAAGGACGTTCCGAAATTGGCGCCATTTATCATTCTAATAACCAGTGCCTGGTAAGCGCTATGTACTCAGCGGGGAGGCAAGAGTTCCCAACTCCTGGGAGGGCCATCCCCGTCTGGGTCATTGGTAAGTATAAAAAATATATAAATTACTATAAATTTTTCAACATTTTTATACTGTACCAATGACCCAGACATAGCTGAATAGTAAAAAGGCTGGAGGGCCAAGGACATAGAGCAAAATGGAATACGCTCAATAAAATAAAATAGAGTCATCCCCTGTAGGGAAAAGAAGTAATAGGCCTTACATGTATCTTTCTTATTTATGATAAATTAGAAAGATACAACACCTTCCAAAAATTGAGCTTCATACATCCATGTACTCTATTAATATCCAATAATCCTTATACTAATAATTTTTAAAGTAAGCCAATAATAAAGTAAGTCTAGAGAATAGAGACTCTTATACTCCTAAAAGTGTGTGAGAATTGCATAATCATGTCCGTTGACATATGCAATATTCAAAAGCTATACTTTAAAAACTAAGACTTGAATGAATTTTATAAACTTAAACTTCTCACTAAACAACCATCCCAATAACAGCTCAGAATTACTAACTCCGGAGGAGGTATCCCCTTGTTTTCATAGTAAAAACAGGTGACCCAAGGGAACACCCTCCCCCCCCCCCCCCTTTTTCTTGCCCTGGGTCAAATAGCCCAGAGCGAAGAGGGCAGCCGAACGGAGACACTGCCGAAACAGACAGCCTACCTAGCTATAGTAGCAACTGTTAAGTGAATGACATTCTGAGCAGTAGATAATAGACCTAACAATAGAGGCCTCCAGAAATGGACTCGATATTTCTGAGATAAAATTCATGAATGGATGGCTGAGCGCAATGAGCAGCCTTCAAAAATCTATAATAGCAACACTATTAATGTAAGCCCAAGAAGTAGAAGAACTCTTACTTCATGAGCCGAAATCTTAAGCACAACTGCTAAGCCAATGATATACCATAAGCAGTACGCTAGTTAATAGAATCGATTAACAATAAAATGGAGAGTAACGTCCTTCTACTAGACATCAAAGACAGAAGAAGCTTACGCCCTTGTAATAAACAGATATCTGTTTATAAATACATAAACTGTACCCGGAAAGAGTAAAGGCCTATGCCCATACGAAGACGGAAGGACCTTAAAATAATAGGTTCCGGATAATAGGAGCCTAACTCTTATGCAACAATCCAACCTAAATAGTAACGGAAGTATTGATTCCGAAACTATGAAAGTGAAAATCATCCATCGATAGTGCATGAAACTCACTGACTCTACAGTAAAAGAGAAACCAACAGAATTACTGTCTAAAAGGTCAGAATTTGAAAACTACTGTTTCCAGAGGCTCAAATGATTACTTAGCTAAATAAGAACCGAAGTTAAAATCCGTATAGGAATTTAATCTAAAGATTCTAAGTCTATTTATCAAAAAGTTACTAACTGACTTAGATAAAGAGACAAAAGACTCAATAGTAAACTATCGTAGAGTGCATAGGTATGAGGTAACATAAACCTATAACCTAAATAACAACAGGCTGCAGTAGATCTTGTGAAACAAGTATACTAAAAACTAGCAATGCGTAGTATGGAGGGATCAACAATATGAACATAATGATCCCTACACCACGACGGAAGAGCCTCCACTTTAGCCGCATAGAATAGCGAAGAAGAGGATCTCCTATAGTAAGAAATCGCGTCCAAAGCTCGTCCAGTACAGTGCTTACAATGCAATACGGACCACACAACGGAATACATGAAGGTGCGACCTTGCTGGTTGTGATAAAGATGACACGATTTACCCAGTGAAAAAAGATCCTCACATAGAGGAAGATTTCACGTTAAGATCCACAGTAGACAAGAGAGTAAATTACTCATGATCTCTGTGAAGATAGAGATGCTATCAACAGAAATGTATTGTGGTTGTTTATCTTAGCAATACCTGCTAAAACAACAGCGCCGGAGGATACGCGTATCCTATCATTGCGTCCTATAGATCAATAGAGCGTTAACAGTATTAGCTCAGAGATCTGGACAAGCCAACACATACGTCTGCAATTGATTAGCAAGCTGTGTCATAATAAAACATCATTGGGCGCTCCCATAGATAGCAAATCTGATTAAATACTTGTTTGTTGAGAGTCCATTCTGACAGCAACAAGCGACCCGTAAGAGAACGGGAGTGCAATAAAACAATCAGACGACCCAGAATATGACGGACCAAAACTGAACTTGGTGTACTATAACCAACAGACGGATTCTTTCCATTAAATTGAATAACGGAAACGAAAGAGTGCCTCCCTGGTTCCGGAGATACGCCCCTACTGTCGAATTAAAGGACAGGAATTTGGGCATGCGTTTCTGAATAATGTTCATGCAATGACATAAAGCAAGCCTAAAAAACATTATTCCGCGGAAGTTAAACTGATAGCTAAAAGACTGCGGAACCCAAAGACCCTGGCACTTCGAATCCGTAGGGATCAGTATATATCCCAATCTGTTTGACTGGCAACCGTCATAACAGCCACACTAGGGTCCGGCAACTGCGGCAGCACTCTCTGAGTCAACCACCGAATGTTTGCCCCAGTCTGAATCTCTTGTAACACTAGATAGACAAGAGAATGTATAAATCAAGCAATTCATGGATTGCCGGAAAGTTGCCGTTGAAGAGAAGCTCCTCCGAGAACGAAGCGACTCTGAGAGAGTTCTTAACCTACTATCCATGCGTGGATGTAGCTAGGGCTGCATCACGTCTAACCAACTCCAATCAGCCACTGAAGGGCGGAGTTATACGTGAACAAACTACTGCCCTCAAAAGAAATTACATTGAGAATAATATCCCGTAAATCTTTTCTTGAAGACGTAATGATAACGCCTCAGTAAGGCGGATTACGTATAATAAAGCGTCTAAGTTAAGTCTACTATACATAATGTCGTTCCCAACATTGAAATTGGAAAAGACATAAACGGCGAAAAAGAATATATGCAGTCTTTAATCACACCGTCTAGACGCATATGAACTCTCGGTATGCCCTGCTCTGCCAAAATAAACTATATGTAAAAAAAGATAAAATGGCAGAAATGAGCCACGCGGACAAGAAACTAAACTATCATGCTTAGTAGCAGGCTTGTATATATATATATAATATATAGCGTCGAAAAATAAAACACATGTTGTAATGACAATATTGGACTGCGTCGGTAAGTCAGGGACAAAGTCCCTGTACCGATCGAAAAATCCGAGTCCAATGACGCTATAAGTCTCTTATCCAAGATCGCAGCAATGAAGTCCGAAAAATAATCACTGGAAAAAATGCCAGAAGATATGAAAGGCATCTTCCGATACTACTAAAGGGAAAACTCGAAATCTTTCGAATCCCTTTCGCCATCCTGTCGGACCCTATAAAGCGTTCGGTCGTCCGTAGCTTGATGCAACCGCGGACCGCACCGACCCAGCGCCGTCGGATAATTCCTGATTCGACCGAGAAACCGTCAATTGCTGGGATGCTGCGAAACAACTGTGCTAACTCGGATAGCACGTCCGTCACTGAGGCCTGAGGAGCAGCGGTCTTACGATGCATTTCCGCAGGAAGCTCCGAGATCGTTACCCCGTGCATACTTCCAATATGCGAGCGAACGGAGTGTATAGGCCTCGTGTCCCTTGGCTACCGGATGGCGCGACCTATTCGCTGTGGAATCACTGAATGCCGAAACTGATCGGATACTCGAGGTCACGTAGCCAATGTGCGGTCGTGTGCCCTGCTGTGAGGATGAGGAAGCATTAAAGACAGTCTCTCGGACTGTCAATATAACGGAGCGTCCCGAGCAACGGACATATGCTCCGAATGTAAAATATCTGAACCACAACATGCGGTCCCCTATGTTGTTGGCTTCCTCCGATCTGTCCTCAATCTGCCGTCACTGGGTGAGTACTAAAGTAATTAAAGTGCTCGCATCACCCAAATCTCCTTCCTAGACCGCAACGGACGAACCCGGCAGCCGAACCATTCGATGAATGTACGCTACACCGGGTGAGCTAGCGAATGTCATTCCGTAAGCGATAGACATATTCCATGAGCACTTATTGCCGCTAACTCTTCATTAACTATGACGACAGAGGCACACTTTTGAAAGACATCTCCATAACTCTTCGAACAAGAAACCAGAAATGCTTGAATAGCAAGCATAAAATAATAATATATATAGCGTCGTTCAATAATTCGAAAGTTTGTGTGACATTATTGGACTATGTCGGAACTGAGGGACGATGTCCCTGAACCGAACCAAAAATTTCTAAGTCCACCGACGCTATCAGTTTCTTATCTGGCATCGCAGCATATGTTGTTCCGAAAGGGAAAGCTTGAAATCCACCGAATCCCTTTCGGTATCCCGTCGGACCGGATGAAACTTTCGGACGTCCGTACCCGCTTCCGCGGAGCGTCCCGACCCAGCATCGTCGGATAAAATATATGCGACAGATTCAGTTGATGCTGGGATGCTGCGATAAACTGTGCTATTAAGGAAAGCACGTCCGTTCCCGAGGCCTGTGCAGTAGCGGACTTACGATGCATTGCCGCTGGAAGCTCCGTGTACGTTGACTCCCGCACACTTCCTATGCGAACGTCCGGAGTCTGCAGGCCTCGAGTCCCCGGCTACCGACCCAGCGCTGTCGGATAATTCTCGATCCGACACCGTTTCTGTCGGCTGCTGGGATGCTGCGATAAGCTGTGCTATGTGCACAAGAATGTCCGGCGTTGAGACCTGCGGAGGCGCAGTCTATCGGTGCTTCGCCGAGGGCAGCTCCGCATCAGATGGCTCCCGCATACTTCCTATGCGAACGTCCGGAGTCCATCGGTCTCGAATCCCTGGCTGCCGGATGGTGTGACCTGGTCGCCGAAGAATCCTTGATCGGCGAAGCTGGTAATATATCGGCGGTCACGCAGCCAAGGTGCGGTCGTGTGCGCTGACGAGAAGAGGAAGCCTTAGCAGTCTCAGCGGACTGCCTATACAACGGAGCGTCCCGAGCGACGGACGTATGCTCCGCTAACGACACATTTGTACCACAACATCTGGGGCCAGATGTTGTTGAACGAGAGAGGGGCCTCTCTCGCTTGCCGTCTGGATGGACCGGAACGAGCTATGAACCGGACTAAAAGGCTTCCTCCGTTCTCCCTCCGATCCGCCGTCACTGGGTGTGCATTAAGTTAATTTTATAGTGCTCGCATCACCCCAAAATTCCTTCTAGACCGCAACGGACGAACCCGGCTGCCGAACCATTCGGTGAATGGACGCTACACCGGGCGAGCTAGCGGACGTCAAAGGCCGTCGAACCTACTAGGGTCCTCTTAGGCAATTGGCGTATTACATGAGCACTTTTCCGCTAGCCCTTCATTAATTGTGACGACGGAGGCACACTGTTGGAAGACATCACAGATACATCACCCTAATCTTGATCGTCTGAAATAGAAATTGATAAAGTAGAGTGACCCTGCGGGGAAAGGACCGGAGTGTCCAAATCCCCAACAACATACCGTGACATACGCTTCCCATATTGTCATCGAAATCATACGATACAGAACAGGAGTTAATGCGAGTACACTGACCACATATAGAATGATAATAAGGTCAGAGGAAGACTTCCTCCTAAAACAATTGATCAATATCCTTTCAATGTGAAAAGAAAACAAGTCCTGGTACTCGCACTAACCCCTGGCAATCAAAATACATAATAATAATATGATCCATTAATATAGAAAAAATAATTGAAATCAAAATATTTTGAAAAAATATTTTTTCAGAACAGCCCAAGTTTCTGAAAAGTAACGTTGAGCCCCAATGGATCCCAAGCCTAAGTGTGGACAAAAATTTTAAAAATATTTTAAACAATTTATTCAACACTTACGAACAATAATAATGTATCTAGTTATGATTAAAATAACATAAAGATATTATTTTTTAGAAATCCCCCCCTCACACAGAGGGCTGTTGTAAATGTAAACAATGAGTGTAAAAACACTAAAATAAGACTCCAGGCACCCAGGCCCGAAATCAGTTACCAAAAATACACCATCTGATGCAAAACAGAGACTTCCAGGGAAGAAACTGCAGAACATCAGATGGTAGATGCAGAACACAACGCCTAACCACCCGTAGGTGAAGACGTAAACATGGGGAAAGAACAGAATTCATTCTGTTATTAAGCTAAAACTCCCAAGAAATTTTAGTAATAATAATTACAGAAACTATGCCAAAAGCATGGGAGAATAGCAAGGGGGAACTTAAAGGACAGGGAGAGAGGAAAAACACTTGAAAAAACAGTGTAACTAAATAATCAGAATGACAACAAAATGGCTGCTGCCTTGAAAATAGGTAACTTAACATAATTTCATTAAAAAATTTTAAGTTACAGCCCTGATAATATTCTGTCACACATTCTTTTCCTCTCCTCCTTTTCTATCCTCCTTAGAATCACCATTTCACTAATATTTATGTGTCTGGCATCATTTAAACTGAGATTTAAAAGCACAAAGATCAGTCAGATGTTAACTGATGAAGGGCCAAACTTAGAATGATAAATGGCGCCAATTTCGGAACGTCCTTGACACTGCGCATGCGCAGTGGGGGCGAGGTGTGGAGGGCCTTTCAGGACATGTTTTCTTTAGTTTTAGATGCAAATTTTGGGGATTGGGGGGCAAAATTTGTGTTTGGCCCTATATTTTAAGAGTTAGCACCAGCTATGTCTGGGTCATTGGTACAGTATAAAAATGTCTAAAAATGTTGTGTTATCAAATAAAAAGTGGTAACATCACCTCAGCTTGAAAAATCATGTGGTGGGTGTCAATACAAGGAAATCATCTCATTAACTGTGCAGCCCTTCCCGCAAAGTAATGGCGATAAATATTCTTGAGGTCTGACAAAATCCGAAAAAAAGTTTAAACTCTCAAAATACCTAGTTTTAACCAGGGTGTGCAAAGTACCGTCAGTTCTGCTGTTGTCAGTACCTTACTGTGGCTCAGAACCGAGCACTGGCACCGCTAATATTCAAATAGTGCAAGAGGAAAGTTGATCGCACTTGATTCCTGTAAACTCGAATCGATAAAAGAGTGAAGTGATTTTGGGGGTCAAATTCAATGAAAAAATTTGTGTTATTTAGGCTGAAAAACTGAAAATCTATCTATTACTATCGACCTACCTGCTAGGCTGCCACAAATGTTGATCACGGATTGTCAGAAACACGGGAGGAGTGGGTGGGGTGCATGCACAAAATATAAAGCTGTGAACAGTAAGTGATTAACAAGCTGCCAAATTCACAGTTACACGCTCTGTCTGTGTCTGCTTCTGGTAGTATTTACTATTTTCGTCAGAAAATAATCCCAAACTTGACTTGCTTTTTTTGTGACCATCACGATTCCCAAAACGTTAAACTACAGTACTACACATTCGAAGCTCTATTCCCTAGTATTCAGTTTCCCAAATTTATCTACGTTTATCTAAAGCAAGCACCCATATATGAAAGCGACATGAATCACATGATGTCACATACATTTCAATTGTTCTGCGAATTTATGAGGATTCTGCGGAAGTGTCAACCATTGCAAATTGCACGGAGTTCTCAGTTTCAAACTTCTAAGAGGCATGTGGCAGCGTGTCATTAGACAGTTCATACCCATGCGTTTCCAGACAAACTGTATCAAAGACAGTCGTCTTTGAGGTTCCAATGTTACGAACACATTCAATTAACTCTTTACTGCCCATGTAGATTCTTTTCTGTTTTGTTACTCGTGTATCACATTCACATAAAATAACTACGAGTACTGGAACCATCAGTTGTGAAAGATGGAAATCGGTACCAATTAAAAGACCAGGTACCGCCGGTATCGGTTCCAGTACCGACTGCAAACCCTGGTTTTAATTGTGATAATCAAAAACTCAGTTCATCCATACTGGGGATAGCTCTAGAATCTGCATACTGTGTGTCAAATGGACCAATGCTTAGTACAGTGGAGCCAATGAGCTCTGTCAAACAGGATATAATAGAATAAATGCTCAGTTTATCTCTTGACTACAGGAAAATGATCAAAGCCCTGTTAAGTGAATACGTCTGTTCATTGTATAAGTTTCATTAGCAAAATGACTATTTAATTTACCGAGTTCCACAGTACTTGGATTTTTTATTGGAATTAATGGTAGTTCCATGTGGGAATGCCAGGACTTGGTGCAATAAAGCCTGGAAATAAGCAGTCTGTCATCTGCAGAATGAGGTCCCCAGGGGGTGAATTTGATGATGCTACCCTGCACAGCAGGGTAGCATTACTAAATTCAACCTTTGTAAACTTCAATCTGAATCAAGGTCTAAGGCCTGAACAGAAAGAAGTACCCAGAGGATAAATTGGGGGATTCCAGCCCACAGTATGGGATAGCATCAGCAAATTCACCCTCTGTGGACCTCATGACCTCAGCCATAGTCACCTCGTGTAGGACAGTTTTTATGGGATGGAGGAAGTTGGAGTACCCAGAGAGAACCACTGAGCAATGGCAAGTAACTGTCAAGACTCCCAACGTACTAACTCCACACAAGTAGGGTTAGCATTGGTTGAAGAAAAGTGCACCACTGAGGTACAGTGCGCTTAGTGCACAGCACCTCCATGCCCTCACTTTGACAATCAGGACTAAGTGCCTTGCCCAAGGACACAAGACAGTTGCTCCTGGTGGAGCCTGTTTTACCAGTAAAGCAGAACTTGTTTACTACAGTTTCCAGGCAATGCATCAATTCTGGGGTTCCTATGGGTAATTTACGTCAGTTAAAGGGTTAAAAGAAGCAGTAAATTCCCTTTTTCTGAAACAAAACGATTTAAGGAATACAGAGGACAGGGTTCCCACTGATATCAGATAATCAGATTCAAGCACCATTTAAGCACTTTTCAAGGCCTCAGACCATGATTTTTAAGGACTATTGTAACTTTCATATGATCTTATAATATCATGAACAACACAAAAGAATTTCTGCCTTGAGGACCTGATTTCTGGAAAATGCAACTAGCTAGATATACAATGTACCTCAAGTGCAACAAGGTGACATCTGCAATGCTTTAGCATTGCAGATGGCGCCATGTTTACAATAAAGGGATAGAAAGATATGGTTCCGGACGATTTTTGTGTTATCACATGCATGTGGGGTGGGTTGTCATAAAGTTTTTCATCTCCGGAGTTACAGGTAAACTAAGTACTTTTCAATGGAGGTGGTGGAAAAATAAGTACTTTTCAATAGGGTCCTGCGAATATTCGAATCGATATCGATACCATATGTTTGCTTCGAGATCGATCCCGAATCAGTCTCAGGATTCGATTTTTTTTAATCTCTCGTACTAACTTCAATTTGTTACATTTCCAACAAAAATAGGATAAAACTGTCATTAGGAAATTCATTCATATGGGCTCAATTCCTATTTATTTGAGTAATTGACAATGTTTAATTGTTAGGTAAGGTGTGAATTTGGCCCAGAACATTATCCATAGTTTTGGTTTTTGAAGGCTTAACTTGTTACTATTCACGTTCTTAAGAACGTGAATAGTAACAAGTTAGGCCTTCAAAAACTAAAACTATGGACAATAGGCATAGCTGTTTCAGTGACGGTGCTACAGAGAATATTTAGTTATTGGTGTTTGAGGTGTTCACTCCATCGCGTAAGGGTCATCACAGTGTTCCGTAACTTCCGTTTGATGCAATATGAAATAACTTGTCTTTTAAGATTCGATTCGGGATTCGATTCGATGTCGATATCAGAGATACGATTCGATTCGAAAAGAAATTTGTGATTCGCAGATCCCTACTTTTCAAGGATAGAAACAAATTAAAGCTCTTTTCAAGAAAGTATCCAATATTCAAGTACTTTTCATATGAGTGGGAACCCACAGTGCTGGAAATGAACAAAATTGACGGATACAGTTTTAAGCTCCCGCGAAATCAGGGACAAGAGTAATTTGCACCCGTTAAATGTTAGAATATGAATTTTCAGGGGAATACTGTCACCAAACACCAGAAACCTTAACCCTTTGATCTTGAGCGGCTGCTTTTCTGGGCAGGAGCTTGATACATCATAACCTCATTAAATAGGATGGCTATTCAGTAAATGTGTGGGGTAGACCAATCAGTATTTTCAAAGTGCAGTCCCGAGGCTGCACGTTGAAAATATTGATTGGTCTACCCCAAATAATGAATATGTACTCTTCCAATTTCTGTCATTGAACTGCATGGCAGATACCACTAGTGTCCAAAGGGTTAAATGTATAAGGAATTGCTGAATTATGACAGAAACTTGCCATTGGCCACTGGGTGCTGCTTCCTCAAAACAACACACATTTATATGCCCTCACAGTATATTAGTGTTCCACAAGGAACGAGTGCAATTTTTAGCTCCCGCAAAACAGAAATAACGGGTACTGGCGGGAGGAATTGCACTCGCACCCATCTCATTTCCAGGACTGACCCCAGAAAGAGAATTTACAAAAACCTTTATATGCTTTGCAAAAAATGAGGCAACTAAATTGGGGTTTGTGTTACAAAACATCGGAATGAAAAAAGTAGATCAACCATACTGATCCTGAAGAAAATATCAGCTGAAAGTATAACATACTGTTACTTGCATTTCCACAGCATTTTCGGCACAGGAGTTTATTTATGCACTATGATGTATGCTACCTTGATGAAATGATTAACAAAGTTAAGAATTATTTATATAGACATTGATTTCTATTGAAAACCAAATAGAAGGATGAATATAAATAAATTCATATAAAACAATTTCTTGAGCCAAGGCAAAGCTGCATGAAGCTTCTTCCCATATCCTGGCAGAAATATTAAAACACCCACTTAACCTCCACTCAAATATGCAGAAAAAAATTCCTTGATTAGGCTTTTAAAAAAATGTTTTGTTTCTTAGGCACCTCCCTTGTCATTGAAAATCTGCCGTTTGTTTGTTTGTTTGTTGGTGGGTAACGTCACATATTTATGCACTATGGCTAATCGTGACACAACATGGAGATGAAGTCATGTTTAGTCAATCGTTGATCAACATGTTGCCCATTTTAGAGGACTTTCACCCCAAGCATTGGTGACTGGGTCCTATTTTACTAGTAAAGCGGAACGGGTTTACCACAGTAAACAAGTGCTGCTTACTTCCCGGGGTTCCCACAGGGAGAAAATCTGCCGTCTCACTCTTTTTTAACAGGAAATCCTCTACAATGATACTATTTTGCTCAATTACGACTAAACATGTAACCAGCTGTATCTTGTTTGATGGAGCTCACTATCTAGTTGGTTAAATTTTCAACTGCAGTTAACTGGTTGAGGGATAGTTTATATTTGGTGGTCTGAATTTATACAAAATTTGTTTTATTACAAATTACTGGAGTGCCAACAGGCACTCTCCAGTAATTTGTAACAAAACAAATTTATATATACAAAATATTTTTTTGATTTGACTGAATATGAAACATGAGCAAGGAAAACTTTGGCTTTTGCTCTGGTACCCTCATTTTTTGAAAGCTCTGATAGTGACTTCTAGCACTCAATCAGTTAAGGAATTTTCACTACTGAAAATAGATTTTTCCACAGAATAGTGTAAGGAGTAAAATTAATAGTTCCAACTATTTCAGGACTGTTTGTGAATTAACAGTATGGAAAAAGGACTCTTTCCCTCATTGTAAAGTAGAAGATTTATTTATTTATTTATTGGTGTTTAAGGTCACATATTTTTGCATAATGGCTAATCGTGACCACAATATGAGTATCAACTCAAGACCAGGGTTGAACGTTAATAAGCTATGTTGCCCATTTTAGAGAGAGTTTACACCTCCCAAGCATTGGTCACCGAGTCCTATTTTACCAGTTACACAGATCCTGTTTACCGCAGTGAACAGTCAGTGCTTCACTTCCCGGGGTTCCCGCAGGGAACAATGGCTAATTGTGACCATCCCCACCCTAACAAGGATATATAGTAAAGTCCAGCCAATCGTTTATACTCATTTTGCCCATTTTAGTGGATCTACACATCAGGCATTGGTGACTTACAAGTAAAACAGAGCTTGTTTATCATGGTAAACAAGCACTGCTTCACTTCATAGAGTTTCCACAGAGAATTTTTATCAGTTAAGCAGAACGTGGTTACACAGTGAACAAGCACGGTTCCAGTTCCCTGGGTTTTCAAAGAGAGGAATAGAAGAAGAGCAAGCACAGAATGGTCATATTTTTTTCCATCCTTATTATTAACCTTTTATCTAATTTAACAGTACAGTGGAGCCCACTTAATTGGATATCTCTTAATTGTATATCCCTGTTAATTGAATATAATTTTCCAACACAAAACCATTTGTCATACCCCCAGAACAAATTAGACCTGTTAAATGAATATAGGTTTCAGAGTAAACTCCTGTTAATTGAATAAAAAATCTTGTAACCTGTCGAGAAATTACCTTGACTCTCCCCAGTTTTTATTTTTGTTTCTAGACCTATTTGGCCTCAGTACATCCATTAGTCATTTAATCCATTATATCTTGTTTGACAGAGCTCATGGAGCTCTGTCAAACAAGATGTAATAGAAATAATGCTAACTTTATCTCTAGAATATAGTAAACTGACACAATCCCTGTTAATTGAATACTCCTGTAATTGAATAAATTTCATTGGCAAAGTGGTTATTCAATTAACAGGGTTCCACTGTATTAACTAGTAGAGTGCAAGATAGCACGATCATGGCTCTATTGAGAAGTGCTGGAAGTCACTTTAGTGGCTTTGCAATGTATGCATTTGTTTTTGGTTTCCTCAGCAATAGAAAAAAATTTATATGCGAAACTGTTTTGCTCAATTTATTGGAGAGTGCCAAAAGGCCCTCCCCAATAAATTGTAACAAAACAATTACTGAGGAACAAAATCCAGTTAAACTTAAGACTCCCCTTACTGGTAGAAGGGCATCATTGCAAAAAAATACTCATGTTACAAATCACCTTTGAAAAATAATTTAGTACTCGACCAGTTAAATTATCAGACAACACTATTCTCAAAAGATCACTATTTAAAAAAAAAAAATTTGGCCTGAAACAGCTGGTGATCCTTCATTGGAACAAGCATTTTAGCTATTTCCATTGTACAGGGTTCCTGCAGCTAATTAGTAAGTGGATTCCCGGCTTTTCAAGGCCATTTCCATGCCATATTTAAGGCTTTTTAAGGCTTCATAGAAGTAAAATTCAAGGTTTTTCAAGGTTAACGTCTAAAAATCGAGAGTTCAGTACCAGTTGAAATAAGTTGCAGGATAGTCACGGGAAATTTTTTTTGGTTTTTATATTTTCAAAGATTGTTTTTAAGCATTTTCCAGGACACTTTTGGAGTTTTGTGGAAATTCAATGACTTTCCTGGCCTTGAAAATTGATTTTCAAATACAAGGCTTTTCAAGGCCCGCAGGAACCCTGTTGTAACAGACAAAGGTGTTTTTATGGGGAAAAAATGAAAATGTTTGGATATTTAAGAATTTTTATATTCCAAGTATCGTCTGCTATCCATGTTAAATAAGGGGTTAATTTCCAACAAAGGAAACTTAATTTTTCATTAAGACAAGTACTGACACTTTATTTGGCCGATAAAACTTTCAATACTTTTCTCAAAAGTGAAGTTGCTATTTTAATGAAAGTGTCAATGACACTGTAGCTCAACTTGACAAACTTGAACTTGGTAAGTTATAAATGAAATGGCAAAATTGAAGATCATTGGTACCAATGTTATTTTTTTTGCCAGTGGCAACATTTTTTTTGACAGAAACCCGAAGAAAATTGAAGCTCCCATCTAGAGGCCTCCCCAAACAAGCATGCCAGGTTTCAAAGCAATCCGATCATAAATGTGCCCTGTGGGGTGTACAAAGGGGAAATATTGTGGTCTGACTAGACTAAGTTCTAAGAACGTTGGCCGTGGCAACATTTTTTGACGGAAATGGAAGAAAATTGATAGCTCCCATCTAGAGGTCACCCTAAATAAGCATACCAGGTTTCAAAGCAATCTAATCATAAATGTGCCCTGTAGGGTGAGCCAAAGGGAAATGTTGTGGTTTGACTAAACTAAGTTCTAAGAACGTTGGCCGCGGCAACATTTTTTGACGGAAATTGAAAATCGATAGCTCCCATCTAGAGGTCACCCCAAACAAGCATACCAAGTTTCAAAGTAATCTGATCATAAATGCGACCTGTGAGGTGTGCCAAAGGAAATTGTGGACGTACGTACTAACATACGTACGGACGAGAAGTGATGGCAATAGCTCAGCTTGACTTTGTCAAGTTGAGCTAAAAATTCAAAACCTTCATATGACCTTATGGGAGAAATTTATTTGAGGAAAACAAACCAATCACAGTTCAGCGATGTAAAAACTGATGGAACTTCATGCTAGGTACCACTTTTGCAAATACCCTCAACATAAAACTGAATCTTCTTTTTCTGAAAGCTTTCACAAAGAACCAAATTTTTCAAACAAATTCTCTCTGAATTTATTGGAAGTTGATGTATTTGGTAGAATGTGAACATTACCATCTACAACCGTCTGTGGTCTATTTGATAAGGTTACAATTTTCTGTGGGGATGCATTTTGAGTGAGTTGAGGTTGTATGATTTGTAGACCTTGTGCTGTATCCAGAATATTCTGTACAGACTGTCCAGAAACAACAGGAGTAGGTGCAACAGCTGCCTGTATAACTTGTACATTTGAGTTGTTTAATGTGTTAACTTGTGGTGTTACAATAGTATTATTGGCAGTTGATAAACCTTGTACTACTTGAATATTTTGATGATTTACAACGGGTATGTTAGTAGCCACTTGCTGTGGCTGAATTCGAACAGGCTGCAAAGCTGCCACTCTCTGTATAACAACTGGAGAATTTGACAGAAAAGTTCCATCCCTCCGCTGAATAATTATTGGTGCCCCAGAAAGCAACTTTCCATCCCTATTTTGTATAATTAATGGCTGACCTTGAATTATGTTTCCACTATCCTTTCTTTGTAGTACAACTGGAGAAGCTTGCATTACTGGTGTATTGCCAACATTACTTTGACCAACAACATTTATATTTGTTTGATTAATTAAGTTGTTTTGAGAAACAATTGAAGTGGAGGGTAAATTAGCTTTTGCAGCGCTCACCATAATCTGACTTACAGTAGGAGCTGCAGAAACTGTAGTTCGAGAGACAATATGAGCATGAGGTTGAATTATTCTTGTCTGTGGCATAGGCTGAGAAATTCTAATACTAGGTGCATTAGGGGAACCACTAGTATTCACCAAATTTGAAACATTTCCTCTAATATTCAGTAAATTGCCAGTACTCCTCACAAACTGAAGATTTGTTAAGGAGGTTGGAGGTGAACCAACTAAATTTGATAAATTCTGAGGATTGTTCACTGAAGTCGTCTGCTTCAGACTGTTCAATGTTGCCTGAATGTTACCTCTGGCCATCTGGACAAAGTTGGAAGGAATTTGTATATTGCTTGTTGCAAAGCGTTGTGCATGAGTCTGTGATGGAGAAGAGAGAGCAATGGACTGAGGTGGCAGTGACAGTCGATTGGTCATTGTCAAAAGAGGGTTAGAACGTGACAGATATTGATTTGAATTCGTTAAAATATGTTTGTTTAACTGTGGTTTAACACTACTGCTGACAGCCAAGGATATACTAGGATGATTTATACTACTGTCAGATGAAAATGATACAACATCTATCTCGTCACCATCCTGTTCTTTTTTGACAGCTTTACGTGTACGTATAACAAGATTTGGATTTGACCAAGGATGCAATGGAACAGCAGTTGGAGGTTTGGTCTTTGGAGTTTGTTTCACATCAGGCACATTGAGTATTGGCTGATTAGAATCGGATTTGGGACTCTTTGATTTGGGTACTTTGACGCCAGAACCAGATCGTCTTTTAGGTTTTTTATCCTTTGATGGAGTTTCAGACTGTTCGGATGCATCAGATTTAACTGATTTCTTCCTGCCCCTTGGTTTATTTTGAGGATCTGACTTTCGGCGTGGTGTTTTATTTGGAGTGTTTTCAGCTAAAGCACTATTTAACTTAATTTGGAGCTTAACCTCATTTACAATTTTATCTAACTGACTGAGACTAAACTCCTGAACAGAATTAGAACATATTTTGTTTGACACATTATCAGATTGCGGTGGGGAGGCTTTAGTTCTCTTTGCTTTTTCAAGAGACTTTCTATTAGCCTTTTCCTTTTTCTTCTTCACCTGAGATGAGTCTTCTCTAGTGTATGTATACAACATTTCATCTTCCTCTAGCTCGGCTCGTCTTTCTTCTTCCTGTTTCAAAGCCATAAGGCGTGACAATTCCCATTCCTTTTTGGACACTTCAATATCCTCCTGAAACAAAATTAAGAATTCAGTATAAACTTCTTGGTGAAAAACATTATTATTGGCTATTGGGTAGGGCAGGGCTTGTTGTTTCAAGGATAAGGTTAATTCAAAGACTTTCAAGAACCCTTTCAAGCCACATTAAAGGAACTTTCAGACAATTTACCCCTATGATTAAGAATACAAACAACAGTTAAAACATGAGGCCCAAAGGATCTTAATCCTTAAAGGCCTATTTCCAAGTATTACGACATCAGAATAGGTTCCCTCAAAATGTCATCATGACGAAATCCTGCTAGCAATAGACAAATTACCTAGGCAGTTGTTTCTAGTCAAATCTTGACTAGAAAACACTTCTAAGCCACTGAATGTGTACAGGCTGTGGTCAGGTGTGAATTCAACACAAATGTCCAGGCCCTTAAAGGTTAATCGCTCCCCTGAGAAAGTTGTTTAGAGATTTATGGTCAAATTTAGCATCTATAGTTAAAACTGCAGAGGAATCAAATCATGCATATTTAGAGCTCTGTTGTCCAAATCAGATGGTCTAAAAGCCCAGAATTCAAGTAATGCTGAAAGAGGTCCATTTTTCAAGGGCCTGGATTCTATTTATTTGTGTTTAAGGTCACATATTTCTGCACAATGGCTAATCATGACCTCGACAGTTTTACGGGTGGAGGAAGCCGGAGTACCCGGAGAGAACCACCGAGCAACTGTCAGCACACCAACATACTAATTCCACTCAAGTAGTGTTAGCATTGGTTGAAGACAGGTGCACCATCGACGAGTTTTCTACATTCTGCACAATAAACGTTATCAGAATATTTTCTTCTACTCATATCCAGGTATACACTCATGAATTATTTTGTTTGGTTACAACAAATTAATATATTAACAGTATATTTTGAACACATATTTATTAATATCAATATCATAACTGGTACATTTTACGAAAATTACTTCCCTTTAACGGTATGGAAAGAACTGTGTAAATAATAGTATATTCTCAAGGTGGGGTATGTGGTCCTGACTATGTTGACCTGCTTTCAAAACTATCTGTGATTTTTTGCCGTTTTATTATGTCTAATCAAATGTACTCGAGCCTAGAGGCTGCACGTTGAAAATATTGATTGGTCTACCCCTGATATTTACTGAACAGCCATCTTATTTAACCCTTTAATACTTTTATACATGTTATTACATACGAAATCAAACAGAAACAGCACATTGATACTTTGTGGTCATTTGTTTGTTTGTTTTTTCGATTTTTTAAAAGTTTTAACTTCAAATTCCTATTTTCTCCCGAATAGTGCTCAGTGATAACCTTTGAGCCAAATAATCCTGCTGTCAAGACTTCTTAACTGGCTGAGTGCAAGAAGCCACTAACAAGACTTTCAAAAAATGAGGCTACCACAGCAAAAGCCAACACTCTCTTTGCTTGTATTTCATATTCAAACACAAATAATATTTTGTTTTTGTAAAATTTGTTGTTACAAATTATTGGAGAGTGCCTGTGGGCACTCTCCAATAATTTGTAATAAAACAAGTTTTTTATTAACAAATTCAGGCCACAAAAAATAATCTAGTCCTCAACCAGATAATCACTAATGTGAAAAATATCTTGTTATTGGTTTTTTCTGATGTTTGACGTCGCATTTGAAAAACGGTGATGTCTAAACGTCAGGATAATAAAAGTCTCAGAGGATTAATGACGTTACGACGTGTCATGTTCCTGACTGGAAAAGCAGCCGCCAGGGTTGAAAAGGTTACCCCCACTTGCTAATTATGAATTAGAGTTCATGAAATGGGAAAGTGAAACACTGATGAAGTCATTTAGTATTATTTTATGGATACTTTTACCCCCATTTAATTTTTATGAAGGCTCTAAATTGGAGTCATAAAATTTGATGAGAGCAGGAATTGAGACAGTTTTGTCAAACGCCGTTCCTCCAATTTGTGTATTTTTGAAACATGCATTCTTTTGTCATGGAGCTCTTCATAACACCAATACAAGGCAGTAATTCTAATAAGAATCGTTAAAAGGCAAGAGTCAAACTTGCCCAGATATTTTACTGAAAAAATATATCTATCCACTAACGATGATTTTCCTAAATCTTTTCTTGTAAAAGGTGTGGTCCAAAAATTTAGGATACAACACCCAGACCCCATTACAACAGCATGCACCTAAACATGTTCAAGAGATAATATTCAGAAAACATTTATATTGGCAATTGTTAGCAAACTTCAAACTGTTAATAAAAGTCAATTAGTTTAATTTAATGAGCTTATCAATGGCAATCAAACAACAGAAAAGATTTTCTTTCATCAACAGACTGTTTCTTCCTAAAAGGCTGTAAACTTTTGACTGAACAGATTTCAATGACTTAAACCTTATTTAATACTCTGTAAACACACTGTTGTCAAAATACCAAAAAATCAACACCCATATTTTTTCCATAATGCAACTGAGAATTTAACTAATTCAATACTGTCTGACAGGCTCAATGAACTCTGTCAAACAAGATTGAATTCCTAGTTGCATGGTGGGAAAAATTTTCAGTTTAAATTTTAATATTTGAGTATCAGTGTGCAGAGGGTTAATATATTTATTTATTGGTGTTTAAGGTCACATACTTATGCACAATGGCCAATTATGCCCGTGACAGTTTTGCAGGTGGAGGATGCTGGAGTACCTGGAGAGAACCACCGAGCAATGACTAGCAGCTGCCAGCTCCCCAACATCGTAACTCCGCACTGCAGCACAGGCAGGGTTAGATTGGTTGAAGACAAGCGGACCATCGACATGCAGTATGCCTTAGTACACTGTATCATTGTGCCCCCATGTGGACAATCAGGGTTAATTGCCTTGACCAAGGACACAATGCATGAGTCCGAATCGATCGCTCAGATGGTCGCCCATCCGAGGAGTAACCGGGCTCGACATTGCTTAACATCGGTGATCTGACGAGAACCACACAGAGGGTTAAATGCTAGCTGAAAATTGAAAACCAGATCGCAACCACATACCTCTGCTAGAGCTAGCTCTTCAGCTGTTTCTGGCTCCATCGTTGTTTCCATATAATTTACTGCATACCTCTCAATTGGAGACAGCTATACAAAATGAAAGAGAATCAGAAAGAGTCAATATTAAAATTTGAACATCAATCTTCTAATTGTTTAATGAACTCCTTAAATCGTATTAAGAGCATGACATTTCATTGCAAAGCAAATTCCTCCCCACCCCAATGCCCCTGATGAAATATGGCATAAGCAAAAGTGAAATGAACTAAACCTTACTGAAGTCTGACAGTTAGTGTCAAAACATCACATCATTTCTTTATTTATTGGTGCTTAAGATCACATAATTCTCTACAATGGCTAACTGTGACTGCAACATGGAGATAAAGTTAACTTTAGTCAATCCTTTATACCTATGTTGCCCATTTTGGAGGACTTCAACCCTAAGCATTGGTGACTAAATCCTATTTTACCAGTAAAACAGAACTCCTTTTCCACAGTAAAAAAGCAGAACTTTATCGGGTATGGGTGTCCAAATTGACTAAACATCTGCTATTATGAATGAAACATCCTCTATTTTGGGGGACAAAAAATGCCCATTTGGACACGACATAAGATGAAAGCCTGTAATTCTGATTGTGATCACCCTTTAATCAACAAAACATGTCCCCCAGCAAGCCACCTATGTGTACACATAAATCAGTCCTGGTTTCCTCGGCAAAAAAATTTGCTGTGGAAAACTGGTGCTTCTACGGCAATTGCTGTGAAGCCTGTTTAATTGTGTAAAAATCATCAGGGGGCAGGGCATATAGTCTCAATTACCCTGCATATGTGGTATGCGATGAGGTGAAAACTTTCAAGTAACTTTTTCCATGTGAATGTAGCAGGGACCAGCCTAGGGGGGAATTTTAGGGAGACTTCAAGTCTCCCTCCCTCCAGAAAAAATAGGGAGACTGCAGAGTCATGTAGGGAGACTTCATAGGCAAGTGGGGAAAATTAAGAATATTCATGTACCACCCCAGCCACCCCTTCATATTTTCAACTTATGGTCCTCCATTAACGTACAAATAATCCAGGTCCAGTTGTCTATGATGCATCTGTGCCAGGTTAAAAAATCACAATGTAATTATTGACTGAAACTCCCCCACTGCTACCTTCTCCTTCATGACCCCTCACCTCTTCTTCGTGCCAATCCCCCATCACCCTCCTGTGGTTGCCTTTCAACAAAGTCTACTAAGCTAATAATTTCCTAAGTCTGAAAGTGTGAACAGGACCAGATGTAAGAAGGTTGCTTGGGAGGTACTTTGTTAGTAAATAAACAAAATACATTCTGGGGTCGAGTATTTTGTAAAAGAAATGTCATTCCGCATCATTTTTATGGCATTCCGGTGTCATTCCGCATCATTTCATGTCATTCCGATGTTTAGGAGGACCCTTTTTCAAGATCGTCCACATGCACACTTGTGTCCTGTACAAAGCTTTTCTTGACATCACTAAAGCTTTTTTTCATGTGTTTCAATTCCATTCGTGTTTTTCTGGGAATAGACAGCCCAACAGTTAACAGTCGTCAGCAAATCGAAATGAAAATAATGTGTTATAAAATATGTCCGTTGTATATACATTTTCGGCATCCTAAGCGATGTAACTTTCTTTCAAACTGGGTTGTTTTGTTGAGTTGCATAAGTCACCTATTTTCGTTTCGACACTTGAAGCTCCGACTGGAACGCAACAAAATAGAAATAAAAAAATCCGCCAAAAGCGACAATGGACTATTTCTTGTCGTGTGATTTCAAATAAATGGACGTTTATTTGACCAATTAAAATGCCCATTTATCACACTCGAGCACATTCGATTTTTGAAAATACTCGTTTTCATGTAAACCTCGCATCACTCAGTTCAGCCTTTTCTCATTTTGGCCAATTTTTAGAGGGCAACTTGTAATCGCCCCGACTATTTTTCTAGGCGACTTTGGGCTTAGAAGGGCGACTTAATCGCCCTAGTCGCCCTCACGGCTGGTCCCTGGAATGTAGTTCGAGATACAAGTGTATATAATCACAATCAATGTGCAGAATCTTTCACTCAATATGTATAGTATGAGTGAAAATAAGATGCAGCATAACCACAAACTAAGTATCTCACTGCTTCTATGTTGATAATATCAGAATCTGGCATCAGTTTCTGGAAAGCTCTGTAAGAGCTTTCCAGAAACAGATGTCAGATTCTGGTGTTATCAACATAGAAGAAGCAGAACAGAACACAGTTTCTGGTGGTTATGCTGCAATTTGCACTGTAAATTGTAAGATTAGCAATACAGCATAGTGCAACCCATATGATTCCTTGTGTAACCTGGAAGTTGTGCAATATCTGCCACCACAAGACTTTCTGAAGAACTTAGAAGAAGCCATCCTCGGCAGTATTTCTGCTGTGGATATTCTTCATTTCCTCGGCATTTTTCTCGGCACTGCAGATTGCTGAGGGTGAATTACCAGGGATGCATAAATTGAAAAGAAGCACATCTTCAATTGTCAGTGGTCGTGCGAGGCATTTCAGCGTAATCAGTTCATTAAGGTAGGAGTTGTACATAGAATCTGACACAGAAATCTATACAATCTTTCAAGTTCAAGGTGAGATAACTGGATGAAATCATCAGATTGAAAATTTGAGAAGAAACACACTTGTGTGAGTATGAAATTTTGAGAAGCTTTATCTAATGCACACACAAGAATATTGTCTGGAAATCGATAACAAATTATATATGTTCAAAGGGAGATAACCCAATCAAAATAGTCAAATTTGGAAATGTGTACATGTTGACTTTTTAGTGATCAAGTATAAGTTTCATTAAAAAGAATCAGTTCAGAAATCAGTCGGATACCCAGGACAGGACAAAACGAGAAGGTGGTTCTTTGTTAACGATACAGGCAGTAGGTTATATATGATGTTCAATCATCTCTTAGCAGTATGTTTCCATGGAACAACTTTGCACAGTTATAAAGTAAAGAATTGTTAATTTCGAAAAATAACTTTCTCATGCTGTATTAATTGTTGCATTTGGCATGTAAAGTTGCTGCCAAGGAAAATGCTTGAACACAATATATAAACTTACTGCAGATGTTTTTGACTAATGTTGACTAGTGTCGACATCTTGATTTTTCCTATCCAACAATGTTAATGTTGGATGATGGACGTTCGGATGGGTGAATAAATGTACGTACTGGGTGATGGCAATATAGCCCCCACCTCTTCAACATGGGGGTAAAATACCACAACTTTATTTCTTGATTTCCTTTCATTAAAGCAATAATATTCTATGATGTAATACACTGCTGGAAAGGATCTACAATGTGTCATATCATATATTTGAACACCCAAGCCAAAGATTGCTAATTTTTATCATTTTTATAACAGACAATGTGGTTGTAGATAATTTAACAAATGAATACCAGGAGCAAAATATGTGTCATGGTCTCTGGACAAGTAATGTGGACAATCAAACACCCCATTGCCTACTTCTGTTTAAGCAGATTACAGGTTAACTGAAAAATTATTTATCCAATTTGTAATGCCGTGAAAACAAGTTTTACAGGAGGGAATTATAAATGAAATTTCCAGCAACTATGAAAAATACACTCACTGAACAATGGGTGACCTCAGTGACCTTGACCCATATTTTAACCTCAGTGACCTTGACCCATATTTTGAACAATCAGCACATTTCAAATCATATGGTGTTGGTCCCAGGCCCACAGGTCATACCATGCCCGAGATAAAGCATGACCCACTTCAAAATTAAAAAGGACATTCTCATCTGCTCATCATATTGAGCCACCTTCCTAAAGTGAAGAAAATTGATGCATAAATATGACCTGCAGCCTGTGCAGAAGAAAGCCAAGATGGCTACTGTGGCAGCTAATGTGGGCAGCCGACTGTTAACATATTTATTTATTTATTGGTGCCTAAGGCCCAGGTTGTGTGGATGTGTAAGCTGATTCCATGTATTGGCCACCATCTGTAACATTGACCTTGGTAGATCAGTCATGAATTGTCAATGTGACACACCCAAGCCAGAAAATAAGCAGATTGTCATTTGCAAAAGGAGGTCCCCAGAGGGTGAATTTAGTGATGCTACCCTGCCATCACTAAATTTACCCTCTGTGAACCTCAGTCTGAATTAAAGAACCACAGTGAGCACGCTCACATACCCCTCGCGCCCCGATATTTCAAGCTCTAATCATTTTTTAAAAATAAACATAGATTCTAGGAATACTGCAGAAAACAGTGTTCTGTAGTTTCAACGGTATTGAAAGAATTCAAGCAGAGAAAAAGCCCGGAAAACTGTAATTTTGATGAACTTTTCAAAGTCTATGGGGCCGTAATTTTGGTAAAAATCAGTGGAGCGGAACAAAACCCAAACTTGTTCTGTAGGCCACCATGTTAGACTAACATATCAAAAATCAGCTCAATATCTGGAAGCGTGTAGGAAAAAAGTCTGCAAAACTGTAATTTTTCAGAGTCCAAGGGTCGTAATTTCGGTAAAAATCAGTGGAGCGGAACAAAACGCAAACTGGTTCTGTAGGCCACCATGTTAGACTAACAAATCAAAAATCATCTCAATATCTGGAAGCGTGTAGGAAAAAAGTCTGCAAAACTGTAATTTTGATGAACTTTTCAAAGTTCAAGGGCCGTAATTTCGGTAAAAATCAGTGGAGCGGAACAAAATGCAAACTTGATCTGTATGCCACCATGTTAGACTAACATACCAAAAATCAGCTCAATATCTGGAAGCGTGTACAAAAAAAGTCCGGAAAACTGTAATTTTGATGAATTTTTCAGAGTCCAAGGGCCGTAATTTCGGTAAAAATCAGTGGAGTGGAAAAAAATGCAAACTTGATCTGTAGGCCACCATGTTAGACTCACATACCAAAAATCAGCTCAATATCTGAAAGCTTGTAGAAAAAAAGTCTGGAAAACTGTAATTTTGATGAATTTTTCAGAGTCCAAGGGTCGTAATTTCGGTAAAAATCAGTGGAGCGGAAAAAAATGCAAACTTGATCTGTAGGCCACCATGTTAGACTCAAGTTTCTTTGTGATATATCTTTCCACTGAAAGGTTATGTCCTGTATACAAAATGTTGATGTGCCTGTTCATTCCATATTTGGACCTTTAGAAGTGACCTTAATAGGCCAGTCTTTTATTTGGTATGCGACACACGTCTAATGTTCAATGTGTTGTGGAAGTTTCATTGTGATATGTCCTTCCACGAAAAGGTTGATTTGCATGCTGATTTGATTTGTTCACCCCTATCTGTGATCTTAAGGTTGGTAGAACCGACATGAATGTTGTTTGCAATACACTGTCTCGTGGTGGACCATGTGTTTTGTAAGCTGCATTGTGATACATTCTTCTACTGAAATAATAAATTATGTGCTTGATCGTACTGAAACATTTAACCGGATAATCGGTTTGAAACCAATTAGAAAAAATGTCAACCGGTTATCCTAAATATCGATAGTGATCGTCATTCCACGTTTAAAACGTAGTAAATCTGCCGATTCTCCTTTATGAAAGATAACACACGAAAGTGAAAATTGAGAAATAATCGATTTTGGCGTTCAAGACTTCGTTAATGATCAGAAGTTTCCGTAAGTAATGATTAATCACAGAAACTATTCCGAAGTGTGTATACAAACGAATGTTGTTGAGTACTCGACAACGTTCGTTTGTGTACACACTACGGAATAGTTTGAGAATACTTCTTTGCGATTCATCTTGTTTTGATCCCATATTTGGTGAAATAATGGCCACGTATAACCAGATAATCTCTCGGTTAGTTGGTTACGAAAATGAGCCAACCGTTTCAGCCCTAGTGCTTGACAGATGAAAGTGTCAATGACACTGTAGCTCAACTTGACAAACTTGAATTTGGTAAGTTATAAATGAAATGGCAAAATTGAAGATCATTGGTACCAATGTCATTTTTTTTGCCAGTGGCAACATTTTTTGACAGAAACCGAAGAAAATCGATAGCTCCCATCTAGCGGCCTCCCCAAACAAGCATGCCAGGTTTCTAAGCAATCCGATCATAAATGTGCCCTGTAGGGTGTATAAAAGGGAAATATTGTGGTCTGACTAGACTAAATTCTAATAACGTTGGCCGTGGCAACATTTTTTGACGGAAAAGGAAGAAAATCGATAGCTCCCATCTAGAGGTCACCGTAAATAAGCATACCACGTTTCAAAGCAATCTAATCATAAATGTGCCCTGTAGGGTGAGCCAAAGGGAAATATTGTGGTCTGACTAAACTAAGTTCTAAGAATGTTGGCTAAGGCAACATTTTTTGATGGAAATTGAAGAAAATCGATAGCTCCCATCTAGAGGTCACCCCAAACAAGCATGAAAGGTTTCAAAGCAATCCGATCATAAATGTGCCCTGTAGGGTGTGCCAAAGGGAAATATTGAGTCTTCTGACTAAACTAAGTTCTAAGAACGTTGGCCGCGGCAACATTTTTTGACGGAAATTGAAGAAAATCGATAGCTCCCATCTAGAGGTCTCCCCAAACAAGCATACCAGGTTTCAAAGCAATCTGATCATAAATGTGCCCTGTAGGGTGTGCCGAAGGAAAATATTGAGGTCTGACTAAACTAAGTTCTACGAACGTTGGCCGTGGCAACATTTTTTGCCGGAAATTGAAGAAAATCGATAGCTCCCATCTGGAGGTCACCGTAAATAAGCATACCAGGTTTCAAAGCAATCAAATCATAAATGTGCCCTGTAGGGTGTGCCAAAGGGAAATATTGTGATTTGACTAAACTAAGTTCTAAGAACGTTGGCCGCGGCAACATTTTTTGACAGAAATTGAAGAAAATCGATAGCTCCCATCTAGAGGTCACCCCAAACAAGCATGAAAGGTTTCAAAGCAATCCGATCATAAATGTACACTGTAGGGTGTGCCAAAGGGAAATATTGAGTCTTCTGACTAAACTAAGTTCTAAGAACGTTGGCCGTGGCAACATTTTTTGACGGAAATTGAAGAAAATCGATAGCACCCATCTAGAGGTCTCCCCAAACAAGCATACCAGGTTTCAAAGCAATCTGATCATAAATGTGCCCTGTAGGGTGTGCCAAAGGGAAATATTGAGGTCTGACTAAACTAAGTTCTACGAACGTTGGCCGTGGCAACATTTTTTGCCGGAAATTGAAGAAAATCGATAGCTCCCATCTAGAGGTCACCCTAAATAAGCATACCAGGTTTCAAAGCAATCAAATCATAAATGTGCCCTGTAGGGTGTGCCAAAGGGAAATATTGTGGTTTGACTAAACTAAGTTCTAAGAACGTTGGCCGCGGCAACATTTTTTGACGGAAATTGAAGAAAATCGATAGCTCCCATCTAGAGGTCACCCCAAACAAGCATGCCAAGTTTCAAAGTAATCTGATCATAAATGCGACCTGTGAGGTGTGCCAAAGGAAATTGTGGACGTACGTACTAACGTACTAACATACTAACGTACGTACGTACGTACGTACGTACGTACGTACGTACGTACGTACGCCGACGGACGAGAAGTGATGGCAATAGCTCAACTTGACTTTGTCAAGTTGAGCTAAAAAAAGGTTGATGTGTCAACCTCTTTCTGTGGCTTTGACCGTGGTGGGCCGGCCATTCATGAATTTTGTATGCAACACAAAGTCTAGTGGTTGGCTGTATGTTGTGCAAGTTTCTTTGTGTATCTCCTTCCACTAAAATAACAAGAGGGCCCAAAGGGCCTGAGGCACTCACCTGACAAAGTTGTTTAAAGAAGGACTTAATTAGCATCTAATCTATGGCTAATAACACAACAGAGAAATGAAATCATGTAATTATCCATAGCTCCTGTATGGCACCGAAATATGAACAGAGACTTCATCTGAACAAGCTTGTATCCGACACATCCCCGCACCCCCATGGATGCTGCATACTGGTGGTTCTCTGGCAAAAAAAGATTTTTTTGAATTTTTTAAATTATGCAGACTACGCATTTTTTCCGATTCCTCTTAAGGTACATTATGACACATCTGATGGCAATTTTTTCTACTGGTCCTAAGGATGCTTCATACAAAATAACAGTTCTAAGGATGCTACATCCCAAATAACAGTTTTAAGGCAGATTCATACCAAATAACAGTTCTCTGTTCTGTGCCGTTTGGGAAGTAGGAGTATTTGAATACAGGTCTATTTTTTGCTCCTGAGGCTCCCATTGGATTGTAGGAAATTTCTTTTTTGGCACAAAGCAGTTACTTATGACTCAATAATACTACATACTAAATCTGGTTCCAATCTACTGGAAATTTTGGGTGGTACAACAACTTTTCCCTTTGAGTTACAAAGGCAAAAACTGACATATGAACTTTGTTTGAATAAACTTTATTCAACACCTCAAAAGAAAGCTTGGTACCAAATATACTACTCAAAGTTTGCTAAGCACCAAATATTTGACATATCATTGTGAAATTTGCTTGTGACATATATGCGATATTTTTGGTGGATATGATTGAGGAATGTATTGAGATGGTCCCCAGTGTTTACATTAGCTCTCTTGACAGGCAGACGTTTCATGACAGTCATGGAAAGCATGTACCCCTTGATTTTCATTCTGTTTTTGTGTACTGTCAACATGTACATGACACGTGTAGGGTATTCAATCTTCATTTCAACACAAACCCTTGTGATTTAAGGATTGAATATGGCAAATGCAAATGTAAGAAGACATTTGTCTGAAGCAGAAATGTGGCGGGCTGTAGGGATGGTAGAGCAAGGGGCTACCCATCGTCAAGCCCTTGGTGTGTACCATACGGTGATCACAAGAGCCTGGGCAAGATTTCAGCAGTATGGCACACCAGTAAGACAGCATGGTGGTGGCAGAGACAGGGCAACATCTGCAGCTGAAAACCGTTTTTTGATCATTCAGGCCTGTAGGAACCGCTTTGCCACAGCAACAAAGCTTCGCAGTGACCTTCAGAATGCATCCGGTGGTCTCCGATCGAGAAGACCATGTATTCGCATTCCACTGTCCCAGAATCACCACCAGGCACGATATGAATGGCCATGGACCACGTTGGATGGACCAGAGAAGACTGGCGACCTGTCCTTTTTACAGATAGTCAAGGTACTGTCTAGACCACACTGATAGGCATTCTAGGGTATGGAGAAGACCAGGAGAGCGATTCCATGCAGCCATCATTGCAGCGCATGACCGCAATGGTGGAGGGTCAATCATGGTCTGGGGCAGCATCAGCAGGGATAGACGTACAGTGCTCTGTGTCTTTGACCGTGGTATATTGACTGCACAGCGGTATATTGATGAGATCCTGGATGTCTACGTCAGATTGTATGCAGGTGCAGTGGGTGATAGAATCATTTTGATGATCGATAATGCCGTCCTTATGTTGCCCATGCTGTTGGGGAGTACCGACAGAGGGAGGAAATTGAGCGTATGGACTGGCCAGCAAAATCCCCTGATCTCAATCCAATCAAACATGGCTGGAATGAGTTGCAGCTTGCAATTTCAGCCCGTCCAGTCCAGCCAAGAAGTGTCCAGGAGCTTGGTGGCATGCTGGTCGAAAAATGGAACAACATCCCACAAAGGACCACCAGGAACCTGATTGGGAGCATGAGAAGGCATTGTCAAGCTGTAATTAACAAAAATGGGTCTCATACTCGATACTGAACCCATACCAGTTTGCTCCGTCAACTTTTTGGCAAATTTGAAAAATTTCTTCTTTTACCAATAATATCCATTTTCAATGGTTATTGTATTCAAAAGCTAAAAAATAATGTCAAACACAAATAAAATCTTAATTTCTGTACCTAAATCATTAAAGATATAATTAAATAAAAAAATCTCTACACTTTTCATAACAATATTTCAACTAAAATGTAAAACAGGTAGTTGGATATACTTGGTGCTTAGCAAACTTTGAGTAGTACATATCACATTATAACAATTGATTCACATTTTAAATGTGGGAGCATTTTCCCCCACCTCCTCCTCATCGGGTGGAGCAATTTGATTTGGACTAAAATGTTCCAGCAAACAATTGCCTCAAATTTCACTGAAATCAGTTCATGGATGACATGCGGATGACAGACAGAGTCATCACTGTAGCTCACCCTGACTTTCAGTCAGGTGAGCTAAAAAGTTATGTCCTGGACACAAAAAAAGGTAGATGTGCATGTTGATTCCATGTGCTGGGCTCTATTTGTGACCTTGACTTTGGTGGGTCAGTCACGAATTTGAACAGGACACAGCATCTAGTGGTAGTACATATGTATATGTTAGATTCATAGTTATATCTCTTCCTATTTAAAAAGTATGGCTCGGATACTAAATAGTTGATGACAGACTTTTTAATAAAATGAAAGTGTCAGTGACACTGTAGCTTAACTTGACTGTGTGTTGTGTTTGATGAAAAGGATAATGTTCAATGTTTATGAAAGGATTATGAAATACAAGAATTGTGATAATTGAGAATATGTTAATTTCTGTTCCCTGTATGTTGTTTTCAATAAAAATAATTTGAAGTGTAGACTGTACTAAAGAACTCAGGGGTGGGCAAATGTGGCCCTCACAGTTAATGCATGTCAATCAAAGAACCAAGTTACAGTGATATTATTCCAAAACGAGTCATCCTATTAAGTTACAATGAAATCCCTTCATAAATACGACCTGTACACTGTACTAAAGGTTTTCGGATTTTGGGCTTGGCCAGCCACCGCGATTGACCGAACACGACCAAGAGGGGACGTTCTCATCTAAACAGGACCTCAAACCTGTATATAAAATTTCATAAGAAGAACTATGGGATGTAGCCTGTGCTAAAGGAAAATGTGAACAGACTCACAGACTTCCGCATGCGTGATGGCAATAGCTTATTTTGACTGTCAAGTTAACCCTTTACCCAACGCAGACGATTTCAAAATTTATTTTAAAAATCATTCTTTAAATTTTTTCATAAAATTTCAACAAAACCATATCATGTGACTCCTCTTTGGAACAAGCTCGATGAGCTTGTTCCAAAGAAGGGTCACATGATATGGTTTTGTTGAAGTTTTTCGAAAACATTTTTTTTTTCAGCTGCTGAATTTGCATATTACGTGGGTGGATGCAAGCGATTCGTTGGGTAAAGGGTTAAGCTAAAAATGGACATAAATAAAAATACCTCTTTCTCCAGCATAGCTAATTCTAATTCCAGTTTTGAAAACTCTTCCGATTCTTTTCTTGTTTCTGCTTCTTTTTCATCCCATGGTATATTCTCATCAAATTCAGCCAATTCGGCTTTCTGTTCAGCTTTCACCAAGTCAGCAGCAATAACATCAGTTTCATCTTCAGCCTTACACAGAGCCTGAAAATGAATGAAAGTATCAATGACACTATAGCCTAATTTGACTGTGTGTTGTGTTTGAAGAAAAGGATTATGTTCCATGTTTATGAAAGGATCATGAAAAACGACAAGAATTTTGATAATTGAGAATATGTTAATTTCTGTTCCCTGTATGTTTTCAATAAAAATAATTTGAGGTGTAGACTGTACTAAAGAATTGAGGGGTGAGTTAATGTGGCCCTCACAGTTAATGTATGTCAACCAAGTTACCAAGAAATTATTCCAAAATGAGTCATCCTATCAAGTTACAATGATATCCCTTCATAAAGCTGGCCTGTAGACTGTGCTAAAGATTTTCAGACTTCATGCCTGTGTAGCCATCATGGTTGACCCATCGCAATCAAAAGGGGAAGTCCTCATCTATACATTATACCGAGTCATCCTACAAAATTACAATGAAATCCCTTCATAAATACGATCTGCAGACTGTGCTAAAGGTTTTCAGGTTTTGGGCTTGGGCAGCCATCACGGTTGACAGATCGCGTCCAAATGGGAAAGTTCTCATCTAGACATTATATGAAGTCAACCTACCAAATAACTCCTATTCAAAACACAATTTGAAGTGAAAAAAAAAATCACCCAGCAAACCCCCTCCCACCCCCAACAGTGTGAAAGCTTTCTTCATTTTTTCATAAAATCACTCAAAACTCTCAAGATTTTGCAAAGTTTTCCACAATCAGGTGTATCAGAATTTGACTCATGGATGTGAAGATGTTTTGAAGAATATAGTTCTTATATTGTAGCACTTGCTTAGTTAAAATTTGGGATCCCACAGGGAAGCCAAATATGACCCAAGGGACTTAATTTGAACAAACAGGAATCTGAACCTTCCCAGGTTTCTGGATATCAAATATCAAAAGATTTTGACTGGCGACTCTGAAGAAGAGGATTTTCAAAGAATATTTCTCATATTGCAGTAAGGTACAATGTGGGCTCCCATAGGGAGCTCAAATATGACCCTAGAGACTTGATTTGAATCAACTTGAATCTCACCCCACTAAGGATGCTACTTAACAAGTATCAAAAGATTCTGACTTATGGAACTGAAGATTTAAAAAAAATATTCCTCATGTCACGCTAAGTTAACATTTGGGCTCCCACAGTGAGTGAGACACAGTAAAATCAAGGGACTTAATTTTAACAAACTTCAAGCCGTCACCCCCACCCCCCAAAAGATGCAGTATATCAAATATCAAGAGATTTTGACTGGTGGATCTGAAGAAAATGTTCTTAAATGTTCTCATATTGTACTAAATTAAAATACAGGTTCCAAAATATGAAGCTGGGGATTTGTTTCAAACAAACCTGAATCTGACACCTCTTTGGGTGTTGTATAACCAAGATTATGATTGGAAGTTCTGGACAAGATGTTTTAAATTTAAAAAAAAATTCTGTGGGTTATAACAGAATTATGCCCTTTGTGATTCCCCTGTAGGCACAGCAACTTATTTGAACATGATAGTCTAACAACTTCAATATCCCCCGCCGACTTTTCTGACTATAACATGCTTAAAAAGAGTATTCGAAAACTAACACTGTCATTTTGAAGAATTCTAAGTACAGAAAGAGCAATAATTTTGGTAAAAAAAATGTGAACTAATCTCATTATGAACCTGGACACGTCTTCATGTCCAATAATGTCACTCAATAAATATCATTTAATTCTTTTATCGCAACTGAAGATACCCTCCAAAAACCTGGAATGTTACAGAAATTCAGAAGCACTCTATGTACAGAAAGGGTCATAAATCTGGTAAAAAGATACAGACCAGTCTTATTATCGACCTGGACATGTATTCATACCCAATAATGTCACTCACCAAATATCATTTAATTTCTTTAATCACAACTGAAGATATCTTCCAAAAACGTGCAATCATGGTAACTTCAAAATCGACAAGGTAACCAGTTTAAAATTATAACAGATTAATTTTAGAATATGGATGTGTTCATGTTAAAAATTTATTTATTTATTTATTGGTGTTTGCGGTTTCATATTTCTGCACAATGGTTAACCGCAATCATTTATACCCATGTTGCCTATTTTAGAGGGCTTCCCCCCAGGCACTGGGTACCAGTAAAACCGAGCTTGCTGACTACAGTATGAACAAGCACTGCTTCACTTCCTGGGATTCTGACGGGGAACAAATGTAAACGATCATGTTTCAGTAGTTTCATAGAAATCCACTCAAAAATGCAAACAAAAATTTCATACAGAAATCTACATCATAGGTTCCAGGTTTAACCCTTTACCTAACGAATTGCCCACATTTGCCCGCCGTGTAATATGCAAACTGAGCAGATGAAAAAATTAATTTTTCAAAAAATTTCAACAAAACCATATCATGTGACCCCTCATTGGAACGAGATCTTTGAGCTCATTCCAATGAGGGGGTCACATGATATGGTTTTGTTGAAATCTTTTGAAAAATTAAAAAAAAAATATTTAAAATAATAAATTTTGATATTGTCTGCGTCGGGTAAAGGGTTAAGAGGAGACAAAGTAGTTTAAATTGTCACTCATTGGATAAATGGAAATATGTGCATGTTCATTTCTTAGTGGGAATGCAGGGTCCGACATAAGGTTACGGTGTATGAAGCTTATATCAGTCACTGGAATGTTTGAGAAGTCTCATCAACAACGGTTTATAAACAGGAGTTGTGCACACAAGAATTTTTGAATATACGTCTTGACAGATGGATGGGCTCACAAGACATACAGCCTGACTACAATATAGCCCCCACTTCTTATTAGCAAGGATATAATTTGGAAATCATTAAACTAAATATTACACACCTGTTCATACTGCGACATAATTGTTGTTGGACTTCCAGTTCGACGGGCCTCACCACTCCCACTGTCTGGAACTACATCCTTCACTTTACGTTCATTTTCTTTTTCCTTCTCTTTTGCCAATGTTTCCAAACCAGAAGGTTCATCAAATAGTTCTTTTATTGTATTCTGTAAAAATAAATTTAACTGGTTGAATGCTAGAAGCTTCCATCATCGCCAGGCCTGGCATTCTGAAAAATGCAGGAGGGCAAAAAATCGCTCTCCTCAATCAGCTTAGGAGAGCAATTAGCTTTACACAGCATTTGAAGTATCCAGTTGAATGAACTCATTGAAATTAAAACCAACAGACTACATCAGTGATTTTATTAACTTTACTAAGGTAAAGCGAAATCTCTTAGACATCTAGATGTCTCACTCAACAACCGAACACACACTTGACAAGACCTGTGTGTGTACCCAGACCTGTTGTCCAAGAAAGTCATATGCCTATCACTACCACCTTCAACCCCCCAAGGGGGTTGAAGGTGGTAGTGGTAGGCGTATGACTTTCTTGGACAACAGGTCTGCTTGAATCTACAGTCACATCCTGGTGCACGTGCTTCAAGTGACAGGATAGTAGTAATGGTAGTATATTATAGTGTCAATATTCCTTGAATAATTACCCCTCAGACTGTGATGTCAGTTGTTGAACTTGAAACTGACAGAAAAAAAAATATTGCTGTGACCCATTTTGCTTCAAATGATTGTAACTGTGTTTGGGTATGGTTGCATCCATTACCTTTTACCACTAAACCAGTTTCAAAATGAAATTACGTGATGTTATGTGACTTCGAAGTTAAATTACATTTTTGCTTTACAACAAAAATTTAATGTGAGCATAATACATGTAATCTCAATCATCCCAGACCAAAATATTTAGGAGGGCAATTTTTCGCTCTCCTTAATTCTTTCAGGAGGGCAGTAAGGAGAGCTAAAAAATCGCTCTCCTGAAATTGCCAAGCCTGCATCGCTCTACTGAAAAGTTCTGAAAGCCACAAGTGTGACTGTACACTGTATTCATTACCTCGTTTGCTCAGCAGTTGAAACACAAAAAAGTTTAAGTGAATTGTTTTATTACAATATATTGGAGTGTGTCGAGAGGCACTTTCCAAAAACTAACAAAACAATTGTTTATTAACAAAATCTTACTACACTTGGATTCCTTTTGTTTGTATTATGGTACCCTTGAAAAAAAAAAAAATGTTACAATCACCTTAGAGAAATAATTTAGGACTCTACCAGTTATTTATTTATGGGGGTTTAGTGACACTTTCAACAGCCAGGGTCACCTCATGTCGGACAGTTTTACAGGTGAAAGAAGCTGGAGTACCCAGAGAGAACCAACGAGCAATGGCGGGCAACTATCAGACTCCCCAACATACTAACTCCACACAAGCAGGGTTAGCATTGGTTGAAGACAAGTGCACCATCGAAGTGCAGTATGCCTTAGTACACAACGCCACTGTGCCCTCACATGGGCAGTTGGTATTAAGTGTCTTGCCCAAGGACACAACACCGTGGACACAGGTGGGATTCAAACTGAGGACCTCTCGGCTTGCAGCCTGCACCTCTACCTACTGACCCACCACGCACCCTCTACCAGTTAACTGAAAGTACATGTTGTCCAAATTAATGTTTAGAAATCTTCAAACTATCAGACTACAGGGTCAGTATGTGTGGCAATAATGCTGTTGTTTCTATGTGGAAGGGTTATCAGTAAGACTAGCATAACTTAAGTTTGATCAAAACCTATTGATGGCCAAGGAAAAATAATCAGCAGAAAACAAAATCTGACATATGAATCTGCATAAATTTTATTTAAAGCCAATTTAAGGCCTGGTTCATTTATTCCACAGGGTGTGAAACATTTCTAGACTTTAAAATTCTTATATTCAACAGAATGTTTTACATTTCATAAAATATACCTCTTTGAAGAATGCTGTTGTAAAATTGCCACCTTCAATTGCCATGTCACCAAGCATTCTCTTTTGGTTTGCCTTTTTTAATATATTCTCTTCAACTGTTTTTTCACATATCAACCTGAAAGTTTTAAATCAATAAATGAATGCATCTGCTAGTGTTCAATTTTTTTGTATTTTGTTTCTAGGATTCATATTATGGCGAGAACATGTAAACCTCAAATAATCTTGAGCACCGAGTAACCAAACCTGAGGCTGAAGTGAGACTAAAACATTCACCTGGCCCGGTCTACAACTCTACATGGAATAGAGAAAGTGTAAGTGTGAGAACTTTTTGATTTGACTAGTCTGGGTAAGAAACCTTTTTAACAACTGGATAGCATTTTCCCTGCCACTTGGAATCTCCCATTCATACTCTTTGGTATTCACACATATATGTTGCATGCAAATTAGAACGGCATTTAAAATTCTTTTTGATTTTTTGACCACTTTTTCCCACAACAGCATGTGAAATACTATTTTGCAAGTATCAGGTGCATGTCACCCAAAAAAACTGTATGCCATAATTTAGATCAAATCAGCCAATCAGTTCCAAAAACTGAAAACAAGAGCACTGCCCAGTACTTGGTAGGTACTTAGTTTTCAGGACATAAACGTTCAAGATTACAAAGCCCTTGAACTAATTTTGAAGTCATATTTTGTTCATCCAATGACCGTTCTATACATTTATTTACCTGGGATGGAAAAATGTTGATGGCAGTGATTGATTTGAATTTATGTCTGACTGTTTTCTGATATGCAATTTCATTTTCATATGTTTCAATTCTTTTTTGCCATCATTTCCATAGTCGATTTCTTTTGCACACCAAATACACTTCACTTTTCCAGCGCGATTTATTTTCCTTATGAAGTTATTATTAGAATCCATTTCTTGTAACAAGTCCCAATGGAACTTGTTTTTGATTCCTTTATCAACAAGTGACATATCTTCATATCCTTTCAATTCCATTTTTCACTTTGAATAGCATGGTGTTCAATGAGCACTGAATACACACAAGAAACAAGAGGTTCCATTAGTTTAACCCTTTACCCAACGCAGACGATATCAAAATTTATTATTTTAAATATCATTTTTTCAAATTTTAAAAAAAATTCCAACAAAACCATATCATGTGACCCCTAGTTGGAACGATCTCGATGAGCTTGTTCCAATGAGGGGTCACATGATATGGTTTTGTTGGAATTTTTTGAAAAATATTTTTTCAACTGCTTAATTTTCATATTACGCAGCGGATGTGGGCGATTCGTTAGGTAAAGGGTTAAATCTCACACAATTTCTCTAATTGAATATGACTGTCCAATTAGTGTTTAGTACAGAAATGAAATTGGTTTGACATCCTACAATTGCTGAAATATGAAAAACAGAACTACAAGTGGAACGGAAGTGCTGACTACCGGAAAAAGCAGACTTCTGGTTGCATAGAAAGTAAAATCAGGAACACAAAAAATGGACCCGGAAATAACAGAATTCCGGTAACACCCAGAAATACCAGAATTGCACTAACACCCGGAAAACTTTCATTTCTGTGTATACCAAATATTAAAAGATTCTGACTAGTGCTTCTGGAGGAGACTGTTTTTAATTTTTGAAAATATGGCAACTCAGCATTTTTTTGATTCCCCATATGGTACCCACAACCCCAACCAAGCCTGAAAATAAGCAGACTGTAATCTGCAAAATGAGGTCCTCAGAGGGTGAATTTGGTGATGCTACCCAGAATAGCAGGGTAGCATCACAAAATTTACAGTCTGTGAATCTCAGTCTGCTTCAAGGTCTCAAGCCAAAACAGAAAGATGTACCTAGAGGATAAATTGGCTGACTGTATGGAATAGCATCAGCAAATTCACCCTCTGGGGACCTCATTTTGAAAATAACATTTTGCTTATATTCAGGCTTTTTTTTGCCCATTAGATTCTATTGTTCTTGAGGATACTTTATACCAAATAATGGTTCTCTGTACATGCAGTTTTGGAAATATGGATGTCCGAAAACTTTTCTATTTTTAGCTCCTGGGATTCCCACGGGGATGCGAGAAATTTTTTTTTGCATCAATCAAGTACTTATGACCCAATTATAATGCATACCACATTTGATATAAATTGGCCCATTGGTTCTGAAAATGAACATTTCTGGCTGGGCGAAAAAGCCATGTTTTTCAATGAAATTGGAAAAGAATTGATGGCTTTAATCTAGCTCTATTCTAAAGGAATTGTTGGATAATTTATATCCAAATCCAAGATGGCCACTGGTAGCCATGTTTTTCACCAAATTTGAATGCTCCCATCTAGACATTTTCCTAAAGTCACTTATGTAATTTGGAAGTGATCAGACGAGAGCTGTGGCCTGTAGGGTGTGCTAATGGAAGTGTGAATGGACAGATGTACATATGGACGTATGTACGGATGTATGGATGGACAATGCATCACAACCCATCCCAATAGCTCATACTTGACATTGTCAAAGCTACTGTGCAGCAACCAAATAAAATAAAAGTCTGAGTACAATCAAGGCCTAACTTTGACATAACTTAAACTAAAAAGCTGAAAATCAATTGATTTCCTCAGTAACATCAAGTGAAACATTGAAAGTTCAAATTGTTATGCCAAACGAAACAAAAGTTATAGATTTTTTTACACAATCAAGGGCATTAAGTATGGAATTATTTGGAACTACAAATCTGAAAATTTTCCTTATTCTTCATTTTGTGATTACAAAACAAGCAGCCCCTAAGGGGCTTGAATCATACACCTAAGAAGGTTGTTTAACCATTTACCCAATGCAGACGATTTCAAAATTTATTATTTGAAATATTTTTTAAATTTAAAAAAAAAATTTCAACAAAACCATATCATGTGTCCCCTCTTTGGAACGAGCTTGACGAGCTCGTTCCGAAGAGGGGTCACATGATATGGTTTTGTTGAAATTTTTCTAAAAATAATATTTTTTCAGCTATGAATTTGCATATTACGCGGGCGGATGCGGGCGATTCGTTGGGTAAAGGGTTAAAGAAGGATTTAACGTCACACGCAGCATCTATGGCTAATTAACACTACATAGCCCAAACATGATCCCAGGCACTTGATTCAAAATATAGAACTTAAGTGAGCATGCTCACATACCCCACGCGCCCCGATATTTCAGGCTCGGAAAACTGTAATTTTTAGGAAAATGACCCGGAAATCTGTTACTTGTATTTTTCAGAGTCCAGGGCCCGTAATTTCCACAAAAATCAGCCGAGCAGAGCGAAACGCAAACTTGATCTGTAAGTCATTGTGGTAGACTCACATACTAAAATGGCCGTAATTTTGATAATATCTGAAAACGTGTAGAAAAAAAGTCTGGAAAACTGTAATTTTGATGAACTTTTCAAAGTCGAAGGGCCGTAATTTCGGTAAAAATCAGTGGAGCAGAACAAAATGCAAACTTGATCTGTAGGCCACCATGTTAGACAAACATACCAAAAATCAGCTCAATATCTAGAAGCATGTAGAGGAAAAGCCCGGAAAACTGTAATTTTGATGAACTTTTCAAAGTCTATGATGGGGCCGTAATTTTGGTAAAAATCAGTGGAGCGGAACAAAACCCAAACTTGTTTTGTAGGCCACCATGTTAGACGAACATACCAAAAATCTGCTCAATATCTGGAAGTGTGTAGAAAAAAAGTCAGGAAAACTGTAATTTTGATGAATTTTTCAGAGTCCAAGGGCCATAATTTGAGTAAAAATCAGTGGAGCGGAACAAAATGCAAACTTGATCTGTAGGCCACCATGTCAGACTAACATACCAAATATCAGCTCAATATCTGGAAGCGTGTAGAAAAAAAGTCCGGGAAACTGTAATTTTGATGCATTTTTCAAAGTCCAAGAGCCGTAATTTCGGTAAAAATCAGTGGAGCAAAACAAAACGCAAACTTGTTCTGTAAGCCTCCATGTTAGACTAACATACCAAAAATCAGCTCAATATCTGGAAGCGTGTAGGAAAAATGCCGGCAAAACTGTAATTTTGATGAACTTTTCAAAGTTCAAGGGCCGTAATTTCGGTAAAAATCAGTGGAGCGGAACAAAATGCAAACTTGATCTGTAGGGCACCATGTCACACTAACATACCAAAAATCAGCTCAATATCTGGAAGCGTGTAGAAAAAAAGTCCGGAAAACTGTAATTTTGATGAATTTTTCAGAGTCCAAGGGCCGTAATTTGGGTAAAAATCAGTGGAGCGGAACAAAATGCAAACTTGATCTGTAGGCCCCCATGTTAGACAAACATACCAAAAATCAGCTCAAAATCTGGAAGCGTGTAGAAAAAAAGTCCGGAAAACAAGTAGGACTGACTGGCGGACTGACGGACGGACCAGTCAAAAACATTATACCCCTGCAACTTCATTGCGTGGGGTATAACAAGCTTGAGTCTGACCCCCACCCCCTCAACCCCCACCGGGGTGCTCTATATACCAGTTATCAAAATGTTCTGACTTGCAGATCTGAAGAAGATTTTAAACAGTTTTTCTCATTTTGCACCAAGTTAAAAATTTGGGCTCCCTCAGAGGGCTCAAATATGAACTCAGTATCTTGATCTGAACAAACTTGAATCTAAGCCCATTAACTGGTTGAGGGCTAGATTATTTTTGGTGGTGCAAATTTGTTATTCAAAATTTGTTCTGTTATAAATTATTGTAGAGTGTCCACAGGCACTCTCCAATAATTTGTAATAAAACAAATTTATATTAACAAAATATCATTTGCGATGGAGTGAATATGAAACATGAGGAAGAAAAATGTTGGCTTTTGCTCTGGTACTATCATTTTTGGAAAGCCCCGATTTTGGCTTCTAGCACTCAGATAGTGAAGCACGATGTATCCCAAATATCAAGATTTAGACTGGTGGATCTGAAGAAAATTTTCAATGAAAGTTGTCTCTTATTCAACTAAAAATGCCCAAATATGAAGCCAAGGATTTGATTTGAACAAAGTTGAATCTGTCCCTCTCCCCTCCCTCCTTTTTAAAATGCTGCATACCAAATAGAAGATTCTGACCAGTGGATGTGAAGAGGATTTTTAACTGGTAGAGTGCCAAGTTATTTTTGGTCATCAAAATTTGTTCATGTGTCTTTGCCTTATTACAATTTATGGGAGAGTGCCAAGAGGCACTCTCCCATAAATTGTAACAAGGCAAACCCATATAGACTAAGTAATTTCACTTCTAAGATAATATGAAGCACATCCATGGAATATGAGACCTTTAGGCTGGGTATCAACTCTTCATATTAAAGCCCAAATATGGGCTTCCAGCACTGTACCAGTTAAACTTCTGGCTTCTATAGGGAGCCAAAATATGAACCCAGAGCCTTGATTTGAACAAAACCTGAATCTGACCCTCCAAAGGATACTGTAAACCAAATGTCAAAAGATTCTGGTTGGTGGTTGTGTAGATTTTTTTTAGTTTTTGAGGGTTACTTACCAAATTATATCCCCTGTGGTGCTCCCCATGACTTTAGTTACTTTATTTGAATATAGCCCAAGAACATTAGGTTTCACTAGGGAAAAAAATCGGAGAAAGCTGATTTTTTCAGGGAATGTCGAGTACATGTCACTGAACGATTAGACAAAAGTCCCCTAAAATCCCAGTTGAGCTTTTTCTTCTACAGCCTTTTTTCGAAAACGCGTTTGAAAAAAATAAAAAAAAATCGCACGAACTTTGTAACCTCGAATTGATCCAACTGTATTTTTTGTTTACGCGTATTTCGAGCTACATAATGTCTAATATACATTTACCTAGAGGAAAATGTGCATTCTGTGACAATTTCTGCGAAAAATTATTGAAAATTCACAAAAAGTATCGGATTTACGCAAAAAATGACGATTTTCCTAACGGATTTGCCCAAAGGGTCGTAGTACAGAGCGGGATGTTAGTTGGACAGACGATAAAAAATCCACCACCATTTGAAGACTTTTATCATTGCTTACAAAATAGACATTATGGAAGACCCCCTCTGCTTCTGGCCGAGTTCCCCTTTTGGCATAAAATTTGTCAGCATGAGAACTCAACTATTTTCGGGCTTGGGACCGAACAGACACGTCTGTGTCTGGCAGCATTAGATCAATAAATAATATTTACAGAATGTACAAAAATCAATAAATAATATTTACAGAATGTACAAATCAATCAACATGGATTAAGTTACATTGACTATTATCAACGCTATATACAGAAATGACATGACCTATATACATATTATTCAACGAACTCAGAAATTTCCGACAGGACAGTGTTTCTGTGGTTGTTACAAGAATCCGAACTGCAATTACACAAACCTGAGCAAGAGAGTCCTGCCTTCTTACACCCACACCTTTTTGTACAAGCACTCTTGCAACCACAACTGATCAGATTCAGTAGGTTATCGGGGGCACATGGCTTTGTGGCTGCAGTCGGTACAAGAAGTCCATTGTCTAGTGACCACCCCCAATCCATCGGAGGAAGCGAAGTGCCCAGCCATTGTTGGACCTGGAGATAACATCTGTAGACATGTTGTTGTGCAGCATCGCTGCTTGGTGGGAGTGAGGCTAGGTCGATGGGTTTATTCAGTTTAGATTTTGCTACATAACGCTTGTAAGTGACATATCTATATTGGTCGAGAGAGGAAACAGTTTTACTCCCGTATAAGATCAGGAGAAGTTGTTCCCCGGCAGCGGCTACTGCACTTGGTGTACTGTAATCCGCCAAAATTGTGTTGACATACTGTTGTGAGTCGCTAGTAACATCGGAGACAATTGTACTGAATACTTTCTTCTTACCAACTCGAAAGAGTGCAGAAGTAGTGTCACAACCACTTATAGAATGTGCTACAAGGAGGTTGCTTCTATGGTCACCCATTTTGGTTGCTATTTCACTAACTGAAACTAGTAAGTTTGGGGTAATGGAATACATCATGTGAATATTACATCCCGGTTGAACTCGAGAGGTAAGAATGACTAACAAGTCTGTGTCTGTTCCCACAACGACAACATTGTTGTCATCTTGAGCGATGTCAAGTGCAGTTTCGGCTATCAGTACATCAGCATCAGCCTCGGCCTGCTTGGACTGAATATTGATAGCAGATAGCTCCTGCATTAGAAGATCGATCAGTTGGGTTTTGTTCTTGGCATTTGCAAGGAAATCGGATTGGGGTGTGGTGGCTGGTAACTCGGGTGAGATATTGATATCAGTGGAATACCTGTCTTTAGATCTGCGGGCTTGTTCCATACCCTTTGTCGACATTGTACAAGCATAACCATCAAAAACAACCACGACGTTCGCCCCAAAATGTCTCACTAGATAATTGGAATATGATGTACATATGTCCTTATATGACGACTGTTTAGGCCATACAACTGCCCTCAATAAAAATCCACCATCTACAACAAACAGAGAATGTTCTGGGATTTTAGTTTGCTCGGAACCGTATGTTTTGAGGATCTTACCGAGCGTGCTTTTCTGTGTCTTCCTCATTCCAGCAGAATCAAACAATGCTGGTGGTTTCGGGGCGAGTTCATATTTGAGATACTCTTCCATCTCTGCTTGTGACTGAATAACACATGTGATGCGGTTGAACAGAATAGAGGTCAATCACTACCTTACTTCCACGGACTTTGATGCTATTTGCCATCGATGCGAAAGACTTCACAGTGTCAACACGTCGTAGTTTGATGCTGTTGAACGTTTTGCTTACAACATTCGATACGCAACATTCACCAATTTTGCGAACTTGGTCACAGTTCACAGTTTCGTCGGCCACAAGCCCGGTCGCTATAGAGACTAATTGTAGTGGATCTCTATTCTGAAAGGGGGAATGCACTCTGAGCCAGTTCAATAATTTGGTGATATCATTGGCATCAGTCAATTGTGAACTTTGACGGAGATCCCGATGTTGTTCGCCATGACCAGTGTGAACATGAACAAAATTTTCGAGAGCATTACATATCGGAAGGCAAAGAGGTAGTCCATGTACCCATTTCGCAACAGTGCTATCGGTTATTCCCCTGCCATGTGTGAGACCACCAGGGAGCTTGAACATTCTCATTAAACACTGCTCTATGGTCTGATCAGAATATATCCCGTCCCAGAATTTATCTGAGCACCTTATGGTAAAGTAACCTTTCTCAGTGAACAACTTCAAATCATCCTGTTGCATTATTTCTGTTAGCTCATTCATCTGCTGCAAATAGAGATGAGAACTTTTTGCGTATGCAAAATGACCACCTGCGTGAAATACTGGAATCATATTGCGAACACAATATGTGTGGAGTTCCCAGTCGCCTGTGCGCTCTGCTCTCAAGAACAACTGGAGAAGACCTATTTGCTCGTAGTATTGTACCCAAAGCTTTCCTGTGCGTCCTATGGACGCATTCTGGAGCAGTTCGTGTAATTTTGACAGTAGATGGTTGACACTTTCTTGATTGACAGCGTCAGCTGTTGTACAGTCACCTCTGGCAAGTTCACAGAATATTTCATTGACTTCTGTGCAGTCTATGTTATCTAGTGTTCGGCTTTCTTCAAACACAAGTTTTGTAATGGCAATTTGTGTTAGCAAATGGGCACGAACTGCTCTTGAATATGCATGACCACTGATCAAATGATGGATTGACCCACCAGCATAAACAGTCCCCCAAAGTTCATCCAAGCCGCTACCAGCCATGATCGAGCCAATTGCCCCTAAATATGACATAATCATATGGAAGCCGCCGAGTCTAACGGAAACTTTTGTCAACTTATCTGACGAAGACACAATCTCCATGAGTACACATCAAGGGCATGCACACATTACATGCCAATGCATCTTGAGTGTAGGCGAACACCACATTATGTGATTTAATCGAACATGGAAATTGAAACAATGATGCTATAATACGGTATTTGAATGAGAAAAGTCGTGGCCTTTGAATTTGAGTTTGGGGGTATGGTTAATATTTCACACGTTTCACCAGTTCATTATGGAATAAATGACTATTGTTATATATCATTATAAAGCCACTGCTTTTCTGCAATTTTTGATATATAATTTAACTCCCAAAGTAGTCGTAGATTTGATTTAATGGACGTTGTGTACCGTTGTGTGTATGAAAACAAATTTTTTTTCGTAATTTTGTACATTTTCGTGAATATTTCACCATTGAGTGTGAGGATTGGTACAAAGTTGGCATTTTCTGTTGGGGATATGTATTCTCAATATAATTCAGCACGATATTTATGATTCTCACCCTACTAAGGCGAATAAGAATGCGAAATATGGAGCTGGGTCTAATTTTTTTAAAAAAATTTTTTTTTCATCAAAAAAACGCTATAACTAAAAAAGCTCAACTCGGATTCGCGGGGACTTTTCACACTTTATCCGCAATGTGTGTCCCGGAAACATATAAAATGAAAGTGTCAATGACACTGTAGCTCAACTTGACAAACTTGAACTTGGTAAGTTATAAATGAAATGGCAAAATTGAAGATCATTGGTACCAGTGTCATTTTTTTTGCCAGTCGCAACATTTTTTGACAGAAACCGAAGAAAATCGATAGCTCCCATCTAGAGGCCTTCCCAAACAAGCATGCCAGGTTTCAAAGCAATCCGATCATAAATGTGCCCTGTAGGGTGTACAAAAGGGAAATATTGTGGTCTGACTCGACTAAATTCTAAGAACGTTGGCCGTGGCAACATTTTTTGACGGAAATTGAAGAAAATCGATAGCACCCATCTAGAGGTCTCCCCAAACAAGCATACCAGGTTTCAAAGCAATCCAATCATAAATGTGCCCTGTAGGGTGTGCCAAAGGGAAATATTGTGGTCTGACTAAACTGAGTTCTAAAAACGTTGGCCGCGGCAACATTTTTTGACAGAAATTGAAGAAAATCGATAGCTCCCATCTGGAGGTCACCCCAAACAAGCATGCCAGGTTTCAAAGCAATCCGATCATAAATGTACCCTGTAGGGTGTGCCAATGGGAAATATTGAGTCTTCTGACTAAACTAAGTTCTAAGAATGTTGGCCGTGGCAACATTTTTTGATGGAAATTGAAGAAAATCGATAGCTCCCATCTAGAGGTATCCCCAAACAAGCATACCAGGTTTCAAAGCAATCTGATCATAAATGGGCCCTGTAGGGTGTGCCAAAGGGAAATATTGAGGTCTGACTAAACTAAGTTCTACGAACGTTGGCCATGGCAACATTTATTGCCGGAAATTGAAGGAAATCGATAGCTCCCATCTAGAGGTCACCCTAAATAAGCATACCACATTTCAAAGCAATCAAATCATAAATGTGCCCTGTAGGGTGTGCCAAAGGGAAATATTGCGGTTTGACTAAACTAAGTTCTAAGAACGTTGGCCGCGGCAACATTTTTTGACGGAAATTGAAGAAAATCAATAGCTCCCATCTAGAGGTCACCCCAAACAAGCATGCCAGGTTTCAAAGCAATCCGATCATAAATGTACCCTGTAGGGTGTGCCAAAGGGAAATCTAAATTTTATAGTAAATTTCCTTTCTTATTATACCTACCACAATTGTTTACGACAGGCTTGCACTACAGTGGAAGTCCCTAACTCGGATAAAATACTCTCTATTTTTGTCTTTCCCAAGCAAGTTGGGAAAGAAAAGTGGTGCAAAAGCACCAATAAAAATAAGCCAAAACTGGGTCGAGTGCAACCGGCGCAGACCCAGTACGGGACGCTCTCTCCCAAGTACAACTCCACGACTTCCGTTGCCAGTGCGCATATACCGTCTCTAAAGACTCATTCTTTTTGAATCCGTAAACGTTAGAGTTATGTGATCAGCGGGGAGGAAAGATTCTTTACCCGTAAAGAAGACGGGAGGGCCTCCATGTAAACAATTGTGGTAGGTATAATAAGAAAGGAAATGTACTATAAAATTTAGATTTCTTATCAACCTACTCACAATTGTTTACGACAGGCTGAATAGACAAAAGACTGGAGGGAATCGCATAACCAACCCCCACATAACCCTAGTGCACTGGAACCGTGAAGCAGAAGGAAGAGGTCCCGAGGCTTATCAACCATAATGTCGCAATCATTGGTAAAGGACAATGAAAAGAGACATATGAGCCTGTAAGAAAAAAGGGCAGTAACAGCACAAGGCTGAAACTGACCTTCAAGAATCCTAATGGCTATGGCAGACAACAGCCTGAGCAGAAGAAAGAGGACCCAAGGCAAAAAGGTCCTCCGACTGCTCCTGCAACTGGCGTAAATAAAAGGTGGAGAAAGTAGAAGCATTTCTCCAGTAGGCTGCCTGCATAACATCCGACAACTTGACGGAGTTAGAATAAGCCCAAGAGGTAGACAGTGCCCGCACCTCGTGGGCAGAAATACGATTGGTAATACAATCGCCAGCTGCTAAACGACTATAAGCCGTACGAATAGCAAGACAAATCCATCGAGAAATGGATTGAGGAGAGATCTTCTGTCGACCCGGAATGAGAGACAGAAAAAAACGTTTTCTGCCCTTCCGTATGAAGCGTGTCCGATCAAGATAAATGCGAATAGCACGGACCGGACAGAGCAAAGGGCGAGTACCCTCAACAGAGGGAAGAGCCCTGATACAGATAGGAGGAGGAGTAGTATCTGGTAACTGATTCTTAGCCCAAAAGGAGCAATCAGTGGTAAAAGTAACACTGTTGGGAGAACTCCTAAAAAAGGCCGGGTCAACCGAGAGGGCGTGAAGCTCACTAACCCGTCTGGCCGAAGCAAATGCCATCAGAAAAGCCGTCTTGTATGTGAGAAAATGCATATCCACCTGGGATAAAGGTTCGAACGGCGCCCCCCCCCCCCCCCCCCCCCCCCCCCCCCAAGCAAAGCAGCACCCACGAAAGATTCCATCGTGGAGTAAGCTGCAAAGTCCGAGGCCTTTTCAAAAAAAAGTGCCGAACAAGCTTGGAGAGGTAAGGATTAGTGCCGATACGACGCTTCCCCACATAAGAAAAAGTCTCTGAAAGCATAGACCTGTAACCCTTGATGGTAACAGGCTGGAGACCCCGAGAATCAAACAGATATACCAGAAAATCCGCAATCTGTGAAATCGAAGGATTGGCATAATCAACAGAGTGATCAGCACACCAACGACAGAAGACCTTCCATTTAGCTGCATAAGCTAAACCAGTGGAGTGCCTCCTTGAAGAAGAAATGCACTCCACTGCTCGTCTCGAAAAACCTCTACGGAGGAGACAGGACCTGACAAAAGATATGCGTGAAGGCACAATGAAGTCGGGTCGACGTGAAACCTCCTCGGGCGACCTTGACAAAGAAGGTCGCGATGTAGCGGGAGACGTGCCGGAACCGCCGCCATCAGCGAGCGGAGCTGATTGATCCACACCCGCTGAGGCGACAGGGGAGCGATCAGAATGATTCGACAACTGCAGGTTCGAATTTTGGCGAGAACCTGAGGAAGAATCGGAACCGGCGGGAAGGCGTAGCCGACTAGACCGTTCCAATCGAGTGACAGAGCGTCCACGGCAAAAGCCAGAGGAGCTGGACACGGGGACACGAAAGTGTCCACCTGATGGTTCCAACGAGTCGCAAAGAGATCGATGTGGGGACGTCCCCAGAGATCGCAAAGCGACTGGAACACTGCCCTGTGAAGCATCCACTCGGTGGAAATAACCCTGCCCTGTCGGGACAGGGAGTCGGCTAGGACGTTCAGACGACCGGGAATGTGACGAACAACCACTCAGGCGTGAACCTCCTGAGCGAGCAGTAAAAGATCCCGAGCTAACTCGTACATCGGAAGCGAGTGCGTGCCGCCCTGGTTCCGAATGTAAGCAACCACTGTCGAATTGTCAGATAGTAGAAGGACCTGGTGATTCGACAGGTGAGGGATCCACTGCCTGAAACTCAGAAGAAGAGCAAGAAGCTCCTTCTGGTTGATGTGTAGAGCTGCTTGATCCTGGTCCCACATCCCGTGTAGGGAAAGACCGAGAGGATCCAACGTCGCACCCCATCCGAGATCGCTGGCATCTGCCGTCAGAATGCGATCGGACGTGGGTAAGTCCAGCGGAACACCCTGCGTAATCCACTGAACATCTGTCCAGGGAAGAAGGTGAGGATACAGAGAGTCCGGAAACGGAAGCACCTGATCCAGAGAATCTACATTCGGTCTCCAACGACTGAGCAGAAAGTGTTGGAGAGGTCTGACACGCAGCCGACCTAGAGGAATGAGATCCGTCACCGAACCGCAGAGACCGATCAGCCGGAGAAAACTCCGAGCGGTCGCGGACCTGGACTGGGACAGAGTCAGAGCAAAAGCTGAGAGAATCACAGCCTTGGCCTGGGGAACAGCCACCAAATTGAATTTGGTTTGGAAAGACATCCCCAGATGACAAAACGACTGAGAAGGGACCAGGTCCGACTTCTCCTCGTTGACTCTGAATCCTAGCGACGTGAGCAAGCTCAACAGAGTGGCGACATCCGATTCCAGTAAGGCAGCATTGGAATGCCTCTGGAGGATATCGTCCAGATATGCCAAAGTAGTCACCCTGGACTGTGTGCGATGGAACGCTATCACATGCGACATCAGTCTGGTGAACGCCCAAGGAGCCAGGTTGAGGCCGAAAGGCATGGCCTTGAACTGGTAAACTCGCCCCAGAAAAGCAAACCTGAGATACTTCCGTGACGCCCGATGCATCGGAACGTGGAAGTAAGCGTCTCGCAGGTCGATGCTGGCTGCGAAATCTCCCTGGTGAATTGATTGGCGGACCGACCTGAAAGTCTCCATGCTGAACTTGGGAGCAATGATAGACTGGTTCAGGATGCTCAGATCGATAACCGGTCGGAGTCGGCCGTCCTTCTTCGGCACCAAGAACAGGCGGGAATAGAAACCCACTGACTGAACGTTCTTGACGACCTCGATCGCCCCCTTTGCCAGGAGATTGGCAATCTCCGTGGACAAAAGTTCCCGACGTAAAACGTCTGAAGGAACTGTGGTTGGAAGAGGCACCCTTGTCATAGTGGGGTGCCGTCGGAAGGATATGCGCAGCCCGGACCGCACAACATCTAACACCCATGGATCGGATGTGATGGTGGTCCAATGGTCTGCGAACTCTGCTATCCTTCCTCCAACCTGGGACGAGTCGAGGTGAGGACCTTCATTTCGAGCCCCGACGAGGCCCGCGAGAGGAGAAACCACCTCCTCTGCTAAATGAAGAATCCTGAGACTTCCCTCGATTCTGCCGACCCCTACCTTTACCCCGTGAGTAAGAAGCAGAGGTGGCGGCAGAAGGACCAGCCTTTTGCTTCACAGAGGAAGCAGAAGGGTACTTGTTAGGCTTGGAACGGCCCTTGCCTCCCCGAGAAGGCTGATCAAGCTGACAAAACAGCAGCTGATCTTTGGAATGACGTAGGACGTCATCTCGGACCGTCGACACGGAACCATGGAAAAGTTGCGGACCTGCCAAAGAAGCAGATCGAAGAGTAGCACGCTGCTCCTCGGGAAGGGATCGTCCTGTGTCCAGCACAGCGACCCTTCGAACTAATTCCAAATTGGCCGTGTTACAGGCATGCGTGTGAGTAAGGTGCATAAGCGCCTTGGACAGCACACACAAAGGAGCCTGTACCTCGTCAAACTTATCTGGAGGCAGATAAGCAGCCAAAGCTGAGACGACGTGATCTGAGAGAGAAAGCATGCCAAGCATCTCCCTAGATAAGCCCAACGTGGACTCCAGAGTCGTCATTGGAATGACGGCAGACTTGGGCTTGGAAAGCCCGAGGGAAGTGGAGTCCTGATCCAGAACCGTCAAAGTCTGGCAGACTGACGGATTGGCGGAATCGTAGGAACGATAACGCACAGGAGGCAAAAAGGTGTCAACCCTGGTGAAGAACGAAGTCTTCAAAGCCTTGGAATTCAGCTTGGCATCCAATGCTGAAAAAGCCTCAACCACCTGTACCGACTGGCATGGTCGAAGGCGCCCAGAAGCAGGTTGCTCCATAGGCTGTTGGCGCGCGACCGATGATCGCGGCCAGGCTGACACTGTCGGCTGGTTAGCAGGTTTGAGCTCAGGCAGAAACCCAAACACAAAGTCAAGAGCCGCCCCCAAGTCCGAAGACTGCTGGCCCTCGACCTCAAGCATGTCGGACTCCTCCCCAGAGTCGGAAGACACATAGCCCATTGTGGGCAAACCAGCCGACGCCTCCCATGGTGTCGGGACACCAGAGGAATCGGAAACCGGCCTGTTTCCAATCCCGGGAGGCGGCGCCATAGGAGGTGCCTGGAAACCACCCATAGCCTCGCTGGAAGCAACAGGAAGGCTCTTAGAGAGAACCTGAGTGAGTAAGGAGAGGGCCTCCCTAAGCTCACTGCCTGTACCGACCGGTGCGACAGGGGAGCGAACCGGCAAAGTGGCTTCACCTCTGACCCTCTTAACCAGCGAAGGGTCACGATCCTCCAAAACACCCGACGCGGGACGACGGGCGGCAGCCGAAACATCTGAAGGCAGACGTGTATAGGGGTACGATGCACCCCGAGGATCAATATTGCGAGAACTCATGAGAGTCACCGCGGACCTCTGCTGGGCAGAAGGTCCAGGCTGCACAAAAGGCGTTGGTCCCCCAAAACTGGTCGTGTGACCAGAGTGAGTGGACGGAAACGCCACGGAGTTCATAGTGTTTCCACTACGAACATCCGAATCCAAAGACACAACTGTGGTACTCGACGGCGACGAGACCACAGCGATGGGCTCGGCCGGCAGTCCCTTCCGACTTCGCCGAGTTGAAGTCAGGGAAGGCTGGGGTCGATATCCCACGTCTACAGTATCGGACAGTTCTGCAGTCCCCTGCAGCGAAAAGCCGAGGCCGGCTGAAACAGACAACGAAGCAGACGGACCAGCAGCAGTAGTAGATACGTCGAGTCGTTGAGGCTGGTGAAATAGTGGAGAGAGCACACCGGCTCGGCTCCGAAGGAGGAGTCACAACCCTAGTGACAGCCTCAGATGTCGACTGGAGGGGGACCGTAGTCCCGGAACCAGGCATCTCTACACCAGAACACTCAACGGCTCCCGCAGTATCCACCACAGGAAAAGACTGCACATCCCCCACGGAGGAGGAATAACTCTCACCAGACAAAGTCGGCTCGGGAGGCCCCGAACGACCATGTTCTCCTTTCCCGCGGGAGCGGGAGGCACGGCCACGAGAACGAACGACACGATTTACTGACGCCCAAAAGGTGGAAGACCATGTTCCACAGACACCACACGGCCGCTCGGCCGAACACCCACTACAGGAGGAACACGACGAATGTACATCGTCCACATGCTTAGGCAGCAGACACTGCCCACAAGGAATTGTCCTAGGCATGAAAGAGGTGAGAGGAGCAGAGAAGGTGAGATCAGAAAACAGAACACCCCCAAAGAGAGAAAGGTGACAGAAACAAAGACCCCAGACGGTCGACCGGGAACCACCCAACAGGAAGACTACTCTCAACAGAAAGAAGAAACACTGTAGGAGAAGTACCCCGCTGACACATAACTCTAACACAATTAGAAAAATTTGCAAAAAAAGCATGAACAATAATTGTGAAAATCTAAGTCCGAACCGCGTGGCCCGCGAAGATCGGGCGCGACCCGAGAGAGAGCAAATAAATATACATTATGGACATTTAATAGAAAAAAGAGAATATAAAACACTGTTCCTGAGAATACAAAGGATACACTGTGGTATAATGAATCAGGAATCATCAAACATCGAGCTGGTGGAACACTGATAAGCGTGCAAAAACATCTCGACACGAAGCAGATTTTAAAAAGAATGAGTCTTTAGAGACGGTATATGCGCACTGGCAACGGAAGTCGTGGAGTTGTACTTGGGAGAGAGCGTCCCGTACTGGGTCTGCGCCGGTTGCACTCGACCCAGTTTTGGCTTATTTTTATTGGTGCTTTTGCACCACTTTTCTTTCCCAACTTGCTTGGGAAAGACAAAAATAGAGAGTATTTTATCCGAGTTAGGGACTTCCACTGTAGTGCAAGCCTGTCGTAAACAATTGTGAGTAGGTTGATAAGAAATATTGAGTCTTCTGACTAAACTAAGTTCTAAGAACGTTGGCCGCGGCAACATTTTTTGACAGAAATTGAAGAAAATCGATAGCTCCCATCTAGAGGTCTACCCAAACAAGCATACAAGGTTTCAAAGCAATCTGATCATAAATGTGCCCTGTAGGGTGTGCCAAAGGGAAATATGGAGGTCTGACTAAACTAAGTTCTACGAACGTTGGCCGTGGCAACATTTTTTGCCGGAAATTGAAGAAAATCGATAGCTCCCATCTAGAGGTCACCCTAAATAAGCACACCAGGTTTCAAAGCAATAAAATCATAAATGTGCCCTGTAGGGTGTGCCAAAGGGAAATATTGTGGTTTGACTAAACTAAGTTCTAAGAACGTTGGCCGCGGCAACATTTTTTAACGGAAATTGAAGAAAATCGATAGCTCCCATCTAGAGGTCACCCCAAACAAGCATACCAAGTTTCAAAGTAATCTGATCATAAATGTGACCTGTGAGGTGTGCCAAAGGAAATTGTGGACGTACATACTAACGTACGTACGTACGTACGCCGACGGACGAGAAGTGATGGCAATAGCTCAGCTTGACTTTGTCAAGTTGAGCTAAAAATCAGCTTTCTCCGATTTTTTTCCTTACTTTCTCATTTTTATGTCTAATGTGCCTGGACTAAATAGACTTAATTTGAGATACGAGCAACATGCGTTATCAAATTAGATCCAGTATGTTTTTAGGAGAATCAAAAATGTAAAGTTTATGCCGAACAGATGGAAAGTGATCAATAAAGCTACCCTTAAGCTTTGCCCAGGTGAGCTAACATCGATGGCATCTTGCAAATGTTATTAAGTCTTGAAGCGCTTCCTATTCTCACAATAGTTGGTTACCCTTTTTTCATCATTTCCAACAACAATGTCAAAATGATGCATTAATAATCTTTTACCTGTAAATATGAACATCTTTTGTTTGACCTATTCTATGGCATCTGTCTTGTGCTTGGGCATCCATTGTTGGATTCCAGTCACTATCATAAAATATCACAGTATCTGCACCAGTCAAATTTACACCAATACCACCAGAACGTGTTGACAGAATAAAGCAGAATATTCGTCTGTCAGCATTGAACTTGTCCATTAAAAACTGAAAGATGCAAATTAACCTTAGATTTAATATCTTCACATTATGAAAGTCCATTACCAGCAACTGATAATCTTTCAAAACCGAGTAATGAAAGGTAAACCCTAATGCTTCAGATCTAAGCTCTATTCTCTTGCATGTAGTTAATGGAATGCATTTTCAGAGGATGTAACTTGTTATATAGATACATTTGACTATACTTTTGTTGTTTGGGGATTTAGTAGAGGAAAGTACAATATTCAGAACACATCAGTAACATATGCAAAAAATTTATTTATTTATTGGTGTTTAACCACACTTTTGACATCCTGAATCACCTTGTGTCAAGACAGTTTTAGTGGTCAAGGAAGCAGGAGTACCAGGAGAGAACCACCAAGCAACGGTGACAGTCAGACTCCCCAAAATAACAGTAGGGTTAGCATTGGTTGAAGACAAGAGCACCATCAACATCAGAGAACCTAAGTACATAGTGCCACCATGCCCCCACATGGGCAATTGGGATTACCGTATTTACTCTATGTATTGGGACACTCTATGATTTGGGACACACATTTTTCCCAGAAAACTATATTTTTTTTATACTCCAAAGTTTGGGACATTCAGGAGATTTGTTTCCAGTTGGCCCGTCGCTAGTAGCAGACGACACTCATAAAATAAATTCTTGAGTAACTAAAACTTTTCATTTTTTGCTTCGAAAACATAGCTTATGATCCCTCATTGGAACGAGCGCAATGCGCGCATTCCAATGAGGGATCATAAGCTATGTTTTGGAAGCAAAAAATGAAAATATAAAAAAAAATTGGACGGCGATTTTCGAATATAGTGATGGAAAACGAATCACACACAACTTTATTCAGCATCAAATCAAGACCAGCCTGTGTTCTTTCCCCATTTTCTAACAATTGGGACACCTGTGAAAATAATTATTTTTAGCTGTCCCAATACATAGAGTAAATACGTTAAGTGCCTTCCCCAAGGACACAAGGCGGTTACCCGCAAACTGTGGACCTTTTGGTTTGAAGTCCAATGCCATAACCACTGAGCCACCCTGCTCCCATTTTCAAGAAATAGTAAAATAAATACACTTTTCATTGTATACAAGGAATGGATTATTCATTTATTTGTCTTTAAAGTCACATACAGTACCTATGGCTGTACCATGACCATAACACAAGTATGAAGTGAAGTTTAGTAAATTATCATATACCTAAGCTGCACACTTCAGAGGACTCAAATCCCAGGGGTTCGATACCATACACAAGTAAAACAGAATTTGTTTGTCACAATAAACCAGCACTGCTTCACTTCTGGGGTTCTCACAGGGAATCTAGACTTGATAAAGATATAAAATAATCTGTGATTCACAAGCATGAGAGTTGTTAAACATTAACATTCAAATTTTCTAGATGTAAATTCCACAAGATTTTAAATATTCTACTGAAAGATGAACAACTAAGTTGAAAGCACCAGGGTCAAATGACAAGTGAAGATACAAAAAAAACATTTGGCACTGACTCGAAAATAGTTGCTTGTGAAACTGGTTATAAACAGAGCAACTAATGGAGTAAATGATCTATGAAATGATTCTAGAATAACCCCAACTCTTCCACTGCAGCTGTACAAAAATCATGAAGTTAATACCTGTCTCTGTTCTACTCTTGTTGTTCCATCTAGTCGAAGGTATCGATGACCATGAAAGTTTAGAAATGCCTCCAATACATCCAGCATACGAGTCATTTGAGTAAAAATAAGGACTCTGTGCGAATCGCTTTTAAGTCGACGAAGTAGAATATCTAATGTTTGTAATTTACCTGGAATGCAAAAAATGACAAATTAGGTTGAAAATAGTGTCTTAGGCAGAATAAGTGAAATAAAAAATAAAATTTTTTATTGCACTGTCATGAGCCAAAGCAATTATAGCAATGCTGTATTTTTTATTCATCATGTATATTCACTGTACAAATTCAGATGTTGGTTTAACAAATATCGGAAAATGAAGAAACATTATACAGATATGCAAAAATTGGATGAATGTCCGTTATGTTAGTCTAGTGGTTTTCTAAAAAAAAAAATTGGATAACCATTTCTCGATTTTCTAAATTATTAATGCATTCTGAGTTAGCTCCTCAAAGAAATTCAACTTTTAACTTCACAATTTCAAAGAATGCACTGACAAACAACGCACATGCTGCGATACAACAGTGTAGATAGCAAAACAAAACAAGTCGCTATAATCTGTTTCTACTAATGCACAAGCAGTACTATAGACATTAGCTAAATGATGTCACATGCTGAAATAAAGAGACTATAGGGAATAATGTGCATGCTTTGATTACGCGACATGAATCTTTGTGATTCCTTTGATCCTTCCGACAAAGCAATGCACAAGCTCTCCAAAATGCACAGACAGGTTGACAATACAACCCTGTTAATTAGCGCCAGCTTTCAGCTTAGCTGGGGCAATTTCTGACACAAAAAAAATATTCCATTGGCTATTTTTTAACAAGACGTGAAATTGCGTTGTATTGAGTATTTTTATGTACAAATTGTTAAGTTTGGTATGAAAATATATCTACTGACTTGACACTGATTAATACACGCAAATGAGGTTCACGTCCTAGGCTTTTAGCTGAGGCAAAATATTGGGCCTAGACCATTTTTGCCCCTAATTAACAGGGCTGCTGATGTCATAGGTTTCAGAACTCCGAAGTTGATCAATAAAACAGTATTCCATGATGTAGGACAGGTACAAAGCTAACATTTAATGACATTGTGTCTACAGTGCATCGGTTTTCTATGAGAACTATCAATGAAATATATCCCTTAAGTATGCCGGTATGGAGATGAATTTCTTAGTGGTTCAACGAGGGTTGTTCCTGACTTCCATAGTAATCAATACCTCATATTATCGGATGTAATATCAGGAATATGGTAATCTAGTTGATGGTTTTTCTAACCGCTTACATTTCTTTGCAACCGGAGGCAAACCAGATATCCGGCTAACCGTGGCAGCTCTATATATTACATATTAACAAAAAAGCAAATATACATGTGAATGGTTATCTAAATTTGGAGGGTTATCCAATTTTTTTAGCATAAACGTTTTGAGGTTTGTCCAAATTTTCAATTTGTGTATCCCTGAATATATGCAAACAATTTTCACCGAAAAGATGAAAGCATGAAATGCAAAACTCATTAGCAAGCCTGAATATAAACAACCTGTCATTTGCAAAATGGGGTCCCCAGAGGGTGAATTTGCTGATGTTATCCCATACAGTGGGCCAATTTATCCTCTAGGTACAACCAACAAGGGGTCATATCCGATGTTTTTGAGACAAAAAATGAAACAATAATGAAAATTAATTTGCGATTTTTTAGAATAGCGCTGGCTGGTTTTGGTAGTAACGTTGTGTAAAGGGTTAAATTAAAGTTTAGTTAACTTTGTAAAAACAAAAACCAAGCTCAGTAAAATTCAATTTCTTCTAGTAAGTGTCCATGACAAAGGTACATACTATAATCAGCGTGGAGTGAAAAAAAGTTAACATTAAAGCTGAAGGCAAGTAACTCCGTAAAAAAAAATAATTAGGGGCCATAACTCCACCCCTAATCACTTGACCGGGCTAGTTTTCAAACTTGACTTGTAGATTCTTTGGTTAACCCTTTACCCAACGTAATGGCCAAAACCGGCCAGCGCTATTCTAAAAAATCGCCAATTAATTTTCAAAATATTTTCATTTTTTGTCTAAAAAAAAATAGGTTATGACCCCTCGTTGGAACGAGCTCGGCGAGCTCGTTCCAACGAGGGGTCATAACCTATGTTTTTGAGACAAAAAATGAAAAAAATTAGTTATTCAAGAATGTTTTTGCAAGTGTCGTCTGCTTTTCATGTTAGGTAAAGGGTTAAACGCAAATACCAAATATTGGCCCAATCAATTAATAAAGATTGTTTCCCAGTAATGTTTGTTGAAGTTATTTCACTAACAAGCCAACCAAAATTTCATTTAAGATACACTAATTAGGAGTCATAAATTTCATTTCATTTAAGATACACTAATTAGGAGTCATAACTCCACCCTTAATTATCGAACTTGGCTTGTTTCAAAGTGACCTATAGATTCTTCTGTGGAACTCAAACTCAAATATATATATTGGCTCAGTCAATAAATATTTCTTTAAGTCATTGCGCTGATGCGACATTTGTTAAAATCGACTAATTAGGAGCTGTAACTTTGCCCCTAATCATCGGACCAGGATGGTTTTCGAACTTGACCTGTACAATTTTACTTTTAAATACCAGATGTTAGCCCAATCAATGAATATTTGCTGAAGTTATCATGCCAACGAACAAAAATTAATTAAAATTGACTAATTAGGAGCCCCAACTCCATCCCTGATCATCAGATCAGGATGGTTTTTGAACACAATCATACTGGTGCAGGCCTGAAATTAAGCACTCTGACATTTGCAGAATGAGGTCACCAGAGGGTGAATTTGATGATGCTATCCTATACAGTGGGCCAATTTATCCTCTGGGTACCTCATTCTGTTTAGTTTTGAAACCCTGATTCAGAATGAGGTTCACAGAGGGTAAATTAGTGTCGGCTGTCGGCAGTGCCGAGGCAAAAGTCCAGGAAAAATAAGACTGCCGATGGAAAAAAATGAAAAATATCACAACAGATGTTAGGGAAAAATTCAGGTTTAGTTTGGGTATTAAAGTATTACCTCAGTTTTAGGTTCAGTATCATTATGTTGTTACGGCATAAAAAAAGAGAGCAATGACCCTTTAATGAATTAATAAACTTCACTTGTGTTCGTTTGGGTCCTGCCCATAATTTCTTCCTACTGCTGAACAATAACAGACCAGGAGACCTCCTCTGTGACTGATACTGTGAAGAATTGGTGGTGGTCAAAACAGAATTTTTTGACGGAAGTAATGGTCAGAAATGAAATGAAAGTGTCAATGACACTGTAGCTCAACTTGTCAAGACAAAGACATGTACATGTATAGTATGTGACACAGCAATGACAAACATCTAGGTAATGACCTGATACCAAAGGTACATATAAAGTATTGTAACGGTCTGTACATGAATACTGACCGTTGCCTCTAACAAATGTATAGGTAAAGTATTGTAAAGGTGGGTGACAGTCAGATGCTGAACTAGAAAAAATCTTTGAGTCCCAGAGTGGGTCTGACTGAACCCCAAAATATTTGTTCTCATAGCACAGTGATAACAAAGGCACCCCAAAACACACTCGTTCCTGTCCCAAGGTGAAAACAAAAGTATTCAAGAAGTTTTGTGAAGATCAGTTCATAAATACGAGCTGTATAGAACTTGTGACAAAAAACTGATTGGACCTAATTTCGGCACAAAATGGCCACTGGCAGCCATCTTGAATTTTGGACCGTACCCAGAAACACTCATTCTCATCCCAAGGAAATAACAAAGGTACCCAAGAAGTTTTGTGAAGATCGGTTCATAAATACAGCCTCTACCCTGAGCCGTATTGACATGTGTGCTTACATTGTGTAAGTAGCACTGAATAAATCAAAGTTCCTCTAATTTGCATAATTTCGGCAGAAAAAAAACCCCTTACAATATGTGATGTATTCCATGTTACTAAACATTCATACAAAAATTTATTCAAATCAGAACTTTCATACAGAAGTTCTATACAAAAGACTGATTGCACTAATTTTGGTACAAAATGGCTGCTGGTGGCATCTTGAATTTCGGACCACACCCAAAAACACTCGCTCTCATCCCACGGTGATAACAAAGGTACCCAAGAAGTTTCGTAAAGATTGGTTCATAAATATGGCCTCTAGTCTGAGCTGTATAGAAGATGTGTACAAAAAACTGATTAGACCTAATTTCGGTACAAAATGGCCACTGGCAGCCATCTTGAATTTTAGACCGCACCCAGAAACACTCGTTCTTGTCCCAAGGTGATAACAAAGGTACCCAAGACATTTCGTGAAGATCAGTTCATAAATACAGACTCTAGTCTGAGCCGTATTGACATGTGTACTTACTGTGTGTAAGTCGCACTGAAAAAATCAAAGTTCATCTAATTTGCATAATTTCTGCACGAGAAAAAACCCCGTATTATATGTGATGCATCCCATGGTACTAAACATTCACACAAAATAATTATTCAAATCAGGGCTTTCATATGGAAGTTCTGTGCAAAAATCTGATTGCACCTAATTTTGTATAAAATGGCTGCCATCGGCCATCTTGAATTTCGGACCGGACCCAAAAACACTCGTTCTCGTCCCACGGTGATACCAAAGGTACCCAAGAAGTTTCGTAAAGATCGGTTCATAAATACGGCCTCTAGCCCGAGCCGTATTGGCATTTGCACTTACAGTGCTGAAAGTAACCCCAAAAAACATCAAAATTAGTCTAATTTGCACAATTTACGTACGAGAAAAAAACCCGTATTATATGTGATGTATCCCATGGTACTAAACATTCATACAAAAAATTATTCAAATCAGAGCTTTCATACAGAAGTTCTGTACAAAAAACAGATTTCTGCATCGTCGGTACAAAATGGCGGCTGGCAGCCATCTTGAATTTCGGACCGCACCCAAAAACACTCGTTCTCGTCCCACGGTCATAACAAAGGTACCCAAGAAGTTTCGTAAAGATCGGTTCATAAATACGGCCTCTAGCCCGAGCCATAGCAGCTTGGCACTTACAGCTCTGAAAGTAACACTAAATAAATCAAAGTCAGTCTAATTTGCATAATTTACGCACGAGAAAAAAACCCGTATTATATGTGATGTATCCCATGGTACTAAACATTTATACAAAACTTTATTCAAATCAGAACTTTCATACAGAAGTTCTGTACAAAAAACTGATTTTTGCATCATCGGTACAAAATGGCCACTGGCAGCCATCTTGAATTTCGGACCACACCTAAAAACACTCGTTCCCGTCCCAGGGTCATAACAAAAGTACACAAGAAGTTTCGTAAAGATCGGTTCATAAATACGACCTCTAGCCCGAGCCATAGCCAATTGTTGACGTACGGACAGACGGACAGACGGACGACGGGCCATGACAATAGCTCAAATTTGACTTCGTCAAAGTTGAGCTAAAAAAACCATCAGATTCACTTGACCAGCACTGACTGACTGTGGGCTTACCCCTGGTTCATCCCCATTTGGTGATCTCCAGGTATTCCTTTTGTGATTGTGATACAGATGCTTCATTAGAAGCATCTGCAACTCAATGACAAAATGAACACCTGAATCTAAAATGCTGATTCAAAACTGCCGAAGCAAAAGGTGTTTTTTACAAGGCAGTCATTTTACCATGGCAATTGTTTTTCCGATGCAAATTTGTTCAGTTGGCAGGCCTGCAATTGGTTCAAAGGGGTTTACCTTGTAACAATTATTGGAGTGCTCAGAGACACTATCAAATAAATTGTGACAAAACAAATCCAGCGGAGAAAAACTGTTTTACTTCCAAATGAAGCACCACCTCATGGAAGAGGAAGCCTTTTGAAATGCCAGCGCTTCCCAGTAGAGCCCAAATAGGGATACTAGCACTCAACCAGTTAAAAAGAATACAGTGACAGCAGATGGATGGATGCTCCCTGAATAGGTCAGAAGAAAAGGCCTCCCAGGATCACTTGAAAATTCTTTTTGTGGCCCGGACAATGTTAAAATGGCTGACCTGACGATTGGACAAACTGACTGGTGGATGGACAAAGCGGCTACTATTTGACCCTAACTTTTTATTTTATTTTTTTTGGGGGGGTGGGGGGGATAAAAACAAGAGATGGCCATCAAGGGTGGCTACCCACCACCTCCCCCACCACACCAGAAAAAAACACTAAAAGAGAAATCTTGCCAAATATCTATAATTATTCTGCAGGAAGCGATTTACAGTTAAGGTTGCTGTGTCACTGACATTTGGCACAATGACCCCAAAATAAATAGGGTTTTTCCTCTCATCATATCCAAAAGCCACACATCAAGTGTGGTTTCTATCGGCAAAGTAGAACTTTAGTTGGGGTGCAGAAGGTTAAAACAAATTCCATGCGCAGGCCAATGAACAGACAGACAGGCAGGGCCTAGGCAATTTACCCACCACCCCTGAATTCTTTGAGGGGATAACAAATTTGAAAACCAAATCTCAGAAATTTATGAACAGGACTGTATAATACAAACTCACCACAGTCATACTGTATAAGGCGAAGTTCTGGAAATTGTACAGACATATTTGTATTTATGTTGTGCAAACAGGCAGCCCTAGGTGAAATTTCTGTTTTTAATGTTAATTCACGTCGAATTTCATTCACAAGATAAGATGATGGCGGATGAAATACATGCATCTGTATTGGTGGTGTCCGCACAGGTGGTGTATGAAAAATATACCTGAAATAAAATCAAAGAAAAAAAATAAACTTGCACTCTTTCAGAACAAATAAATAAAACAGAATGGCAGGCACTACAATAATGGCAAAGAAGAAATGCTTAACCATTAAAGGGCCAGGTGATTTTTATACATTTTGGCTATATTTGAAAGTCTACCTCCTGTGGCTTTGCTGTTGTTTCTAGTCAAGTCTTGGATGTCTTCTGACGGACTGACGGACACATGGATCGACAGATGGACAAGGTGAATCTCTTATACTCCTGCGGGGGTTGGGGGTATAAAAATATCCACTGGACAAAATATTCTTAAAAATTTTGATTCTATAACTTAACCCTTAAGGGCCTGAAGATTTTTATATATTTTTACTATACTTTGAAAGTCTACCTCCAGTGGCTTTGAAGTTGTTTCTAGTCAAGTCTTGTCTGCCAACAGAGGCAGCCAAGACTTTTCTAGAGACAACTAACAAGGTACTTAGAAAACCAGTTTTGAGTTTACCCAAACAATACATGTCGGGGCACCTGCTCCTTTGCATTAAAAAGTTAAAGTCAGAATTAGGTCCCCCAGGGTTAAGTTACACTTGGTTTGCAGGCCTTTGATTACACCTATTTCATACCTTTAACAAGTGTCCCCAAATTAGAGAAGGTGTGATAGTATCGAAGAATGAAAATGTCAATGACACTACAGCTCAACATGTCCAAGAAGGGACTGAACTAAATAGAAAGACCAGTAATGCCATTTCATTCACTCAAGTTTTTACAGAAGACATCACATCAAAGCTACATATGAAATCTGAAAAAAAGGTGAGTGATGGGGCCTGATGGGTGTAATAAGGGAATTGTTGACAATTTATATGTCAAATTCAAGATGTCCGATGGCGGCTATCTTTTTCAACAGAATGCAGAAAAATTAGATAACTCCCATCTGGGCATCATACCAAAGTTATATATAAATTTTGAAAATGATCGGGTGAGAGGTGCACAGAGTAGGATCTGTAAATGGAATTGTTGACAATTTATATGCCAAATACAAGATGGCCACTGCCGTCATGTAGGGTGTGCTAAAGGAATTGTTTGACAATTTATATCTGAATCCAAGATGGCTGCTGGCAGTCATGTTTTTCAACAAATTTCAGAAAAATTCAAAAGCTCCCATCTAGACATCACACCAAAGCTACATAAGAAATTTGAAAAAGATTGGGCGAGAGAAGAGGTCTGTAGGGTGGGCTAATGGAATTGTTGACAATTTATATGCCAAATCTATGATGGCCACTGGCAGACATATTTTTTATCAAAATTTGGAAAAATTTGATAGCTCCCATCTAGACATTGCTCCAAAGCTACATATGAAATTTAGAACTGATCGGGTTAATGCTGCAAACTGTGCTAAAGGAATTGTTGGACAATTTATATCCAAATCCAAGATGGGCCACTGACAGCCATGTTTTTCAACGAAATTCGAAAATGAAAGTGTCAATGACACTGTAGCTCAACTTGTGTAAGACATGTGGATGTACAGTAAGTGACACAGCAATGACACACATCTAGGTAATGACCTGATAACAAAAGTACAAGTAAAGTATTGTAAAGGTCTATACAGAAATACTGACTTTAGCCTGTAATAAATGTACAGGTAAAGTACTGTAAAGGTGGGTGACAGTTAGATGCTAAACTACAAAAGAAATCTCTATGGGGTTAATGTTACAATGGGGATCCTTGTATGGTGTCCCATAAGCCAAATGTTAGCAAATGTTTTGGCGAATTTGATTCAAACCCTTCTAAGGCTGATTCATACTAATTAAAAAACTAGAATTACTGTGAGCACTGCTCACTAAAGATACCACCCACTCCAACCAAGAAACATTTCACAACAGTAAAAAAGTATTTAATATACACAGCACATCTGTATGTTCTCCGAAAACATGAGAGCAATTTTCAATAAAAATACCTGAAAGCAGAATAGAAGGTGCACATCTATAATGTATATAAAAGAATGTCTGAGAGTTTCAATGAAATTCGCCCACTGGTATAAGAGGAGTAGCGGATAGCAGGAGTGTACCCCCCTAAAGCATCACAACAATTTGGCTAAGTTCATTTCGCCCTTTGGGAAAGAGTAAAAAATAAAAATACCTGAAAGCAAAATAGGAGGTGCACATCTATAATGTATAGAAAAGAATGCCTGTAAGTTTCAATGAAATCCACCCACTGGTTTAAGAGGAGTAGCGGATAGCAGATGTGTACCCCCAAAGCGTCACGGACGTACGGACGTACGGATGTACGGAAGTACGGACACCATGAATGCTATATACCGCCCACTTTTCAAGTGGGTGGTATAAATATACCGCCCACTTTTCAAGTGGGTGGTATAATAAGTCCTTCTTAAAATATAGGTATTTGAATTTTTTATCTTTAGCTCATAGGGTTCCCACGGTTGAGGAGGTTTTATTTTTCTCATTGGAAATATTATATTATTTATTTTGTAGTGTTTAAGGTCACATATTTCTGCACAATGGCTAATCATAACCATGACAGTTTTATGGGTGGAGGAAGCGGAGTACCCGGAGAGAACCACCGAGCAATGGCGAGCAATGGTGTTAGTATGTTGGGGAGCTGACAAACTCCACACAAGCAGGGTTAGCATTGGTTGAAGACAGATGCACTATTGACGTGCAGTACGCCTTAGTACACAGCGTCACCATGCCCCCACGTGGGCAAAGGAGGTGAAGTGTCTTGCCCAAGGACTCATTGGCAATAGAAAATCGGGTTGTGCTCATGTTTACCCTCTCCAAATTCACCAAATATTAGCACAGGAACTTGGCTTCAACACATTTGAATATACATATCCTAGGGATGCTGAATTTGAGAAACATTTTGTCTGGTGTTTTTGGAAAAGATTTTTAATTATCTCCCTTTTTGAGTCCCAGAATAGGTCTGACTGAATCCAAACATATTTGTTCTTATACCACAGTGATAACAAAGGCACCCAATAAATTCAAAGCAAACATTACTGGCATAAAAAATCTTCTCTACAGGTTCTGTATAAAAAAATGCACACCAAATCCCATAAATATTACTGCCGACAGGCATTTTGAATTTTGGCCGAGCCCAAAAGAATTCCTTACCATCCCATGATGATAACAAACATAGTCCTAGAAGTTCTGTACAAAAAACTGATTGCACCTAATCTCGGTATAAAATGGCAGCCATCTTGAATTTCAGTCCGCACCCAAAAACACTCGTTGTCGTCCCAAGATGATAACAAAGGTACCCAAGAAGTTTCGTGAAGATCCGTTCATAAATACAGCCTCTAGCACGAGCTGTATTGACATGTGCACTTACTGTGTATAAGTAGCACTGAACAAATCAAAGTTCTAATTTGCATAATTTATGAACGAGAAAAAAACCTGTATTGTGTGTGATATATTCCATGTTACTAAACATTCATACAAAAAGTTCTGAATAAAAATCTGATTGCACTAATTTCAGTTCAAAATGGTTGCTGGTGGCCATCTTGAATATCAGGCTGCACCCCAGAACACTCGTTCTTGTCCCACAGTGATAACAAAGGTACAAAGAAGTTTCGTAAAGATCTATTCATAAGCCTGAGCCATATTGAATTGATGACAGACAGACGGATGGCAGGTCATGGCATAATCACAAATTTGATTATGTCAAAGTTGAGCTAAAAATCGATAGCTCCCATCTAGACATTGCACCAAAGCCACATATGAAATTTGGGACTGATGATGAGAGCTGCGACCTGTAGGGTGCGTTAAATGAATTGTGGCCGAACAGATGTACTGACGGATGACAGATCACAACCCATCCCAATAGCTCATACTTGGTGTAGTAAAGTTAGGCTAAAAATATATAAATTCTCTGTGCCTATTCTGCAATTTAGAATAACTTCCATCATAATATTACCATAGAAAAACATAGAAAGAAATGACAATAACACATAACAAGGATAAAACTGTTATTTCTGGTTTTAAATGTGCCCAAATTAGGGCAAAACAGTGTGCCCAAAATCAATTAATTTAAAGGCCTGTTGGTTCGAGATATAAACAACGACTGATTATTTATTTATTTATTGGTGTTTAAGACCACATTTCTGAACAATGTCCAACTGTAACCGCAACCGGATAAAAAGTCCAGCTAATTGTTTATACCCGTGTTGCCTATTTTAGTGGACTTCCACCACAGATTTTGGTTACTGGGTCCTATTTTACTTGTAAAAAAGAGCTTGTTTACCACAGTAGAATGACTGATTGGAGAATGAAAAGACAAAACAGTCTCAAATTGTTCAAATTATCAGGTTTGAATCACCTGCAAGTCAGGAAATTCCAAGAAAACAAAGTACGAGGCATAACTCCTGAAAAAAAAACTTGGGGAGGACTGTTTTTCATCCTTGACATTCTGGAGTTGAACTCACATAATAAATTTAGTAAATATCAAGTTTGTTCAAGTTATCATGCTGACACTCCCTGCTAGTCAGAAATTCAATCAAAGGGGCATAACTAAAAAAAAAAAAATTGGGGCAGGACTGGTTTTCAAGCACATCAAAGATATTCTTGAATAGAACACAGACTAAATTTGGCAAAAATGGGATGGTTGTTTAATTCTTAACCTGCTGAGTATTTTCTAGATATTTTTCATCAAATTTAGTCATGGCTGCTTCAAAGCAGCCATGACTAGATTAATATAAATGTAACACCAGCAATACATAACAATGATGGGCACCAAACATTAAAAGATTCTAACTGGTGGTTCTGAAGAAGATTTTTAAATATTTGGCCCTAAGTTAAAAAATTGGGATTCTGAATTGAGCCCAAATATGAACCAAGGGGCTTCATTTTACCAAACCTGTATCTGCCCCCCACTTCCCCAATGGATGCGGTATACCAAATATCAAAAGATTCTGATCAGTGGTTCTGGAGAAAATGTTCTTATTTGTTTATTGGGTTTTCTTATTTGTTTATTGGGTTTTTTTAACGACACTTTCGGCAGCCAGTGTACCCGGAGGGAACCACCATGCAACTATCAGACTCAACATACTAACTCCAAACAAGCAGGGTCAGCATTGACAAGTGCACCATCGACATGCAGTACACCTTAGTACACAACGCCACCGTGGGCAATGGAGGGTGAAGTGTCTTGCCCAAGGACACAATGCGATTGCCGCAGCTGGGATTCGGACCGAGGACTTCTCGGCTTGCAGCCTGCACCTCTACTAAATGAGCCACCGTGCCTCCAAAAATGTTTTTGATAATTTTTTTTGAAAATATGCTGACTCAGCATTTTTTTTTTAGACCCCTCCCCCCCCCCCCCCCCACACACACACACACACACACACACACACACACACACACACACACACACACACACACACACACACACACACACACACACACACACACACACACACACAGAGAACACTTGGACACAACCGATGGCAATATGTTTTTACCATTCAGTTCTACTGGGTTTAAGGATGCTTCAAACCAAATAACAGTTCTCTTTTCCGTGTGGTTTGGAAAATATAGGCGTTCGAAAATATTAAAATTTTTAGCTCCTGGAGTTCCTACGAGGACAGAAGGAAATTGTTTTTTGCATGATTGAATCAAGTACTTATGACTCAATAATACCATATACCAAATCTGGTTCAAAGCGGACCAACGGTTCAGAAAATTTTTGGCAGGGCAGGACCAAAAATCTTGTCCCTCCCATTACAAAGGTTAACATCGTACCATGAACTTCGTTTGAAAATTTTTTATTCTACACCCCAAAAGGAAGCTCCCTACCAAATATCAAGTCATTGTACCAACTGATTCATAAGATTTTAAAAACATTTTGGAGCATTTTCCACCACCTCCTCCTTATGGGGCCAGAGAAATCGATTTGAACGAAAATGCTATTCCCCCTTGAGATCATCACTCACAAAAACTTTCACTTGAATTGGCATGGCAATTTCAGGAGAGTGATTTTTTAGCTCTCCTAACTGCCCTCCTGAAAGAATTAAGAAGAGCGAAAAATTACCCTCCTAAATATTTTGGTCTGGGATGATTGAGATTACATGTATTATGCTCACATTAAATTTTTGTTGTAAAGCAAAAATGTAATTTAACTTCGAAGTCACATAACATTGCGTAATTTCATTTTGAAAGTGGTTTAGTGGTAAAAGGTAATGGCTGCAACCATACCCAAACGCAGTTGCAATCATTTGAAGCAAAATGGATCACAGCAATATTTTTTTTTCTGTCAGTTTCAAGTTCAACAACTGACATCACAGTCAGAGGGGTAATTATTCAAGGAATATTGACTCTATAATATACTACCATTACTACTATCCTGTCACTTGAAGCACTTGCACCAGGATGTGACTGTAGATTCAAGCAGACCTGTTGTCCAAGAAAGTCATACGCAACAAAATAGGAGGCTCATCTAGATATCATACCAAGTCACAATGAAATCCCATAAAAAAAACCACCTGTAGACTAAAATAAATGCAAGCTGTAGACTGTGCTAAAGGAATCTAGATAATGTGCCACTACGGACATCACGGTTGACTGAACCGGACCAAAGTAGGACGTTCTCATCCAGACATTATACAATCATCCTACGAAGTTACAATCAAATTCCTTCATCAATATGACCTGTAGACTGCGCTAAAGTTTTTTTGGTTTTGGGGCTGCGCAACAATCACGGATGACCAATCGCAACAAAAGGTAAAGTTCTCATCTAGACCTTATATGGAGTCATCCTACCAAGTTACAATAAAATCCCTTCATAAATACAACCTGTAGACTGTGCTAAAGGTTTTCGGGTTCAGTGAAGATGATAAAAATGTGATTTCCCATAGGGTTTCTATAGTAACTATAAGCCACAACTGCAGTCATAATTGCAACCTGATGAAGATTAAAATGAGGATCACTGGTAGAGGGGGTTACAGTCATCAGTCACACTAAGTTTTCAAACCATTTGGCCTTGAAGTTTCAAAGAAGATTTTCTTGAAAATGCACACATTTATGAATTCTGTTTCAACAAAAAAAAAATCAGTAAAAGAAGGTTAAATATTTTGAAAATTACAATTCACTCAGACAGTATTCTTTTTCATAATAGCTTTGGATAGGTAAAGGGTTACAGTCAAACACACTCTCCTCTAATATAATTCTTGAACAGAACACAATATAAACAGAGTCTTGGCTACATTAAGCAATCCATTTCCATAGGATACACTGTCAATTCTTGAGCCCTGCAGGAGTGACAAAAATAATCCGGGCATCATGCCTTTTCTTCAGTTAATCATTATGTAAAATGTAGAGCTTCCCTACGAAGCACCTTGATACAACCTATGTGGATTAATCTTAGTTACCCACCTCCAGAGGGTACTGAATACAAAATTTCTAATTCTTCAGCTACATGGCCAATTCCGACTCCCATTGGGAGCCCAAATATTAACCCAGGATCTTAATTTGAACAAAGTTGAATCTGTCTTCCCAAGAGATGTTGTGTACCAAATAGAAAGCATTCTCACTTTTGGAGAAGAGAAATTTTAAAGAAATTTCTTCATATTGCACCAAGTTAAAAATTTGGGCTACCATAACAAGCCCAAATATTAACCTACGAATCCGATTTGAACAAACAACCAATGGGCTTTATTTTAACAAACTTGTATCTGACCCCCCTATGAATGCTGTATACCGAATATCAAAAGATTAAAAAACGGTGTAGTTGTTTTATTACACCTATGAACACAGTGACAATTGTTTTATTACACCTATGAACACAGTGACAATTGACTAATCCTATGGGGCTGGACATGTTGAGTTGAACAAAACTGCAATGCCCCTTTGGGACCATCACTCACTCAAACTTTCACTAGAATTGGCACAGTGGTTTTGGAGAAGACCAAAACATGGTGTTGACGGATGATGGATGGACGGCCAGACGGCGGGTGGAGAGTGATGGGATTAGCTCAGCTTGACTGTCAAGATGAGCTAAAAAAAAAGTTTCTTCAATGGATTGAACAGCAAGTGACTTAACAAATCTGTAATGTTCTCAAATTAGACCAATTTAACCCTTTACCTAACACGAAAAACAGACGACACCTGCAAACAGAATTTTTGAATAACTATTAAGTTTTCATTTTCCACTTCAAAAACACAGTCTATGATCTCAATGAGCTCGTTCCAATGAGGTGTCAAAAGCTATGTCTTTTAGTTAAAAATTAGAAAAAGTAATCAAAATTGAATGGCGATTTTTGATAATAGTGCTGGCCGGTTTTGAACATTATGTTGGGTGAAGAGTTAAAGGTCTATTGTTAGTACCGGTGTTCACAAATGAACGAACACATACAAGCATGAAACTTCAGTCTAATAAAAAACACTGAAAATAAACTGAAATTGTGCTTTGCATAAAGGGAAATGTATCAAAATCAACCATTAGGCCCCCAATTAAATAAGTTCAAATAAAGCTGTGATGGGACCTTTTATTTCTTTGAATTTACATGAAAATGATCTTTCAGACTATTTTCATGTAAATTCAAAGAAATAAAAAATTAAAAATTTTTTTTAAAAAAGACTGAAATCAGATAAAGAACTGAAAAATCTCATCCCTGAACATAGATACACATGAACATGTATACAGTTTTCATATTTCTTTCACCTGACAAGTGGAGACAAGTACGTACATACTCTGCCCCAACTTACTCAGAATTGGGGATAACACCAGATTGCACAGATTCATCAGATTGCTGAAATTGAATAGCGCAACCCTGTATCAACCAAGGTTTTGGCATAACATAAATAAAAATTTCTATCAAGAAATCCTTTTTGTCCTGAGTCGGATCAGCATTTTCAAAGTAAATATTCAGGTTCTGAGTTTGATCCCCATCTGGGACAACATGCGTTGTGTCATTAGGCAAGGCACTTTATCCCGATTGCCTACATGGGGGCACGATGACACCGTTTTTTAAGGCGTACTGAGGTGCACGTCTTCAACCACTGTAACTCTGCTTGAGCGGAGCTTGAACCGAGTTAGAATGTTGAGGAGCTGACAGTTGCTCTTTGAAGCTCGGTGGTTCTCTCCGGGTACTCCGGCTTCCTCCACCTGTAAAACTGTCAAGGTAGCAATAAGCCATTGTGCACAAGTATGTGACCGTAAACCCCAATAAATTATTTATTGTTGTTTAAGGTCACATACTTCTGCACTATACTGTACAGTTGCCTATTTTAGAGGACTCACTCCCCAAGCATTAGTGACTGGGACCTATATTGCCAGTGAAACAGAGCTTGTTTTCATTCAGCACACTTTTGCATTGCATTTCCTACTTGTGTTATCATCATCCAGGTTTGTTTTAACAATCTGAATCATACAGAATTCTACTTTGCTGATACTGTGATCAGATTGATTAAAATGGATAGATACAGGTGTTTCCCTTTGTTGTCTAATGTCACCAAAACATTCCTTAGGCCACACAAAGTAGATCTTCTGTTTCTCAGGCCATTATTTGCACAATTGCATGCGGGCGAGCGATTTTTTATTTTATTTATCTGTAATTATTTCTTTGTCATCAAAGTTTATGTTCTTGGTTTATGTTTTAGGCCTCATATTCTATGGAACAGCATGGGTGAGGGTGTATGTCGTCCCTTGAGAGCAAGAAGACTTTAAAATGCTAAAGCATTGCAAAGCCTTCTTGCACTTGAGGTACAAATTTATCAAGTTTTTAACTTGGGTAAAATATCAGACATAAACCATTTAATTTTTATTTTTTCAAGTTTACATTGGTCATAAAAAGAAAGCATGTGGCAGCCAAAAGGACCATGTGGGAGGACCTGAGAAATAGATTTTTTATTTTTTTAGGCCTTATTTATGAACGTCAAAATTTGTTTTGTTTCACCAAGAAAGTATTTGCACAACTCACCGGTTTAGAATATCTTTCAACTCTTCTAAATACTGTTCTGGTGTATGAACAATTTTTGACAGTGTCTTTGTCTGATGCCAGTAGTAGTCCGGTGTAGTTGTTTTATTACACCTATGAACACAGTGACAATTGACTAATCCTTGTCCTTTCCACTTATTATCAACAAACTTAGTTTTTTCAACATTATTCAGGACCGAGATAGCACTACACAAGTCTTGTCCGTAAACTGGCTCCACCTCACAATGATTTTTGTTTGATGCTGATAGAAACATCAACTTGTCACGTAGCCTTGCACTTCGCTTTTCTTCCAAGGATTCCTGAAAAATAGCAATCCTTTAAAAATTTTCCATCAAAACATTTGCAAGTATTCTGACAAAAAACAGCTGCCATACTATCTTTCTTATTTCCTAACTTTGCACATTACTCAGTTTGGGTTTCCTCACATTTTCAACATCTTAATGTGCTACATTGCCTAATATTCAAGTGCATTATTGAAACAACTGTATCCTCATACATTCATTCCTACTTCAGTTTCTTAAAATTACTTAATTATCCAAGACACTATGCCAAATCCATTTTCCCAGCACAGGTGAATATTTTTCAAATTTCATACTTTTACATGGTATCCTAGAATCGCTGGAACTCATGTCTATACAGATCTTCTTGAAAATACTTTTTTTCATTTACTTATGAATCAGAAGCAAGACAAGTTGAAATATATACAAATGAGGTCTCATGGGGCCTGAGGTGCTCACTGGAACTGGGAGGTTAACCACAACCACAAGTCTGATCGGTAGTGTAAGACTACCGAAAATCGCAACTACACTCCAATACACAACCAAATTTGGTTTTCAAATTTCAAAACATTCTCACAGGAATAAAACGAACACTGAGTATGAATTACCAAAATGACCGCATAATTCACTTATTGAAATATATACGCATTTACTGGCCACTGTCAATGATTTCTATGCATACATTTGAATGGAATTAAAAAACAGAACTGTTGTACACTACACTTGCACCAATGACATTTTCAAGCCAAGATTTCAGTATCGATACAGGAAACTCAACACGATTTCATTAACATTCATGACCTGTCAACACTAACAGTGGAGCATTGTAAAATGTTCATCAGTTTATCAAATGCGTTTTCCTTTGCTGCACTAGAACTAGCCACTTGCTCTTCGTTAAAACTGTCTTTTATATATTTATTTCAACATGCAAATTTTGAAAGTTTGAACTCCAAAATCGGTTTCAAATTCACAGCTGAAGTCAGATGGAAATTTAGGGTTACAATCATCTTAATGGGTGATTTTTACTCGATAAAATTTTTAGGGTTGACATAATTTTCTATGGTCAGTCAGATTACCGTAAACAGTTTTTTGGAGGGTATTTTTTTGCCTGACAGTTTAAACTTTAGAGGCATAGATATGTTATAATTGTTTATTCAACCGATACAATGTACAGAAGATGCCTGGTCAGTTGTTTGTAGATGATGTAATTATAGGGCCGGTCTGATAGGTATATGCGGATGGTTTATATATGCTCATGGACAACTGAAACTGTAACCTAGGGTTTTTTTGATTTATAAAACTGAAACCACAACTGCAGTGTGCAAACACCATATCCTCCCAGCTCTAGTGTTCATCTGGCCATAGTTGTTTAAAGAAGGATTTAATTAGCATCTATGGCTAGTTAACACTACAGAGGAATAAAGTTATGTAGTTATTCATAACTATGTTGTCCATGCCAGAGAATTTTTTTCTGTTATTGGGATCCAACCATAGACATAATGCCAAGATTTTCAGGAATACAAAATAAGGGAGTCCAAATATCAACCTAGGGACTTAAACAAACTTGAAGGATATTGTAAAACAAGTATCAAAAGATTCTGACTGGTGGTTCTGGAGAAGAATCTGAACTCTATAAGGTTGCTGTATACCAAATTTTAAAAAGACTCTGATTGTATCTCAATAAGAAGATTTTCAAAGATTATTCCTAATATTGCAAGTTAAAATTCAGGCTCCCTTAGAGAGCCTGATTGCTAACTGATGGCCTTGAGTTGAACAAATTGAATCCAACCCCTGTAAGGATTCTGTATGCCATATATTAAAAAATTTTGACAGAAGAAGAGTTTTAAAGATTATTCCTCATATTGGACTAAGTTAAAATTCAGGTATACAATAAGGAGCCAGTTTAAGCAGCCAAGACTTCTTGAAATCACCGTTAACCCTTTACCCAACGAATTACCCGCATCCGCCCGCGTAATATGCAAATTCAGCAGCTGAAAAAATATTATTTTTCGAAAAGTTTCAACAAAATCATATTATGTGACCCCTCTTTGGAACGAGCTCGGGTCACATGATATGGTTTTGTTGAAATTTTTTGAAAAAATTTAAAAAATGATATTTAAAATAATATTTAAAATAATAAATTTTGAAATCCTCTGCGTTGGGTAAAGGGTTAAGCAACTGGATGTGTACAGGCTGTGATCAAGTGTGAATTCAGGACAACTGTCCAGTCCCTAAAGGGTTAACGGCAATTTTTTGAAACATGTCTCTGAAAATTGGTTGATAAATGTATGAGTTACACTCACAAGAATCTCATATAAAAATCTATATTAAATCTTCTAAGTACTTACCAAGGGGTCATTTTAAAATAATCTCATTTTGAAAACTTTTTAAATATATGCATGTTTCCTTGTTTTGTTATGTTTGATATGTTTTCGTACATGTTTCACACTCAAAAATCTCATATAGAAATCTATATTAAATCTTTGAAGTTCGAAAGGAGATAACCTGGTTAATATCGTCAAGACTAAACATTTGAGAGCATGTGGATATTCACTTGTCATGTTTGTAAAGTTACTTCAAAATCGATTCAGAAATGTTGCAGTTGCACGGACAAGAATTTTGGAGGGACACACTGGTGATGACCATTTATTTATTTAATGGTTATTAACCCTTGAATCCGAGAGGGCACTTTTTGGGGACAGAAACATGATGCATCAGAATTTTACGAAGTGGTTGCTAAGTGAATATTTATTTATTTATTTATTTATTGGTGTTTAACTGGTAGAGTGCTAAATTATTTTTGGCCATCACAACTTCAGCACAGGTCTTTGCCTTGTTACAATTTATGGGAGAGTGCCTATGGGCACTCTCCCATAAATTGTAACAAAGCAATCCCTACACAGACAAAATAACATCACTTCAAAGATAATACAAAGCAGATTCACTGAATATGAGCCTTCAAGCTGTGGTATCTGCACTTCAGAATAAAGCCCAAATATGGGCTTCCAGCACTCTACCAGTTAAGGTCACATACTTATGCACAATGGCTAATCGTGACCGTGACAGTTTTACGGGTGGAGGAAGCCGGAGTACCCAGAGAGAACCACCGAGCAACGACGAGCCGCTGTCAGCTCTCCAACATCGTAACTCTGAACTCTGCACAGGCAGGGTTAGATTGGTTGAAGACATGCGCACCATCGACGTGCAGTACGCCTCAGTACACAGCGTCATCGTGCCCCCATGTAGGCAATCGGGGTGAAGTGTCTTGCCCAAGGACACAACATGGTTGCCGCAGGTGGGATTCGAACCGAGGACCTCTCGGCTTGCTGTCTGCACCTCTACCAACTGAGCCACCGTGCCCCCTGCTAAGTGAATTCATGGGGTAGAAAAATCGATTTTTTCAGTGTCCAGCCCTGGAGTTGCACATTAAAAATATTAATTGGACTACCCTCAAATAATGAATCTGGTCTCTTTCAATAACTGCCACTGAAGTAGAATGGAAGATACAAGGGTTCAAAGGGCTAAGGACACATATTTCTGTACAATGGCTAATTGCACCCACAACATGCAGATAAAGTCAAGTTTAGTCAATCGTTTATTCCCATGCTGCTCATTTCTGAGGACTTCCACCCCAAGCAATGATGACTGGATCCTATTTTATCAGTAACATAGAGCTAGTTTACTAAAGTAAACTAGCACTGCTTCACTTTCCAGAGGTTCCCACAGGCGAGGTGATGACAGACCCCACTTATGTGTAAAAATAAAGAACTGCACGTAGATCTTGTTTCAATTTATGTACCCATGCAACCTTGTGCATCTTTCCACTCCTCCCAACTCCACACCTCACATTCAGATTTTTTTCATTACTTGAAAAATTCATTTATTTGGAATTAATTTTTGATAACCTAGTGTCAGGATGGCCAACTTGTCATCATTATTTGATCAGTTTATTCTCATAACCTGCAGTCAGTACCCACTGACCATTTCCATGAAGCGGTTCTCTTTAAAAATATATTTGCATTCAAATTATCATGTCAAAGTGAAATCCTTACCATTATGCATCATACAGTATTCTGATTGCATCTGACCAGTTTCAAACATATTTCCCATGAAAGAAAGATATCCTGATCAACACCCAGGAGGAACATGAGAGGTGCAGACATACCCAAGTCGAGGAATGGTGCCAACTCAAGGGTTGGGCCTGTGTTAGGACGTACACCATTTCTCAACAGAAATCTCATGAGTGGAATGCGTAAAATGGATAACTTGTCTAAAAAGGCATATCATGCTGGACATCCAAGAAAGATTTCATTAAGATCTGTCTGCTAATATGGAAATTATACAAAAAAAAATATGTTTATCTGTCAACAGAAAAGAAGGCATAACTCTCAAGTGGTATGAGTGAGCCACATTATGTGATGTGCATCTGATGGCATGTCACGCTGGATAGCAAAGTAAAATTTCATTAAGGTCATTTTACTATCTGATGAGTTATGGACTTGAACAAGAAATATTATCAAGAAGTTAACCTTTTACCTAACCTTAACAGAAGACAACACTTGCAAAAAAAATTCCCAAATCATAGCTTATGATCCCTCAATGAAATGAGCACATTGGACTATGATTTTGAAGCAAAAAAATTTGAGACAAAATTTGAAAAAATAATAAAATTTGAAAAGCAATTGTGAATAGCACCGGAGTGCTGGGCTGTCACATTTGGTAAAAGGTTAAAAACTATTTCCATCAAACTCTAGTATTTATACACACAGTGACCAAAATAAATCATCTCAAAGATGAATATTAATAATTATCAGTACTTACAAGAAATAATTTTGACTTCTTTCGAACAGTCAATTCTCTGCTTGCAGAACTTCTAGTTGAAAGAGTAGATACTGTAGAAACATCTGCCAATCCACTATGATGATTCCTGGATAATTCTGTAGGCTTTTTACACTCGGCTGTCTTCACGGTTGTGATTGGTGAAACTAGAAAGAAAATGTTTAAAAAAGAGGACAATTAATGTGTTTTTGTTGTTGTTTTTTTATTGACATATCAATCAGAAGGAAAAAATTGTAAAATAAGTGGAATGTACACAATCCATTGCTAATTTACTTCCATTTCTGATAAGCCACTTGAACAAATACCCAGATAAACCTTTCAAAAAAGGGCTCTGATGAGAAAGAAATTAATATTAAATTAGGTGACTTCACCACTAAGTACAAATGAAAGTGTTAACCCATTACCCAATGCAGATGATATCAAAATTTATTATTTTAAATACCATTTTTTCTAAATTTTTCAAAAAATCTCAACAGAACCATATCATGTGACCTCTCATTGGAATAAGCTCGACGAGCTCGTTCCAACAAGGGGTCATATGATATGGTTTTGTTGAAATTATTTGGAAAATAATATTTTTTCAACTGCTGAATTTGCATATTATGCGGGCGGATGCTGGCGATTCGTTGGGTAAAGGGTTAATGACACTGTAGCTCAGCTTGACTTGGCAAGTTATAAATGAAATGGCAAAATTGAAGATCATTGGTACTAATGTTACTTGATGAAATTTCAACATAACAGCATTGTGTGTGCACAACATCAGAGCAATCCATGCATTTTTAAATGTAAGCACTAAGACTGGCTATTTATTTATTTATTGGGGTTTAAGGTCACATATTTCTGCACAATGGCTAATCATGACCATGACAGTTTTACGGGTGGAGGAAGCCTGAGTACCCAGAGATAACCATCGAGCAACTGTCAGCTCCCCAACATACTAACTCCGCACAAGCAGGGTTAGCATTGGTTGAAGACAGGTGCACCATCGACGTGCAGTAGAGCCTTAGTACACGACGTCACCGGGCCCCCAGATGAGCAACGGGGGTGAAGTGTCATGCCCAAGGACACAATGCGGTTGCCGCAGGTGGGATTCGAACTGAGGACCTATCGGCTTGTAGCCTGCACCTCTACCTACTGAGCCACCGCGCCCCGTAAGACTGGCTAAAGGAAGAATATTGATACACAAATGCAGTATGTTCAGAAGTTATTGTAAATGGCAACTTTTTTCACAGAAATGAATGTAAATCAATAGCTCTTATCTAAAGGTCTTGCCTAATGAGCACACGAAGTTCAAAAACAATCCTATGATAAATGTGGCCTGTAGGCCATGTCAAAGAATGTTGATGCACAAATACAATAAATTCAAAGATTGTTGCTAACAGCAACAGTTTTTGATGGAAATGAAAAAAAAAATCAATAGCTCCTATCTTTGTCACCCTGCATACGCATACAAAGTTTAAAAACAACCTGATAATGAATGTGACCTCAGAGGCATGCCGAAGGAAGATGATAATGCACAAATGCACTAAGTAGAAGGTCATTGCTTGTGGCAATAGGGTTTTTTTTATGGAAATTGATAAATATACCCTGCAGTGAGTGCAAAAGGGATAAGTTGATGCACAAATGCAGTTAGTTCAAAGGCTGGTGATAACGGCAATAATTTTTTATGGAAATGAAAGAAAGAAATAGCTCACATCTAGAGGTCATACCGAACACGCATACCAAGTTTCAAAGTGATCCGATCACAAATGTGCCCTGAAGGGTGTGTTAAAGGGAAATATTGAGGTCTGACTAAACTAAGTTCAAAGGTCACCGGCAACATTTTTTGACAGAAATGGAAGAAAATCAACAGTTCCCATACAGATGTCACCCCACACAAGCACACCAAGTTTGCAAGTGATCAAATCATAAATGTGCCCTGCAGGGTGTGTCAAATGGAAATATTGATGCTTAACTGCACTAAGTTTTTACTAAGTTCATCGAAGGTCATTGCCAGTGGCAACATTTTTTGATGGAAATTGAAGAAAAACAATAGCTCCCATCTAGAGGTAACCCCAAACAAGCGTACAAAGTTTCAAACTGATCTGATCATAAATGTGCCAAAGGAGTATATTGATGTCTGATTAAACTAAGTTTTAACATTTTTTGAAGGACAGAAATGGAAGAAAATCAACAGCTCCCATCTAGAAGTCACCCCAAGTATGCCAGGTTTCAAAGCAATCCGATCATAAATGTGCCTTGTAGGGTGTGCTAAAGGGAAATATTGGGATCTGACTAAACTAAGTTCTAAGAACGTTGGCCGTGGCAACATTTTTTGACGGAAATGAAAGAAAATCAATAGCTCCCATCCAGAGGTCACCCCAAACAAGCAATCCGATCATAAATGTGCCCTGTAGGGTGTGCCAAAGGGAAATATTGAGGCCTGACTAAACTAAGTTCTAAGAACGATGGCCGCAGTAACATTTTTTGACGGAAATTAAAGAAAATCGATAGCTCCCATCTAGAGGTCACCCCAAACAAGCATACCAAGTTTCACAGTGATCTGATCATAAATGCGACCTGTGAGATGTGCCAAAGTAAATTGTGGACGTTTGTACATACGTACATTCGTATGCCAACGGACGAGAAGTGATGGCAATAGCTCAGCTTGACTTTGTCAAGTTGAGCTAAAAAAACAGAGGTAAAGAAGAAGTTAAAATGCGGGCTCGATGGACTTGATTTGAACATACATATTTGAATCTGCCCTCAAAAGTGTGGTGCATACCAAATGTGAAGTTTCTTCCAGGAGGATCTGAAGATTTTTAAAGCATTTTCTTCCTACTGCACTGAAACCCATAGACTTGATTCTAACAAACTTGAATTGGACAACCCTAAGGATGTGGTATACCAAATATTAAAAGATTCTGACTGGTGGATCTGAGGAAGTATTGCTCTAAGTTAAAATTTGGGTTCCCATCAGAAGCCCAAACAAGAACTCAGGGACTTGATTTCAACATTTTTGACAAATTTGATTTGTGGTTCCCGAGAATTTTGTTTTTTTCATTTTTGAAAAGCACCCATTTTGAGTATTATTCCATCACCCCCAACACAACTCCCATATGGCACCCACGACACAACAAGGTGAGCTTTCTTGGACCAAATTGATCCTATTGGATTCTGAGGATGCTATCCACCAAATAATATGGGCATTTTAATTTTTTTTTTTTATTATTAATTGCTCCAGGGGGGGGGGGGGGGGGGGGGGGGGGGGGGGGTCAGGAAAAGTTTTGTATGGGTATAAATCAAGCACATGTCACCTAACACTATTGCATACCAAATTTAGTTCGAATTGGCCCACTTGTTCGTAAAATAGAAAATTTGGGCAGGGTACAAACTATTACCCCTGCTAGAAAGAGCCCAAATATTGCCCGAAAAAAGTTTCTCTTATAAAAAAAACAAACATATTTATATATAAAAATCCCAATAGGATCACCGATCCAAAGTCGAGTTGTGACACAACAAGAGTGGGTTTTATCAACCAGAAACCAGTTGGATACAATGTACTATGTGAAGGGTCACTGTGACCTTGATCTTTGACCTGGTGATTCCAAAATAAATAGGGCTCTTGCACCAATGACAGCCTACCTATGAAGTTTCATGAACGTAGGTGGAACCATTGTCAAAAGCACTTTTCAAGGGCTATGTCATTCATTTCCATTCTAAGAAACCAACTGTGACATGTTCTTTTTATAACCGCTCTCTGCACAGTGTATATTTCAAGAATGAGTGTGTGTCAGGTAATATTCAGGCCCATTTCTGTCCTTTTGGTTAAGTTTTGGAACTTCTTGCAAAGTTGTTGGGTTGTTTGTGGTAATTTGACATTCAAAATCGATTGTTCACAAACAATAATTCATGATTTATTATCAAATACCTCTGTTATTTTCATACAAAGTCAAGGTGAATCTTTGATATATTATCGCTTCCAGTAACTATCCTTTTGTGTGACACGATGAAATAAATGAAGCAGGCGGAGATGCAGACATTGATTGGAAAAACCAGTTTGCAAAACACAAGTCACCGCTCATTTGAATTGGATGCTCTCCATAGTATAGCAGCCTGTGTGTACAGTGAGCCACATGATAGTATGCAAATAGATCACATGCTGCCGTTTCAATTTTCTGATTGGTTAAAATTGACCTGTACATTATGATGAACGTCATCGTAATTTGTGTACTTGTGTTTTCTCTCGTTATCATGAACAAGAAAAGTAGTGTGCAGAGCACACAGGTGTATTATACGATTCGTGTTTTAAACTTTAATATGCTACAGCGAATTCCCGAATTTTTTTGTTATTTTGGGCACTCAAACGTGGCATTTTGAGGGGGATTTTTTTAGCAGAGTAGGTTGGGGTCCAGGATTCCAGGACTTTTCAAGGGGAGTGGTGGTAATTCAAGCACTATTCAAGGGGAAAAGTCAATTTAAGCACTTTTCAAGACAGGCATTGAAATTCAAGCAGTTTTCAAGACCGTACAGACCCTGTGTTTACGATTTATTATGTATTTATTATTTATTTATTTATTGGTGTTTAAGGTCACATACTTATGCACAATGGCTAATCGTGACCGTGACAGTTTTACGGGTGGAGGAAGCCGGAGTACCCGGAGAGAACCACCGAGCAACGACGAGCAGCTGTCAGCTCTCCAACATCGTAACGCTGAACTCTGCACCGCAGCACAGGGAGGGTTAGATTGGTTGAAGACATGCGCACCATCGACGTGCAGTACGCCTCAGTACACAGCGTCATCGTGCCCCCATGTAGGCAATCGGGGTGAAGTGTCTTGCCCAAGGACACAACGCGGTTGCCGCAGGTGGGATTCGAACCGAGGACCTCTCGGCTTGCAGCCTGCACCTCTACCAACTGAGCCACCACGCCCCCGATTTATTATGTTCAAGGGCACTGTGACCTTGGCCTTTGACCTAGTGAGTCCACAATAAATAGGGGTCTTCCACTCACCTAGGCAAACCTACCTATGAAGTTTCATGAATGTGGGTCAAACCATTATCAAGTTATCGTCCGGAAACCAACTGTTTACAGATTTACTATGTTGAAGGCCACTGTGACCTTGACCTTTCACCTAGCGAGTCCAAAATATACAGGGTTCTTCCTCTCACTGATGCCAACCTACATATGAAGTTTCATGAACGTGGGCAGAACCATTATCAGGTTATCATCCGGAAACCAATTGTTTTGATTTATTATGTTCAGGGTCACTGTGATCTTGACCTTTGACCTAGCGAGTCCAAAATAAATAGGGTTCTTCCTCTCACAAAGGCCAACCTACATATGAAGTTTCATGAATGTGGGTTGAACCGTAGTCAAGTTATCATCCGGAAACCAACTGTTTACAATTTACTGTATTCAAGGTCACTGTGACCTTCACCTTTGACCAAGCAAGTCCAAAATTAATAGGGTTCTTCCTCTCACCGATCCCAACCTACCTATGAAGTTTCATGAATGTGGGTTGAACCATTATCAAGTTATCATCCAGAAACCAATTGTTTACGCCAGCCTGCCATTCATCAAACTATAAGTCGAGTTTAACTTCATCACAACTCGACTAAAAATATTTACTACAGTTTAACTCCAAAGGGATTATTTTCAATTTTTGTATGACACTTGCCTACTGTGTACTATAGAAACGTGTTCCAACATACAGATAGTGGTCTTGCTGATGGAAGTTACAGTACCCAGGCAGTAGTTTCTGGTGAAGTCCTGGCTGCCTGAATAGACACCAGTGCTAAATCAAGTGTTACCTTATTATGAGGAAGCAAAAAACAAGTGAAGTCCTCAAGGTATTCACGGACATTTTTAGAATCTATGACAAGAATCAAATGAACATTTCGCAAGAATCAGTGTTGATTCTCATTGTTTCCCTTGCGAGATTTGATTCTGATTCTTGAGTGAATTTTAAGTCCTACTAAAAAGGTCGAAAAAAGGAAATTAGTCGACTCATTTTTTAGAATAATCTTGTAATCTTGTTTTTTTACATATAGGTGATCTCTAAAAATTAAAAAAAAAAAAAAAAAATCAATTATGGAATCAAGAGACCTGAGGAACACAAGGTCACAGCAATATTGGCAGTAGCCCAAGTTTCGGAATATTGACAAATTTCTATAAACTATTTATATAAGTTTACAGTATATTAAAACATTAAACAGGGAGCTCAGTGGTTACGGCATTTGAGTTCAAACTGAAAGGTCCAGGGTTCGAACCACGCCAGGGGTAATTGCATTCTGTCCTTAGACAAGGCACTCGACACCGATTGTCCATGTGGGGGCATGAAGACGCTGTGTACTAATGCATAGTGCACGTCGATGATGCACTTTCCTTCAACCAATGCTAACCCTGGAGTTGGTATGTTGGGGAGTCTGACATTTGCTTGCCATTGCCCAGTGGTTCTCTCTGGGTACTCCAGCTTCCTCCACCCATAAAACTGTCCAACACGAAGTGACCCTGGCTGTCAAAAGTGTTGGTAAACCACAATAAATAAATAAATAAACTAGAAAAACTGTGAGCACTGCTCACTAAATGATACCACCCACTCCCACCAAGAAACATTTTACAACAGTAAAAGTGTGTTTAATGTAGAGAGCACAAACACTGACACCCCCCCCCCCCCCCCCACCCCCTCCCCCCCAAATTGACAAGGCCTATTTTTCAATATGTGAAACTGTAAAAATGAAAATATCTGAAAACAAAATAGAAGGTACACATCTTCACTGTAAGTAAAAGAATGTTTGAAGGTTTCATTGAAATCCATTCACTAGTTTAAAAGAGGTCGCGGATAGCAAATGTCAACAAACCCCCACGCAAGCTTGAATTGACAAAGCCCATTTTTAAATATGGGAAACCCTAAAAATGAAAATATCTGAAAACAAAACAGGAGGTGCACATCTTCAATATATGTAAAAGAACGTCTGAAAGTTTCAATGAAATCAGTTCACTGGTTTAAGATGAGTTGTGGATAGCAGATCTGAACAGAATGTCAATTGAATTTGACAAAGTTCATTTTTCAATGTGGGATGTAGAAATGAAAATATCTGAAAACAAAATAGGAGGTGCACATCTTTAATGTATGTAAAAGAATGAGAGTTTCAATGGAATCCGTTCACTGGATTAAGAGGAGTTGTGGACAGTAGATGTGTACATCCCTAAAGCGTAACGGATGGACGGACTGAGAGATGGACATCGAAATATGAAAATATCTGAAAGAAAAATAGGAGGTGCACATCTTCAATGAATGTAAAAGAAAGTCTGAGAGTTCCAATGGAGTTTGCTCAATGGTTTAAGAGAAATAGCGGATAGCAGATCTATACTCCTCCCTACTAAAACCTGAATTAACAAAGACCATTTTTGAAAATGGGGAACTGCAAATATGAAAATATCTGAAAAGAAAATAGGAGGTACACATCTGCAATATATGTAAAAGATTGTCTGAAAGTTTCAATGAAATCTGTTCACTGGTTTAGGAGGAGTTGTGGATAGCAGATGTGTACTCCCCTAAAGCGTAACGGATGGACGGACGGATGGACAGACAGAGAGCCATACATACATACGGAGAGACATAGTGAACACTATATACCACCCACTTTTCAAAAAAAATAAATAAACAAGAGGCCCCACAGGGCCTGAAGCGCTCATCTTGAACAGAACACAATATAAACAGAGTCCAAGAATGAGTCTCACATTGAGCAATCCATCTTCATAGGATATACTGTCAATCCTTCTCAATGACACCTCAGTTTTTATTCAGGTTCGAGATATTCAGATTAGAGATACAAAATTCCTATTGAGAAAAAACTGTTTAAATGGAAAGGTACTGTTTAAATGGAAAGGTACTGTTCCCTGCAACAGGTTCCACAAAATATATAAATGTTAACATTGTGGGTTTTTAACAGGGCATTCTAATGTATCCTCTCTCTTTCCACACCAGCTATATTAAGCAGCCTAGTGTGGTCGGTTGAAAGGAAAAAAAACAAGAGGCCCCACAGGGTCTGAAGTGCTCACATTGAACAGAAGAACACAATATAAACAGAGTCCAAGAATGGTCTAAATTAAGCAATCCATCCCCATAGGATACACTGTCAATCCTGGATCCCCTCAGGAGTGACAAAAATAATCCGGGCATCATGCCTTTTCTTTAGTTGATCATAATGTAAAATGTAGAGCTCCCCTATGAAGCCCCTTGATACAACCTATGTAGATTAATCTTAGTTACACACATCTAGAGGGTATTGAATACAACATTTTTAATTCTTCAGCAATATGGCCAATTCTGGCTCCCATATGGAGCCCAAATATTAACCCAGGCTCTCAATTTGAACACAGTTGAATCTGACTTCCCTAGAGATGTTGTGTACCAAATATGAAAGCATTCTGACTGTTGGATATGAAGAAGAGAAATTTTAAAGAAATTTCTTCATATTGCAGTAAGTTAAAATTTGGGCTGCCATAGTGAGCCCAAATATTAACATATGGATCTGATTTGAACAAACTTAAATCTGACCCCCCTAGAGATGTTGTATACCAAATATGGAAGCATTCTGACTTGTGGATCTGAAGAAGATTTTTGAAGAAATTCCCTCATACTGTACCAAGTTAAATTTCAGATTCCTTTATGGAGCCCAAATATTAACCCAGGCACTCGAATTGAACAAACTTGAATCCGACCCCCCTAGAGATGTTGCATACCAAATATGAAAGCATTCTGACAAGTGGATCTGAAGAAGATTTTTTAAAACTATCCCCCATATTGAACAAAGTTAGAACTTGGGCTTCCGTAGGAAGCCCAAATATTAACCAAGGGACTTGGTTTGAACAATCTTGACTCTGACCCTCAAAAATGAAAGTGTCAATGACACTGTAGCTCAACTTGTTAACACATGTACAGTATTTGACACAGCAGTGACAAACATCTAGGTAATGACCTGATAACAAAGGTACATATAAAGTATAGTAACGGTCTGTACATAAATACTGACCGTAGCCTGTAACAAATGTATAGATAAAGTATTGTAAAGGTGGGCGACAGTTAGATGCTAAACTAGAAAAGAAATCTTTGAGTCCCAGATTGGGTCTGACTGAACCCCAAAATATTTGTTCTCATAGAACAGTGATAACAAAGGCACCCAAAAACACTCGTTCCTGTCCCAAGGTGATAACAAAGGTACCCAAAAAGTTTCGTGAAGATCAGTTCATAAATACGGCCTCTGGCCTGAGCTGTTTTGTAGTTGTGTACAAAAAACTGATTGGACCTAATTTCGGTACAAAATGGCCACTGGCAGCCATCTTGAATTTTGGATCTCACCCAGAAACACTCGTTCTCGTCCCAAGGTGATGACAAAGGTACCCAAAAATTTTTCGTGAAGATCAGTTCATAAATACAGACTCTAGCCCGAGCCGTATTGACATGTGCACTTACTGTGTATAAGTAGCACTGAATAAATCAAAGTTCATCTAATTTGCAGAATTTCTGCACAAGAAAAAAACCTGTATTATATGTGATGTATTCCATGTTACTAAACATTCATACAAAAATTTATTCAAATCGGAACTTTCATACAGAAGTTCTGTACAAATAACTGATTGCACTAACTAAAGCTGGTGGCCATCTTGAATTTCGGACCACACCCAAAAACACTCGTTCTCATCCTACGATTGCCCACATGGGGGCACGATGATGCCATGTACTAAGGTGTACTGCACGTCGATGGTGCGCATGTCTTCAACCAATCTAACCCTGCCTGTGCTGCAGTTCGGAGTTACGATTTTGGGGAGCTGGCAGCTGCTCGTCGTTGCTCGGTGGTTCTCTCCGGCTTCCTCCACTCGTAAAACTGTCATGGTCATGATTAGCCGTTGTGCATAAGTATGTGACCTTAAAACACCAATAAATAGATAACAAAGGTACTTAAGAAGTTTTGTAAAAATCGGTTTATAAATACGGCCTCTAGCCCGAGCCGTATTGAATTGTTGACGGATAAACGGACGACTGGCCATGGCATAACCACAAATTTGACTTACGTCAAAGTTGAGCTAACAATGATGTATACCAAACATTAAAAGATTCTGACCTGTGGTTCTGAAGAAGATTTTTAAAGAATATTCCCTATATTACCCTATGTTAAAAATTCAGGTTTCTGTATTGAGCCCAAATATGAACCAATGGGCTTTATTTTAACAAACTTGTATCTTGTAAACAATGACCTAAAAATATGTTGGGTTCTTCCTCTCATCATGCTCACCCCACATGCCAAGTTGGGTTTCAATTGAGAATGAAAATTTTTAATAATTATGGTCACCGTGACCTTGACCTTTGGCACAATGATCTCAAAATAAATATGGCACTTCCTCTCATCATGCCTAACCCACATGCCTAGTTTGGTTTAAGTAGGAAAACAACTCCGTCTACAGATGGATGGACAGACAGACAGAGCCACGGCTATATACCCCCCCCCCCCCCCTCCCCAAATTTAAATTTCAGGGGGATTATTATAATCCCTGATGGGTGGAGGTGTGAAATGGGAAAATTTCACCAGAGGGCAAGATATTTAGGCCAGACACGAGGCTTGCCGAGCATCTGGACCAAATATCTTGTCCCGAGGGTGAGATTTCCCCCATCTCGCCCCCACATGCATCAGGGATAATTTTTCTCCTCCCCCGCCCCCTCCCCACCAAAACAGACTGTCGTCATCAAAAGTAATTCAGAGTCACACATAGCTATAACGAACAATTTTGTTGTCCATTTCTGAAAAAAACTTCTAGCTCATCGGAAAGAGAGCACAAAAGTCAGTACATACCTTAGGTAAACACCGCAAAAATAAATCACAACGCCGGCAAGACAGGGGTTAAAGATTTGTAGCGAAATGAACAATGACACATTCTGATGATGTCATATTATGAATTCTGCAACGTATTTGCATAACTTTTCGACAGGAATTTCGCGCAACTCGCTCCACTCATAATGGCGTTCATACAAAAATTCAAATAAAAGCATGAATTGTCCTTTGGTCTGTGTTTTTATTTCTATTTTCTTTGACAAACATTCATCAACTATTTCCGAAACGTGACACCATGTTTTTTTTACAGAAGAACATGCGATGATTGAATTGTCCTGCGCTCATTAAATACGCTAATAAGTCAATATAGGTTTGTCACATGGGTGGGGTGAGATAGCCGCCATGCGGGTGGGGCGAGACAGGCATATCTCTCCCAGCTGTCTCACATGACTATATATTTATCTCAGTACCTTAGTGGTGGGAGAAAAAAATGCCTCAACCAGCCCTGGCATTTTCAGGAGAGCGATTTATTCGCTCACCTACACCTCGCCTTAAAAAAATTAGGGAGGGCGAAAAATAGCCCTTCTGGCCTTTGAGAATAATGATTACCATAACAGCCTATTCCTAAAACCCCCCATCTTTCAGATCTCTGCTATGTTATTAGTCTCTGTAAGATGGCTACACTACCCTTCCCACACCTCCAGGCCTCTGCAGAGGCCCGGTGGTCTGGGAAGGGCACAGTAGCTGTCTCACGGAGACTACCTTGTGAGCAACGCCAAATAAAATATACAAAACCCACTAGGCAGAATTCTTTAATAGTAAAACTTCATTTTGCCACTTTTACATTTTGTAAGCTTTAGGAGAGCTAATCGCTCCCCTAAGCCATGCAAGGAGAGCAATTTTTAGCCCCCAGCATTTTTAAGAATGCCAGGCCTGCTCAACCGAAAATAAATAGTACTCAAAAGTGTCGGAAGTGACAAAAGTTGACAAAAATTATGATAACAATGAGAATAGTTTATAAAGTAGATAAAAATATATATGATACAACTATCTAAATGTCTCATTTTTTAAAGCATTCCTACATAAGATAAAGCCATTACCTAAATATCCTTTTCAAGAACTTTCCCCAAAGACAGTCCACCTTTTAAGCTCAAGGGCAAAGTAATTGAATTTCAAAATTTAAAAAAAATATGCACCCCTGAGTTTGAGGAAAAAATAATTTGCAATATAAGGGTTTAGCTATGTGGTGATGATCCTTAACCCACAACATAAAAGCCCCCAAGGCTATTAGATTTTAAGGATATGTCTTCAGAACAAACTCTTTAAAACTGGGCAAGTCAGAAAGTCCATGTTAAACACAAGTCAAGTGCAGAAAAAGGTCAATTCATTATTTATTTATTTATTGGTGTTTAAGGTCACATATTTATGCACAATGGCTAATCATGACCGCGACAGTTTTACGGGTTTTACGGGTGGAGGAAGCCGGAGTACCCGGAGAGAACCACCGAGCAACGACGAGCAGCTGCCAGCTCCCCAACATCGTAATTCCGCACTGCAGCGCAGGCAGGGTTAGATTGGTTGAAGACATGCGCACCATCGACGTGCAGTACGCCATAGTACACGGCGTCATCGTGCCCCCATGCAGGCAATGGAGATGAAGTGTCTTGCCCAAGGACACAACGCGGTTGCCGCAGGTGGGATTCGAACCGAGGACCTCTCGGCTTGCAGCCTGCACCTCTACCAACTGAGCCACCACGCTCCCAGAAAAAGGTCAAATGTCAAACTGAAGTCTGAAACCTGGGTTCCAAATTAAGTTTTCAAATTAGTCACAATTTACCAGAAATTAAATGGTACATTGCATACAATTTTACAATTACCAAAATTTAACTAAATCTCAGAGCTTAGCACTGAGAAAAGAATCATACAGACATCTGAAATCAGTGTATATTTGTATATTGCTATGTACAGAAGAATTTCGATTTTTGTATGACATGAACATACCATTAGAAGATGATGCTGTTTGGGCCTGACCAACAGCAGCAAGCGGAGATACCCTCATGATGGGCTTCAGACTACTTGAAACCGAGGTTCCTGAAGGTAGTTGTACAATGGGAGTTGTCTTGGTACTTGATGTTACTGACACAACGTTCACTGTACCCTGGGTTGTTCCTGCTATCGTTGTTATTGGTGGAGGACCATTCACTGAAACAAACATAAGTAAAGTAGCTAAAAATAAACTCTCAAAAAAAAAAAGAAAATGCATTATTATATAAATTATTCTAATGAGGGGTCATAACCTATATTTTAGAGACAAAAAATAATGAAAATTAATTGGTGAGTTTTGGGAATAGCACTGGCCGTTTTTGGCCGTTATGTTAAGTAAAGGGTTACATAATATAATAATTGTTAATAATGAAAAGTAATAAACAGAGTAATCGCTTAACTAGACTGGTTACGTGAAATAATTCATTCGAGGCGAGGGACCATATTGTAAAACACTTGTGCGCATTCGCACACTAGTGTTTGTACAATGTCCCTCACCTCTCATGAATTATTTCACATAACCAGTCCAGTCAAGCAATTACTCTCTATGTAACTGTTGATACACAGAAAATGACAAAGAAAGAAAATTTGTTGTTGGCAGTAACAAAGTAATGACAGATGTACACACCACTTAAGAAACAGACAAATGCACACACACAGAGACCAACACCATTAACCTCCTAATGCAAACTCAACACAAAAATTGGTTCACAGAAATATTTTTTCCTTCAAATTTGTGAGGGTTTTATTTTCAATTTTACTTTTTCTCTTTTTTTATGAATGAGCAAGGATTGAGAGGCTTTCTGCCATTTTTTCACACACACAATATACAGAAAGTGCATAATTATACAAATTAACTCATTTGATTTCAACTCTCAAGAACTACCGTATTTACTCTATGTATTGGGACAGTTAAAAACAATTTTTCACAGATGTCCCAATTCTTAGATGAAAGTGTCAATGACACTGTAGCTCAACCTGACAAACTTGAACTTGGTAAGTTATAAATGAAATGGCAAAATTGAATATCATCAGTACCAATGTTATTTGATGAAATTTCAACATAACAGCATTGTGTGTGCACAACGTCAGAGTAATCTAGAGGTCAAACGAACACACATACCAAGTTTCAAAGTGATCCGATCATAAATGTGCCCTGAAGGGTGTGTTAAAGGGAAATATTGAGGCCTGACTAAACTAAGTTCAAAGGTAAGTGGCAACATTTTTTGACAGAAATGGAAGAAAATCGACAGCTCCCATATAGATGTCACCCCACACAAGCACACCAAGTTTGCAAGCGATCCAATCATAAATGTGCCCTGCAGGGTGTGTTAAAGAGAAATATTGATGCTTAACTGCACTAAGTTTTTACTAAGTTCATCGAAGGTCATTGCAACATTTTTTGACGGAAATCGAAGAAAATCGATAGCTCCCATCTAGAGGAAACCCCAAACAAGCATCCAAAGTTTCAAACCGATCTGATCATAAATGTGCCCTGTAGGGCATGCCAAAGGAATATATTGATACCTGTCTAAACTAAGTTCAAAGATCGTTGCCAGCGGCAACATTTTTTGACGGGCGGAAATGGAAGAAAATCGATAGCTCCCATCTAGAGGTCACCCCCAACAAGCATTCCAGATTTCAAACCAATCCGATCATAAATGTGCCCTGTAGGGTGTGCCAAAGGGAAATATTGAGGTCTGACTAAACAAAGAACGTTGGCCGCAGGAACATTTTTTGACGGAAATTGAGGAAAATCGATAGCTCCCATCTAGAGGTCACCCCAAACAAGCATACCAAGTTTCATAGCGATCCAATCATAAATGTGCCCTGTAGGGTGTGCCAAAGGGAAATATTGAGGTTTGACTAAACTAAGTTCTACAAACGTTGGCCACGGCAACATTTTTGACGGAAATTGAAGAAAATTGATAGTTCCCATCTGGAGGTCACCCCAAACAAGCATACCAAGTTTCAAAGCGATCCAATCATAAATGTGCCCTGTAGGGTGTGCCAAAGGGAAATATTGAGGTTTGACTAAACTAAGTTCTAAGAACGTTGGCCGCGGCAACATTTTTTGACGGAAATTGAAGAAAATCGATAGCTCCCATCTTGAGGTCACCCCAAACAAGCATGCCAAGTTTCAAAGCGATCTGATCATAAATGCAACCTGTGAGGTGTGCCAAAGGAAACTGTGGACGTACGTACTAACATACTAATGTGCGTACGTACACAGACAGAGGAGAAGTGATGGCAATAGCTCAGCTTGACTTTGTCAAGTTGAGCTAAAAATGGAAAAAAACACACCCTGGTCTTGTTTTGATGCTGAATAAAGTTGTGTGTGATTCGTTTTCCATCACTATTACGAAAATCCCCATCCATTTTTTTTTATATTTTCATTTTTTTGGCTTCCAAAACATAGCTTATGACCCCCTCATTGGAATGTGCGCATTGCGCTCGTTCCAATGAGGGGTCATAAGGTATGTTTTGAAAGTAAAAAAAATGAAAATTTTTCATTACACTAGAATTTTTTTTCAAGTGTCGTCTGCTACTAGCGTTAGGTAAAAGGTTGAAGACTGTCACAATGTCTGGGGAAGATTTCAAATTACATTCTAAGTGGGTTGACAGTCGTTTCTTGGCAAGTCTTGCGAAGATTTGCTTAGGGACCCAATTTGAACAAACTTGAATCTGACCCCCCTCGAGATGATATATACTAAATGTTAAAGGATTCTGACTGGTGGATCTGAAGAAGATTTTTAAAGAAATTTTCTCATATTGCACTAAGTTAAAATTCGGACTCCCACAGGGAACCCAAATATTAACTAAGGAACTCGATTTGAACTTGAATCTGCCTGCCCCCAAGAGATAATGCATACCAAATATGAGCGGATTCTGACTGGTGGATCTGAAGGAAAAGATTTTTCAAGAAATTTCCTCATATTGCACTAATTTAAAATTCAGGCACTCATAGGGAGCCCAAATATTAACTCAGGAACTTGATTTGAACAAACTTGAATCTGTCCCCCCTAGAGATGTTATTTACCAAATAGAGGATTCTGACCAGTAAATCTGATGAAGATTTTTAAAGAATATTCCACACATTGCACCAAGTTAAAATTTGGGCTCCAATAGGGAGCCCAAATATTAACCCAAGGACTCAATTTGAACAAACTTGAATCTGGCCCCCCAAGAGATGATGTATACCAAATATGAAAAGATTCTAACCTCTGGATCTGAAGAAGATTTTTAAAGAAGTTTCGTCATACTGCACTAAGTTAAACTTCGGGCTCCCATAGGGAGTCCAAATATTAACTCAGCGACTTGATTTGAACAAACTTGAATCTGTTGTTGACCAAATATGAAAAGATTCCGACTGGTGGATCTGAAAAAGAAGATTTTTAAAGAAATTTCCTCATATTGCACTAAGTTAAAATTCAGGCTCCCATAGAGAGCCCAATAATAACCGAGGAACTCGATTTGAACTTGAAGCTGGCCCCCTTAGAGATAATGTACCAAATATGAGAGGATTCTGACTGGTGGATCTGAAATTTCCTTATACTGCTTTAAGTTAAAATTCGTGCTCCCATAGGAGCCCAAATATTAATCCAGGTACTCGATTTGAACGAACTTGAATCTTATCCCCTGTTGTATACCAAATATGAAAAGATTCAGGCCATTGGATCTGAAGATTATTTTTTTTGTATTTTATGGGTGCTATCAGAGTTATGCCACTTGTGGTGCCCCCTGTGGGCGTGTCAACTCTATTTGAACAAACTTGAATAGACATATGATAAGGAAGATGCACACCAGATTTGGTTTAATTTGGTCCGAGAGTTTGTGAGGAGTATATAATGCAAAGTTTACGCCGGACGGACGAAGGACAGAAAGTGATTAGTAAAGCTCCCCTTCAGCTTCGTTGGGGTGAGCTAAAAAAAAATGGGGGTATAATTGTTATCTTATACTACAATGTGAAATTGTAACCCTTGAAACATGCTTGTGTGCATTCCATTGGTATTTATGTATGACCACGGTCATAACACAATCAACAGAAAATCAATTGGTCATGGAAAACTGGTCTAAAGACAAATTAAAGGTCTTGGCCAATTTGGTACAAAATATTAAAGAGAAAATAAATATTCATTGCGGTTATTTTAGAAGACACAGATTTCTACCACTAGTATTACAAGAAGGACGCCAATGCCCTATAGCTCACCAACATTCCTCTTTGATAGTAACTTTGGCAAACACAAGAACTGTATCAAACAGGCTCATAACATGTGACAAAGCTTACCTAAACACAACCTCTTAAAAGTAAAACACAGGAACTGACATAAACACTAAGTTAAGCATGAGCTAAACAGAAAACTAAACACAACTAAAAATGTCAAAAAAAATGTTTAAAATAAAGGGTATGAGGGGTTAATCATGGAACAATGATACTGAGGAACATGTATGATGAATATAAGTGCCATGGGAAGAGAAGAACCACAGCAGCTGACCTAAACACTAAGTTAAACATGAAATTCCGAGCTAAACAGAAAACTAAACGCAACTAAAAATTTCAAGAAAAATGTTTAAAATGCAGGGTATGAGGGGTTAATCATGGAACAATGATACTGAGGAACATGTATGATGAATATAAGTGCCATGGGAAGAGAAGGAGCACAGCAGCTGACCTAAACACTTAGTTAAACATGAAATTCCGAGCTAAACATAAAACTAAACGCAACTAAAAATGTCAAGAAAAATGTCTAAAATGTAGGGTATGAGGGGTTAAATTAGGGTAAAATGATAATAATCATCATATAACAGCATTATAAAAGCCATGATATGGAAATAGGGCGAATAAGTGACCTAAACAGAAACTTTTAACATTATTGGACACGTACGCTGACGTCGACCGATCGAGCCATTCCATAAGCTCACACAACTAAAGTTGGTGAGCTAATAAACTGGACAAAAGTGGTTCTGTATCAAGACTGATGACTTACATATCTTGGTACGTTTTTGACATAATATGAGTCATCTGAGCTTGAATACAATTTTCTGGAACAATTATTGTCATCTGAATTGCCAAAATTTGCAGCTCAGCAAACAAAAACAGTGATCTTGAAAGCTGATTTTAACAATACTTATAGCCACAGCAATTTGAAAGCACTGCTAATATGCTTCTCTTGCAGCTCTGGTTGTGAAGTAATTTCTTTGTTTACAAAAGATTTCCGTGCCACTAGCAGTGTTAAAAAGCCAAAATGTGCCTACCTACAACCAATCAAACTTTGATAACATTGTGGATTTCATCTTGTGATTGGCTTTGATGATGTTAATTACAATGCTACATGAATCTTTGATCTAGTATGGTTTGTCGGCTGACATCATTGATAATACAGACAAACTGTTTTCCCCAAGGCACCAAACAGCCCCAAATATTTTACCCCATAGAGGAATCTCTGTATATACATCAATCAAAAATACACAAAGTTTTCGAGTCTCCCAGTTTTGGAAGATGCTACAAGGCAACTTCCAATGAGCGGGTTAAATTTCAGCCTCAAGGCTGCATGTTGAAAGTTAAAAAATTTATAGTAATTTATATATTTTTTATACTTACCAATGACCCAGACTTAGCTGGTGCTAACTCCACAAAAACCAGGGCCAAACACAAATTTTGCCCCCCAATCCCCAAAATTTGCATCCAAAACAAAAAGAAATCATGTCCTAAAGGACCTCCATAGTACGACTCTACTGCGCATGCGCAGTGACGCAGTCGTCCCGAAATTGGCGCCAAATATCATTCTTACTGGCAGTGCCTGGTCAGCGCTATGTACTCAGCGGGGAGGCAAGAGTTCCCAACTCAGGGAGGGCCATCCCCGTCTGGGTCATTGGTAAGTATAAAAAATATATAAATTACTATAAATTTTTTAACATTTTTATACTGTACCAATGACCCAGACTTAGCTGAATAGTAAACAGGCTGGAGGGCCTAGGACATAGAGGAAAATCCAATAAGCTCAATTATAAGATAAAGAGGTAACCCCTTAAGGAGAAAAGGAGTATTAGGCTTTACATGTATCTTTCTTATTTAATATTTAAATTAGAAAGATACACTACCCTTAATAATTGAGCACAATAACATTCATGTTCTCTATTAACATCCAGTATAACCTTTATACTAATTATTTTTAAAACAAGCCAATAAATAAAGTAGTCCAGAGAATTGAGACTCTTTATAATCATTTAAAAGTGTCCGAGTATTGTATATTAAAGCCCGTTTGACACTTGACATATACAAATGCTTCACACCGAGCTACACTTTAAAAATAAGACATGAATGAAATTAAACATTAATATTACACTTTAAAACCATCCCGGAAGCGACTCAGAAATACTGTCTTGGAGGAGGCATTCCCTTGCTTTTCACTATAAAGCAGGTGACCTAAGGGAACACCCGCCCCCCCCCCCCCCCCCCCCCTTCCCCTTGCCCTGGGTCAAATAGCCCAGAGCGAAGAGGGCAGCCGGACGGAGTCACTGCCGGAACAGAAAGCCTGCATAACTATAGTTGCAACTGTTTAGTGGACGACATTCTGAGCAACAGATAACGGACCTAAACAATGCAGGTCTCCAGAAATGGACTCAATATTTCTGAGATAAAAATTAGTAAATGTGGATGGCTGAGACCAATAAGCAGCCTTCATTAAATCTGTAATAGCAACACTATTAGCATAAGCCCAGGAAGTAGAAAGAGCTCTTACTTCATGAGCAGAAATCTTAAGCACAGACTGCTGAGAAGAAGATAAATCTTCATACGCAGTACGGATAGTTAACTGAATCCATCTAGCAATAGAATGGACTGAAATGTCCTTTCTATTAGGCATCAAAGACAGAAAGAAACGTTTCCGTCCCTTTCTGATGAACTGAGATCTCTGTTTATAGATACGTAGTGCTCTAACAGGACAGAGTAAAGGCCTACGCCCGTCTGAAGACGGAAGAGCCTTAATAACAATAGGTTCCGGATATTTATTAGGAGCCTGATTCTTAGCTAAAAAACCGACATTAGTAGTGAAGGTGATAGTGTTCCCAACACTACGATAATGAGAATCATCCACCGATAGTGCATGAAGCTCACTGACTCTTCTGGCAGAAGAGAAAGCTAAGAGAAAAGCTGTCTTATAAGATAAGAATTTGAAATCTACTGTCCCAAGAGGTTCAAATGGCTTTTCCTTCAATTTAAGGAGAACCCATGCTAAATTCCACTTAGGAATTAATCTAAGAGTTCTGGGTCTATTTATCGAAAAGTTTCTAACCAATTTCGATAAAGAGACATTAGATCCAATTTGTAAACTATCATGATGTGCATAGGTATCAGATAACATAGATCTATAACCCTTTATAGTAACAGGTTGCAGTTTGATTTCGTCAAACAAGTATACTAGAAAGTTAGCAATGTCTGGTATAGAGGGATCAAATATATCAACAGAATGATCCCTACACCAACGACGGAAAACCTTCCACTTAGCCGCATAGTTTAGCGAAGAGGAGGTCCTCCTACAGTTAGAAATCGCGTCCACTGCTCGTCCTGTAAAGTGCTTGCCATGCAAGAAGGACCGCACAACGGAAAAACGTGAAGGTTGAGACCTTGCGGGTTGTGATGCAGTTGGCGCGATTTCCCCTGCCAAAGAAGATCCTCTCGTGGAGGGAGCTTCCGCGGTAGGTCCCACAACAGACACCTGAGTAGATTTATCCACGGTCTCTGTGGCGACAGAGATGCTACCAACAGAATCTTGCATTGAGATTGTTTTATCTTTAGCAATACTTGTTGAATTAACGGCGCTGGAGGATACGCATATCCTATCATTCCGTCCCAAGGGATCGATAGAGCGTCTACTGCAAATGCTCTTGGATCCAGACACGGGGACACATACGTCTGCAACTGATTGTTGAGATGTGTCGCAAATAAGTCTATCATTGGCCGTTCCCATTGGTAGCAAATCTGATTGAATACTTGTTTGTTGAGAGTCCACTCCGATGGCAACAAGCGACCCTTTCGTGAAAGGGAGTCTGCTAGCACATTCAGACGACCCGGTATGTGACGGACCGAAAGAAGAACGTGATGTTCCAACGCAAACAGAAGGATTCTTTCCGTTAGATTGAACAACGGAACTGAATGAGTGCCTCCCTGATTCCGTATATACGCCACTACAGTCGTATTGTCGGATAGGATTTGGACATGAGCATCGTGAATAATGTCCATCCAGTGACGTAACGCAAGCCAAATTGACATCATTTCCTTGATGTTTATGTGCTTGCACAGGAATTGCGGATCCCAAAGACCCTGGCATCTCGAATCCGTTGGGATTAATGATGCACCCCAACCTGTTTGACTGGCATCCGTCATAATGGTAAAACTCGGATCCGGCAACTGCAGCGGAACTCCTTGAGTTAACCACTGAATGTTTGCCCAAGTCTGAATCTCTTGTTTCACTTGATCTGACAAGAGAACGTCTACATCGAGCGAATGAATTTTCACACTCCAATTCTGAGTCAGGAAAATTTGAAGAGGCCGTGTGCGTAGCCGTCCCATCGGAATGAGATCCGCGGCGGCTCCGCACAGACCTATCAGTCTCATAAATTCTCTCGCTGTGACTTTGTCTGTATTTAGACAATAGCGAGCGTAACAACTGACTAATTTCGCTCTGGTTAACGGCAGACGAACGAGATTGTTGTGCGTCTCGAAGCTCATTCCCAGATGAGTGAATGACTTGGACGGCACCAGATCCGACTTCTCCTCGTTTACTATGAAACCGAGACGTCGGAGCAATAGAAGAAGATTCTGAACATCGTTCTGAAGCGTTAACTCGTTGCCGTACCTCTGAAGAATGTCGTCCAGGTAGGCCGACGTTACCGCAGACGAATGAGCTCGGAAGTAGATCATTACCGAGTTCATTACCCGAGTGAAAGCCCAGGGTGCTAGATTCAATCCGAAGCACATGGCCCGGAACTGATACACCACTCCTAGGACTGCGAAGCGTAGATACTTTCGGAATGTCGGATGTACCATGACGTGAAAGTACGCATCTTTGAGATCTATGCTCGTTGCATAATCGTTCACCCGAATACTCGCTCTGACCGATCGAATCGTCTCCATATAAAACTTCGGAGCGACGATCAGCTTGTTTATCCAGCTCAAATCTATGACTGGACGGAACGAGCCGTCTGGTTTCGGAACCAGAAACAGATGGCTGTAGAATCCCAGCGATTCCTGGTTTTCTACGACCTCTACCGCGTTCTTCATTAAAAGAGACTGCACCTCTGATAGCAGAGCGTCTCTTTTCTGAGGGTTTGACGGAAGATGAGTCCACTTTGGACTTCGAGTTAAAGGAGGCTTTCGTTTGAAGGATATCTTTAGACCTTCCGAAGTCACTCCTCTCACCCACGGGTCGTCCGTAATCGACGCCCACTCTTGAGAAAAACTCGACAACCTTCCGCCAACCGGAACGCGATAGAGGTTTGAGCCATCACCTCCTGGATCTGCGAGGCCTGCGGTAGGAGAAACCACGTCTTCCACGACCCGCACCTCGCCTCGTCGACCTCGGGGCGTCCGACCGATTGTCCCGGCCTGAAGGACGTCCCGAACGAGAGTCGCTATCCTGACGGTCTCTCGAATAAGAGCTAGAGGACGCACCGGAACCTCTATAGGCACCTCTCTTGGGCGGATAAGACCCAGAAGTGCCCGCCTTATTCGTGTCTGCTGTATCCGACCTTTTAGGAGCGGATCTGAACAACAGAGAATCACTAGCTTTCTTTTTAATATTATCATAAATAGCGGAAAGCTTGCCGTCAAAGAGAAGATCTCCTGAGACCGAAGCGACTCTAAGAGAGTTCTTCACCTTAGAATCCACTAGTGTGGATGTAGACAGGGCTGCGTCACGTCTAACCAACTCCAAATTTGCCACTGAAAGGGCGGAGTTACACGTGGAATAAGCTACTGCCCTTGAAAGAAGTCTTAAGGAGGATTGTATATCCTGAAACTCTTCCCCTTGAAGACGCAGTGATAACGCCTTCGTAAGGTGATCTGCGTAAGATAAGGCATCTAAATTGGCTCTGTTAGACGCAATAGCTGTTTCCAACACTGCGGTTGGAATAGAAGCTGACGACGGTAATGATAGCTCTAAGTCTTCCGCCTCGTCGTCCATACGCAGAGGAACTCTCGGTATACCCTGACCTGCCGTGTCGAATTTATTCCTTGCATTAATGAAAGGCAGGTTGAGAGTATTTGCGGACAAGAAGCCTGCTTTCCCTGTCCTGGAAGCAAGTTTAAAAATAGCGTCGTTCAATAATTCAAATGTTCTTGCAACATTATTGGACTGCGACGGAAACTCGGGAGCGATGTCCCTGAACCGCTCGAAAAAATCAGAGTCCAATGACGCTATAATTCTCCTGTCCGGAAGCGCAGCAGTCTGGCCCGACGGAACAACTTGAGGAAGAAAGTGCCGGATGAAGTCTACGGCAGCTTTGTGTTGTTCCGAAAGGGATAGCTCCAATTCATCCGTATCCCTTTCACCATCCGGTCGGACCTCCCGATGTTCCCGGTCGTCCGCCCCCGATGCTTCGGCGGAGCGTACCGACCCAGCGCCGTCGGATAATTCTCGATCCGACACCGTCTCTGTCGGCTGCTGGGATAAGCTGTGCTATCTGCACTAGAATGTCCGACGTCGAGACCTGCGGAGGAGCGGTCTTTCGCTGCTTTGCCGAGGGCAGCTCCGCATCAGATGGCTCCCGCATACTTTTCCTATGCGAACGTCCGGAGTCCATCGGTCTCGAATCCCTGGCTGCCGGATGGTGTGACCTGGTCGCCGAATAATCCTTCATCGGCGAAGCTGGCAAAATATCGGAGGTCACGCAGCCAAGGTGCGGTCGTGTGCGCCGGCGAGAAGAGGAAGCCTTAACAGTCTCTGCGGACTGCTTATACAACGGAGCGTCCCGAGCGACGGACGTATGCTCCGCTAAAGACACATTTTGTACCACAACATCTGGTCCCAGATGTTGTTGTACGAGAGAGGGGCCTCTCTCGCTCGCGGCCCGGCTGGACCTGGACGAGCTAGGAATCGGACTAAAAGGCTTCCTCCGTTCTCGTTCACTATCCGCCGTCACTGGGTGTGCATCTATTATTTTTATAGTGCTCGCATCACCCAAAATTTCCTCTTGGACCGCATCGGACGAACCCGGCTGCCGAACCATTCGGTGAATGGACGCTACACCGGGCGAGCTAGCGGACGACATTTGTCTAATCTCCATGAGCACTTTTGCCGCTAGCTCTGTATTTAATTGTGACGACGGACGCACACTTGAAGAAGATAACATGGAAACATCACCCTGTTCTGGTTCCTCTGAAATAGAAACTGAGAGAGTAGAGTGACCTTGTGGAGAAAGAGCCGGCATCGCTCTTTCTCCAGAAACAACATATCGTGACACACGTTTCCAATGTTTCTCATCCCAATGTTCACATACAGGACAGGGATTAATGCGAGAACACTGACTACAATTAATGCAATAATCATGAAAGTCAGAGGAAGATTTCTTCCTATTACAATTTGAACAAGTTCCCTTCATTGTGAAAGAACAACAATAAGTCCTAGTTACTCGCAAAAACCCCTGACACAAAGATACATAATAACATGATCCATTAATAAATGAAAAAACAATTGCAAAACAAAATAATTTTGAAAAAATATTTTTTCAGAGAAGCCCAAGTTGCTGAAAAGTAACGTTGAGCCCCGATGGATCCGATGGCAAAGTGTGGTCAAAAATTTTAAAATTATATAAAATAATTAATGAGACACTTTCGGATAATATAAATGTATCTTATAATGAGATAAACTACCTCAAAGGCAAACAGCCCCCCTCAAAAAAGGCTGTTGCCAATGAAAACAAACAGTGTAAACACAGAAGAAAACATGACTCCAGGCACTGAAAAAACTGGCCCGGAATCAGTCATCAATTACACTCTATCTGATGCAAAACAGAGACTCCCAGGGGAGAATCTGCAGAACATCAGATAGAAGATGCAGAACACAAACGTTATACACCCATGGGTGAAAACGTAACTATGGGGAAAATAACAGAAAACATTCTGTAACCAAGCAACTCTCCCAGGGAATTTTTAGAAATGAAACTTCTCAAAAATATGCCAAAAGCATGGGAGAATTGCAAGGGGGGACTTTAGAAGGTTAGGGGAGAGGAAACACTGAATAAGCAGTGCAACAATTAGCAAGAATGACAACAAGAGGCGTTTGCCTCGAAAATAGGCAACTTAACATAATTTCAACAAAAAATTTTAAGTACAGCCCTGATTATTTTTTGCCACTTCTTTTTTCCTCTCCTCCTTCTATCCTCCTTAGAATCACATTTTCTCCAAGAATTACGTGTCTGGCATCCTTTAAACTGAGATTTACAAGCACAAAGATCAGTGAGATGTTGACTGATGAAGGGCCAAACAGAGAATGATATTTGGCGCCAATTTCGGGACGACTGCGTCACTGCGCATGCGCAGTAGAGTCGTACTATGGAGGTCCTTTAGGACATGATTTCTTTTTGTTTTGGATGCAAATTTTGGGGATTGGGGGGCAAAATTTGTGTTTGGCCCTGGTTTTTGTGGAGTTAGCACCAGCTAAGTCTGGGTCATTGGTACAGTATAAAAATATACTGATTGGTCTACCCTCAAATAATGAATATGGACTTTTCTAATTACTGCATTTGAACAGACATGGAAGATACCAACAGGGTTCAAAAGGTTAAAATTCAAGGACTTTTCCAAGATGGAATGTCAAATAACAATTACTCTTCACGGAAAAATAGTCGAGAAGTTTTCAATACAAAAGTTCCATTCAAGGATCAAGATACTGATATCTAAAATATCGTGTTAATTCAATTATTTCCTTCAAAGGATAGATATTTAAATATGTATGTCCAATTATCAATTAGGGACGAGTGTTAATAAGCCATGCTGCCAATTTTAGGGAGGGTTTGCACCTCCCATGCATTGGTGACTGGGTCCTATTTTTCCAGTAAAACAGAGCCTGTTTACTGACAGGCATGTGAAATTGTAACCTTGAAATATGTTTGTGCATATTCCACTTGAAATATGTTTGTGCATATTCCAAAGGTATTTATGTATGACCAGGGTCACAACACAATCAACAGAAAATCAACTGGTCTTGGTAAACTGGTCTAAAGAAAAATTATGAAAAGTCTTGGCCAATTTGGTACAAAATATTAAAGAGAAAATAAATATTCACTGTGGTTATTTTAGGAGACACAGATTTCTACCACTAGTATTATAAACTCGACAAAAGTGGTTCTGTATCAAGACTGATGACTTACATATCTTGGTACGTTTTTGACATAATATGAGTCATCTGAGCTTGAATAAAATTTTCTAGAAAAATTATTGTCATCTGAATTGCCAAAATTTGCAGCACAGCAAACAAAGACAGTGATCTTGAAAGCTGATTTTAACAATACTTATAGCCACAGCAATTTGAAAGCATTGCTAATAAGCATCTCTTGCAGTTCTGGTTGTGAAGTAGTTTCTTTGTTGTTTATAAAAGATTTTTGTCACGAGTAGTGTTAAAAAGCCAAAATGTGCCTAATTACAACCAATGAAACTTTGATAACATTGTGGATTTCATCTTGTGAATGACTTTGATGATGTTAATTACAATGCTACATGAATCTTTGATCTAGTATGGTTTGTCGGCTAACATCATTCATAATACAAACTTTGTTTTCCCCTAGGCACTAAAGAGCCCTCAATATTTTACCCCCAGAGGACACCCTGTATATTCACCAATCAAAAATACATAAAAGTTTTTGAGTCTTCCAATTTTAGAAGACACTACAAGGCAACTTCCAATGAGGGGGTTAAATTTCAGTGAGGGATTGCTGGAGAATCAAAACTTTTTTTTTTGGCCTTATTTTATTTATTTATTGTTGTGTAACGACACTTTCAACAGTCCAAGTCATATCATGTCAGAGTACCCCCAGTAATAATCAGGAAGGTACCTGCAGGAAAGTGCTAGTGAAATTTGTAATATCTAAAAATAAAAGATTTCCTGGATTCTTCCAGTATGCAATGCTCAAAAACGGATGCACTGAATATATTTTACATATCTTAATTGATGGTTCACAACTGTATGCTGATTCATATGAATAACTGCCAAGTAGGCTGGTTAAGCCTCTGAACAACACAGAGCGGCTGCTTTTCCATCCCAGGCACTTGATATGCTGTAATTTCAGTAAGGAGGATGGCTGCTAAGTGACGATGTGGGGTAGACCAATCAATATTTTCAACGTGCAGCCTCAAGGCTGCATGTTGAAAATACTGATTGGTCTACCCTCAAATAATGAATATGGACTCTTCTAATTACTGCATTTGAACAGACATGGAAGATACCAACAGGGTTCAAAAGGTTATAATTCAAGGACTTTTCCAAGATGAAATGTCAAATAACAATTACTCTTCACAGAAAAAATAGAACAGACATGGAAGATACCAACAGGGTTCAAAAGGTTATAATTCAAGGACTTTTCCAAGATGAAATGTCAAATAACAATTACTCTTCACAGAAAAATAGTCAAAAAGTTTTCAATACAAAAGTTCCATACAAGGATCAAGATACTGATATCTAAAATATCGTGTTAATTCAATTATTTCCTTCAAAGGATAGATATTTAAATATGTATGTCCAATTATCAATTATCATAACTTATACTACAAGGTGAAATTGTATTTATTTATTGTTGTTTAAGGTCACATATTTTTGAACAATGGCTAATCATGACCACAACATGAGTATCAACTCAAGATGAGGGGCGAGTGTTAATAAGCCATTTTGCCAATTTTAGGGAGGGTTTGCACCTCCCATGCATTGGTGACTGGGTCCTATTTTTCCAGTAAAACAGAGCCTGTTTACTGCAGTAAACAGGCATGTGAAATTGTAACCTTGAAATATGTTTGTGCATATTCCACTTGAAATATGTTTGTGCATATTCCAAAGGTATTTATGTATGACCAGGGTCACAACACAATCAACAGAAAATCAACTGGTCTTGGTAAACTGGTCTAAAGAAAAATTATGAAGGTCTTGACCAATTTGGTACAAAATATTAAAGAGAAAACAAATATTCACTGTGGTTATTTTAGGAGACACAGATTTCTACCACTAGTATTATAAACTCGACAAAAGTGGTTCTGTATCAAGACTGATGACTTACATATCTTGGTACATTTTTGACATAATATGAGTCATCTGAGCTTGAATACAATTTTCTGGAACAATTATTGTCATCTGAATTGCCAAAATTTGCAGCTCAGCAACCAAAAACAGTGATCTTGAAAGCTGATTTTAACAATACTTATAGCCACAGCAATTTGAAAGCATTGCTAATAAGCATCACTTGCAGTTCTGGTTGTGAAGTAGTTTCTTTGTTGTTTATAAAAGATTTCTGTCACGAGTAGTGT